>JARFIW010000266.1:1800000-2335000 GCA_036346225.1 Platerodrilus igneus | reverse complement strand
AAGCGTTGCGAACACGTGTCGCGTTACTATAAAAAGTTGAAGTGGCTAAAGCTTGGTGAACGACGGTAATTACACCAAGCGTTATTGATGTATAAGCTACTTCAGGGACAGAGACTTCCTTGCCTTGCCTCTGGATTAGCATATTCATCTAGGGTGTGTGTAACACCTAGAACGACAACCGTGTGGTTATTCTGTTTCATATTTCTGAAATGTATAGTTCCTCCTTTCTTATTTTTAGTTGAATCCTATGAAACTTCATAATCGCAATTATAAGAATGTTAAGTTCCGGTAAGCGTATCAGAAGCATCTACTGCCACGCTGTAAATATAATTTGGGGTGTCAGGAAAATAGGGGCTCAACGTGTGTGTGCGTGTGTTTGTGTGTGTGTTTGAGTAGGTATTAATAGATTTAGTTGATTTGTTATATAGTAATTTTCATCTAATAGAGCCAACTTAGTTAAGTCTAAGAGTGGGCTCAATAGCCTAAATTTCGCTAGGTTTGCTTCTGTTTATATTGTGCATATACTATAATTATACAAAAATAAAGACTATTAAATATTTAAATAAAAAAATAAAAAATAAATTTGCATAGTAAAACTTAGTATAAAGTAGTTAATCATAGTGTTAAAAATTAAATTAATAAACGTTGTTAGCGATTATTATTAGTGATATTTGTAATAATTATCAACGCCGATTAAAGGCTTTTCTGTATTTGTAAGTAAACAGACTTCTCATCATCATCATCATCATCAAGTCAGACCTGGATTGACGCGTACCCTTATTGTTTCCTAGTCTGAACCAACCTACACATTTCCCTGAAATTTGCAGTCTGCATCTATCACTATTTGTGTGCAAAAGTCTTATCTCGGTCGATCTCTACCTATCTGTTCGTATCTCTGCTTGTAATATATTCCGTACTATTCCCCAGAAATGCATTAGAACGTATCCTGTCCTTCTATTTCTCCTATTTTTTTTGTTTTCCACAGATATCTTTATTTCTCTACTATTTCAACAACCTATTTGCTATTAACTTTGTCTGTCCATGCTATCATCCTCAGACATCTGAAGCACAATACTCCAGAAGGCTTCCATCTCTTTCTGTCTGCTTTTCCTACTGCCCCTATTTCATATATGTACTGTGCTGTGCTCCACACTATGCTTTGAACAGTTTTCTTCTTGTATCTATGTTCGTTGTATTTGAACATAGCTGCTGTTCTTTTTTGCTTGATGCAGTTCGGTCATCTTCTATTGTTTTACTGTTATATACCCTACTTCCCCGATATTCAGTTGTATGTGAAAGGGAGTAAGCAGCCTTTGGCTGACAGAACTTTTGGTGAATTAATAGTTTTTCCAATTTATTCTTTCGCACAATTAACATTAGTTGAAAATATTTCACAACCAAAACCTGTAGTTGTTTATAATAATCATCAGATTTAAAAGCACTTATTTTTTCGTCATTGGTTTTTACGTCTTGAAACTGGTTGGACCTGTACCTAAGCTTATTTATGATCTGAACTAGCCTACACAGTTCCCTGCAATTCTTCCAACAGCCTATATACAACTCGATTCCCTTCTATTGTTTTCTAATTATATTCCCTATTTCACCGAGACTCAGTGGTATGTGAAGGGGGTTAAGCAGCCTCTGGCTGCCAAGGGTCCCCCAACACTTAGACATTTGCCGTATTAATAGTTTTCCAGTAAATCCTTTCGCACAATTAACATTAGTTGAGAGTATTGCAAAAACGAATATCGTAGTTATTTATAATAATCACCATGTTTAAGTACAGTAATTATTATTGTCATTAGTTTTTCCATCTTGCGACTGGCTGGAAGCGTACCTCCATTGGTTTCTATTCTGTGCTAGCCTACACATATCCCTGAAATTCTTACAGCCTACATCTTTCACCATCTGTGTGCAGTAGTCTAACCTAGGTCTACCTCTACTTCTCTTTTTTCCTATCTCTGCTTCTAATATATTCTGTACTAATCCCTCATGCCTTAGTATGTGGCCTATCATGCTATCTCTCCTATTTTTTACTGTTTTCCACATGTTTCTTTTTCCCCTACCATTTCCAGTACCTCTTTGTTTTTAACTTTGTCTGTCTACGATATCTTCATCATACGTCTGTAGTACCACATTTCAAAGGCTTCTACCTTTTTCTTGTCTGCTTTTCCTACTGTCCAGGCTTCACATCCATACAGTGCTGTACTCCACACATATGTTTTCAGCAATCTTTTCCTTGTTTCTATGTTTGTGGTTTCTGAGCACAGTACTTGCTTTTTCTTGTTAAATGTAGCACGACCTTGTGCTAATCTTTGTTTTATATCTTTTGTGCTTTTGCCATCTTGCGTTATTTGACTTCCTAGGTAGCAGAAACCCTAAACCTCTTGTAAGTTCTCGTTACCTATTTGTATTCTTGTTATTGATTTATTTTTCCCTCTTTCGCATACTAGAACTTTAGTTTTATTTTTGTTTATTTTCATACCATATCTGTCCGTTAGAACTGCTTCGATTTCATTAAGACCAGCTTTTAACTCTTCTTTGATAGATGCTAATACCGCTATATCATCTGGAAATCTAAGCATATCAATCTTTTGTCCCTGCATATTAATTCCAAATGTCTTCCTGCATTTGACAGTATTCATTGCCTCTTCTATGTACAAGTTTAAAATTAATGGGGATAAGGCACATCCCTGTCTCACCCCTTTCCTAATATTTACTTCTCTACTTTCTTGCTCTAATTCTATTACCGCTGTCTGCTCTTTGTACAAGCTATGTACTATCCGTCTATCCCTAGAACTTATTCCAATCTTTTTGAGTGTGTCATACATTTTTTTTTTATTTCACATTATCGAATGCTTTTTCCAAATCTACAAACCCTATATATACGTTTTCCCCCTTTTATATTGTTTTCTCCATTATCACCCTCAGCGCTAAAATAGCCTCCCGTGTTCCCCTGTTTCGCCTAAACCCAAATTGATCTTCTCCCAGTATTTCTTCAGCTCGTTTTTCCATTCGTCTTTGTACAATTCTAGTTAATATTTTTGAAACGTGTGCCGTCAGACTGATTGTTCGAAAATTTTCACATCTATCCGCGCCTCTTTTGTTTGGTATAGTTACTATGATGTTACGTTTAAAATCTCTGGGTATCTCGCCTGTATCATACATATAGCTTACAAGTCGGAAGAGACGTTCTGTTACTGCTTGTCCAGCGGCTTTTAGAGTTTCTGCTTGCACCTTATCTGTACCTGGCGCTTTACCATTTTTCAGGTTCCTTAATGCTAGTTCAAACTCATCTCTAAGTTTAGGATATCCCAGGTCATCATTTTCAATGTCTGATTTCTGTTCTAATGCTGTTGGTTCTTCTCCTGAATATAAATTTCCTATATATTCCCGCCATCTAGCCTACTTTCTCTACATTTTCTATAATGCTGTTTTCTCCCGCGTCCCTTATATTTTTGCTATTTGGTTTTGTATCCCTAAAATTCATTCTAATTAATTTGTATGCTTCGTCTGTCTTTCCCATTTCCATCTTAGTTTGTACCTCTTTGCACTTTTCATCAATCCATTGTTCTTTAGTTTTCCTGCATTTACGAATAATTTTTTATTTTATGGCTTTGTATCTCTGTTTTCCTGTTTCTTCTGATCAAACAGACTTCTATTCGTCCAATAAAGAATAGTAAAAAAAGAAGTTCGTTATAATATGAAGAATGAATTGCATACATAAACGTGTACAAAGACCTCTACTATATATACAAATGCAAAATGATACCAAAGTACGATATATTAAATTTGTTCAAATTTGTATGTTTAATAATTGCTTTTATTTTATAGAAGCTTAATAGGTTTTAAAAGCTATAAATTGTTTTAAGTGTCTGAGGGTATACCTGCATTTTTACGAAAGAATCGTAAATTTAACTTTTTAGATACTCATTATTAGTGTTCTTGTTGTAGTATTACAGCGATAATAAATTAAAAATTAGAATAAATATTAGCACGTTTAGCATTTTATTACTATTACCTTTATCAGATGAATGTTGCAACGTCATTTATGTTTAATTTAACCTTCTTATTTGTGAAATTTTTCAAAGAATGGAAAATGATTTGAAACCTTGTTACCACAGACGGTTTTTTGTAAAGAACTTTGATCCGGTTTTCATCAATAGTGATGATGTTTATTGTTCAAAAATATAAAAATATAAACAAGCTACCTTCAAAGTATCAAAGTATGGATCAAGTTTTTACGCTAGCAAAATATATTACTATTTAAAATTCTGAATTGATCGGTACTTAAGTATAATAAAAGACAATTAATGGCTATATTGCTAACGTATTCTAAATCGTAATAGATAATTAAATCCATTTATTTTCACAAAAATAAAGGAAAAATATTTTAATGTGTTCAAGTTTTGAATAAAAGCTTAGCCAGAGAAACCATTTTGATAAACTTTGATAGTTCTAGTTTGGGTTAACTCTAGAAAATGCATATTTCTTTTGTGTTTGGTATACTTTTGTGCCTGACTGTTTCAGAGTGCAAAATTCATGATCTGCGTAAGTATTAAGATTTTATTAATATATGGGAAAGAGCTGTTACTAACAAGAAAAGCATTTCTGATGTTCGCACAGTCACATTGTACCATAAATTTGAAATCTTTCAGTGCTGTTGTTGTTGAGATCTCAGTCCACAGACTGGTTCGTTGCAGCTCTCTAATTTAACCTATCCTTAGCGAACCTCTCTATTGATACGCAATTGATAATTAATAATAGTAATAAATAATAAATATCTAATAAATCCATCTAAATATGTTTATCATACCAAGCCTCAGTCTTCCTCTACCATTTCTACCCATGACATTTTCCTTTAATATTAAGTTTAGCAATCCTGTATGCCTCAAAGTGTGTTCGATCATACCATCCTCGCCACAGAGCTCTCTGCTCTCCAATGCTCCTCATATGGAGGCACTTGAGAACCGATCTACTCACTTAAACTTTAAAATTTGTTTGTAACACCACATTTCAAACCTATATTCTATTTCTTTCAGTGCTGCATTTAGTCCACGAATCGCTTACATACAAAGCCACGCTCCATACAAAAACCTTCAGATACATTTTCCTACTACTAAATTGATTTTTGATGTCACCAAATTTGTTTTTCGGAAAAGCTTTCCTTGTTTGTGCCAGCCTGTTATATCCTCTTTGCTTCTACCATCCTTGGCTCCCTTACTTTGAATATAACAGAAGTCCTCTAATTCCACCAACGCTTAATCTCCCAATCTGAGGTTCGCTGCTTTATCTGATTTTACATGACTGCACTCCATCACCTTTATTTTATTTTTATTTAACGTTCATCACTTAATCATCTTTCAAGATAAATTCTATGTCATTCAACAAATTCATTGATGCGCTGCTGAATTTGATATAATGACAATGTCTTAATTCTTCTCCATGAATTTTAACACTTTTCGAAATTCTTCTTCAATTTATTTTGTCGCTTGTTCTACGTACAAGTTAAACAGCATAGAAAATAGACTACAATCCTACCTCACTCCATTCTGAGCTTATTGCCACTCTATCGTGTCCTTCGATTTTTATCATAATCTGCTTTCTGTACAAATTGCAGAGACCCTTCGTTTTCTGTATTTTACTCCACACGCCTTTATAGTCTCAAAGAGATTGTTCCAATCAACAATTTCAATCAGTAGTTAAAAAAACGATTCAATCTAAGGCTAATTAGATTAGAAAAAGACCGGTGCACTTTATCTCTCATCTATACTCAACCGGGCATACACCTAATTATAAAAAGGTCTAAATATTAAATTTTAAAAAGAACTATAAAATAAGGTTAGTTTTAGAAGCTTTTTAAATATATAGAGATGAAAATTCAATAAATTTATACAGGTTAACAAAATTATCTTCAACTATTTAATAAAGTTTAAAAACCTGTAAACAAGGTTTGTAGGGAGAAGATCGTTAAAAATGAACAGCAAGTCTATATTAGATAGGGCGTTAAAGATTACATACAAAAATGGATCGATAAAATAAAGAGAAGGATTGTGTTTTGTATGAGGTAGCAAGGAATGAAAGATATCATATGGTTAGTTATCATTGACTTTGAAACATCTGTAAGACGAGGAAATTATAAAGGTAAATAAGCAAGACTGAGATGCAACGTATTTTCATAAAACATCGGTTTGAAAGGGAAATGAGAAGTACAATAAAAGGCTACAGACAGAGTAGGACTGTTGAACTGTGTATATAAGAACGAGAAAGACGATAGTGTAGATTGATAGGGTAGAATAGAACTTGTAAATAGCGGGGATAAAGGTAAAGAGATATAACATACGAGTTAGACAAAGATACAAAAAACGGATAACTGACATAAAAAATTGAAGAAGGGTACAAGACAAAGGACAGAACATTTTGGATACAAGTTGGAGAGAGGTGACCGTATATGCGCTTATGAGAGGGGCGTGTTTTGGATGCTTGTGTTGGTGTCAGTTGACGGGGGACTTTGACAAATTTGACAGCCGTTGAAAATTTTAATGAGGGTTTTGGAGTAAAATGTTTGTTTGTGATTGAAAATTCTGAGATTTTCGAGACGGTTGGAAAACGGCTGCCAATTTTACCGTGAATAGCTGAAGGTTAATGGCTGGGTTTGTAGAATTGAACGACGGTTACGTGTTGTTTTGTGCATGGGTTTGTGGAATTGGTAGACCGTTTAACAAAGATTACCAAGAAAGCGTGTTTAGTGGAGTGGTGTGAAACGATCCGGGGGGCATTTTTGAGTCTATATAAACTAAGAAGAGGCGGTAAACTCTTTTTCTTTCGATCTTCAGCCAAGCTTTGAACTACAATACCAAATTAGTCATGTGACTAGTGAGTTTGAAATTTTAATTACAATAAATTAAATATGCCCAAGTTGGTGCAAAAAATAGCAGTTGTGAATTGTATAAAATACATTTTGAAAAGCGAAGCTTGATAAACGTAATAGACTTTTTCCTATTTTTGGTTGGAGGTGCTTGGTGTGCACTGACATGGAGTAGTGGATGTTGATGAATCAGTAGCGGATGTACGATAGTTTAGAAGTACCGTATATTGGATGCAGAGAAATCTGGGTTGATGATTGCTGTTGCTGAGGGTGGGAGTCAACTTGCGGTGACCCCTGTATGCGCAGTCATTAAGGAGGACTACGTCAGAAATAGTTTCAGAGCTTTTTGGGTGGATTTCGTTGAAGTTTATGGACATAATAATTGATTATTTACCTTTGATAAGGAATTATTTGAAAATATGTTTATGTGAAATTATGCATTATTAAATGAGTATGTAATACTGGATTTTGTACAAGGTAAACAGGTTTTTGGTAATTTTTCAGTGCAGTAATTAGCACTTAAGTACAGAAAGGTTTTTACTATGAGCTCGTATTAGACCTAGGGTTTTAAAATAATATTTAGGGATAAGCTCAGTTACTTTTAATAATTATAAAAGTAAATAGACAAATTTTGAAATTATTGTATTTTTAAAATGACTTCATTTAAAATTGAAGGTAGTTGTTAGATATCCGAGGTATGAATTACGAATGTTAAGACAAAGATTTTTGGGTAGTGATTTGATGTTACAATAAAAGGTTGTGTAGTTTTGGTAGTCAAAATTTCTTTCTTTAAATAGTAGAGTAGTATTTTCAGAGAGCAGCTGAGAGTCGTGGCAAATATCCCTGAGGAAGCCGAGTAAAAGGCTGGAGGTTTGGCGTCCTACACGAAAAAAATCTTCAGAGGGTAGTAACTGTAAGTGATAATAAATGCAAGTCGAGTTTGTTGCGCTTTGTCCCAAAGGAAATTCAGAGTATTTATAACGACCCAATTGTGGGGCTTAAATTTATTTCATGTATTTTTGTAGGACTAACCAAGGAGAAGCTCGTTTCAGTAGACTTCAAAGCAATTATGGGTTCCCAAGCGTAAGGCTTCGAATAAAGAAAGCTCGCAACATAAATGGCGGCCCATTAGTGAAGCTTTTCCAAAGAAATGGCGATCCGAACGTGAGGGGCTCGAATTCAAATAAATTTTTATTTTAGAAAACTGACGATTTTGAGATTAAAGGGTTAATTGTCTTGAAAATTTTTTTTAAATTTTATTGAGTGTGTGGGAATTATTTGGTGTATGAGTGGTGTGTTGTAAACGAATGTTAAGAAAGAAGTGGTTAAGGAGTGAAGGAGTAGAGATAGGAAGTGACGATAGTGCCCTATTTGAGAAACCAGGACAAGAAATGGAGGAAGCAGAAGGTAGTAGGGATCAGTCGAGAACAGAATCAGGAGAACAAGGAAATTAGTTAATTATGAGAATGCTAGAGAAGATGAATGAAACGTTGAGTGGAGTTAGGAAAGACTCGAATAGGAAATTTGAAAGAATGAATGAAACGCTGAGTGGAGTCAGGGAAGACTCAAACCAAAATTTGAACAACTGAGCCAAGAATCGAATAGGAAATTAGAACAGATGGCAGAGACTTTAAGTGAGAAGATAGAAAAGTCAGCTAAAGAATTTACGGATTTTAAAATTAGTTTAACGGTAAAAATGGGTGAGGTTGAAACAAGGGTAGATAGTAATGAGCGAAATATAGTAGGTCTGAGGCAGGAAAATGAACAATTAAAAACTAAGGCTTGAATTTTCTGCGCGGAAAAAATCAATGGAAAGATGACTGAGGAGACTGATTCAGGTAGGGATCGATTAGGACGGTTTGAAAGAAAAGTCAGTGGAATAAAACAAAATATGACGGCTTTAACGGGGATGGTCCGATATTCTTCACAGGTAATGTGTCCTTAGATTAACAGATGAAATTTTATGAGGATAATCGCTTCTCTTTATAGGGCTACAATTGTAAAATTTCGTTGTACTCATTAGCATCTTCTCCCAAAATCCTTTAATCATGTATTGAACCTATTTTTAGCAATAAATTTTCCTAAATGCTAGATGGGTGATCCATTATTAAAGCAATATCGGATAAGGATTTAGATTTCTATGGAGAGTTGTCAGATAGACCATGTGCACTTATGCTTCAGAGTGGAGCCATTGTGCTACCTCGAGCTATCGTAGTGCTCATTTATTATGCTATCCAAACCTGCACATGAGCTTCAGGATGTTAAATCTTACGCCGGTCATTAACTCTAGGCGATGTCGGGCCAAAATTATCAGCATAAATCTTAATAGTTTGACATATGCTAGACAATTATATCGCCTGCAGTCTGGCTCAACGTGTAATAGTGCTTCTTTAGTAACAAAATGCGTTTTAGCCGACGTAGACTTTGCCTGGTCAAGCGCGTACAGAATTTATCAATACCAAACGATTTAAAAAAAAATTGTCTATCAGCAGTTTATGAATCTTGCCCACGTGTCTTAATAGCGATAAAGGGCGGGGGCACGGAAAATCGGGCGGATATTACTTGTATTTCATGGCATATGCACAGATGACGATAAAAACTGATGGTTATGTTCTAATAAAACTCTTTTCCTAGTTTTATCAATGCATCAGCCTGCTCATTACCATCTTCAATCCAGATCAGCTCCAAGACAGTGTGAGAAGTAAATTCCAGAAATCTGTTGCTTTGAAGTATCAGCTCAAAAGGATTATCTATTTGTTTAGAGCCACCAAAGCTGCTTTGCTATCATTAGGTAACCCATACTCTTGTGTTGGATTCTCGGTTCCAAAATTGCGTTATCACCTAGCACAATTGCTATTACTTTTATTATTTGCGTACCCAGTGCTAAGTTTGCATAAAGGCCAACCTGCCTTTCTACCTATATTTGTTTTAAGTCAATTTATGAAAATAATATACTTTCTGGAATTGCATATCTAGGGCCTGTGTATATTCTGAATTGCTCTCTGAATATCATTTTTGGTATAATCGAGTAAACTACTCTCCCAAAAGTGACACAATACGCAACGCATGTCTTAGGAGATCATAATGTCTCCCATTGCCTCCTTTGCCACTCAACAATCCCTTAAATTACAGGCTTTGGACCTTTTTCAAAACCATCTCATCCACATGCAAATTTAACGGAGCGAGGTCAGAAAAGTTTTTTGAGATTGCAGTGACCATGCATTTAATTGCGTTCCTAACACTCAGACAAGCCAATCTATAACGACATTTAGCAGAAGATGTTAAAACTTTTCTAGGGCACGCCCGCGCTTGTTTTTGTAATTATTGCTTGTACTTGTTTAGCACAATTTAGTTTTTTGTCAAGTTCGATGTCCAAGTCTTGATTTCTAAAGCGCAGCCGAATTTTAAAGGTACTGATTATCAAGCTACCATTTACTTGCCTTTACTAGTAAATAAAATGAACTCAGTTTTGTACGTGTTGGTATTCAATAAATTTTCCACGCACCAGCCTTTAGTTGGTTACAGGATACACTGATTTTGCTCATATTCGTCAACAGCTACTACAGCTTTGTCATACGTATATCTTATTCTTTAGGAATACCTTCCTCAAAGCGGTGGAAAAAGCAAGTTGATGCGACAGTAGCGGTAACAGAAGGGTAACCAACCTTTAACTACTATTCTACTTTAAGGAGCGTTTGCCACATAAACATTTATCGTGTGACAACGCAAAACTGCTGCGCCAACAACTGACTGTCGTTGGGTGTTCTATACATCATCTCTTGGCATGAATCTCCCAATTTCTTAACGGTGGTTTCTTTAAACGCGCCTTCAATATTTATAAATATGCCTAAAGTAGTCATATTAATAATGAAAAATTTCTCTACAACCTGCAAGAGCAGATAGGTCAAACTGGTAACCATCCAGGTAGGCAAGCCTTTTGATTTTGGTGAATATGATGCGACTGCAGTATTCCCTCTCTGATATCATTGTCGCACAGTCTTTGTAAAGTCTTTAATAACAACGATGTTAGTCTTATTGGACAATAGCATATTCTGAGACTAGCTTTTCAGTCATTTTTATAGGTAATAACCACTTTGAATCCTCTTCCATATTTGGGATATATTTGAAAACAATGTATCTATAGCACTTTTATAGGTTTTCATCGTCTTTGGTAAACGAGCTACATGAGTTACGTTTCGGGCTTTGGAAGCTGCCTTTTTAAAAAGTCTTCTTCCAAAACTTCTTGTAACAAATTTATTTATTAAATAGATATTACACGTAGAATTGTGACAAACTTGATTAAATTATACTAAGTCGAAATTTCTATTAATTGAATTTAAATGAGGGCGAGTAGCCTAAGCAAACAACAATGTAAGAGCTGAAAAACTCAAGACTGACAGACTGATCTGGAGCTCCCGAGGTATTTATGTTGTCCCTACCCCTCACATGTCTGTGGGAACTTGCAGAGCTCATGTCTGCTTATTTCTTTATTCTATTTATTATACAATGTAACGATCTTAATTTCTAATAATTGCGGTTTCTTAACCGTCTGTGACCTGCACCTGCAGTATCATTTACGTCTAGAATACAATGTATTCACATCCGTTCTCACAACTTGCTTGTGAAGTTTCATTAACCTTTTCTTATTTATCTCTGAATTACAATGTTGCATCTAACTTAAGTTTCTTAATAATTTCTAACAATTTCTATTTAATTGTACATATTTGGATTGAGGGATGCGTAACTCTTCCCGACGTAGATGAAAAATTAAGGGTTTCTTTACTTAATTTAATAAAATTTCATTGTCCCTAAGGATACATTTATTACTTCTTAATTTACCTTTGCTTTTTTATGACTAAAATTTCTTTCTTCATTCTTATATCTAAGATACATTTTGTACAATACATATATAATTAGTAAAATGATTAAGACGATTAATAAAATAAAATATGTTATCATAATGTATTTTGGCACTTTTAACTCACTTAAGTGTTCTTTGTAATTGTCCATTAGTTTCGTAGCGTGATTGAGATCGTCTAAGTCTAGGTGTTTTAGTTGCATGGGTTTCTTGATTATTTCGTCGTCTGCGGGTTGTGTAATCTTGAATTATAGTTCCGGTAAATTTGCGAATTTATTGGTTACTGCGGGTCTTGATATACTCTGATGATTTCGTTCTTCAATTTTAGATAAGTCTTCTTTAAGGGTGATCACTTTGCTTCCGGTTAATGCTAAATTGTTTTCGTCTTGATTGCAATGAGCGGTTGCTATTACTTCTGTTGGAAAAACAGCAATCTATTTGTTTTCTGTAACTTTCTGAATTTTCATATTGGTGATTTGTACTGGTTTGGCTTCACAGTTGTCGTAATAACTTGAAAATCTTAGTAATTGTACTTCCCAAGGTCTGTCTTCTTGAATAGTTGTTGTTAATAATTGGCATGAATATTGGCTCGGTATTACTTCGTAACATTTTTTGTTTGTGTAACCATATCTGAGTTTATTTAAGGAAAGAAACTTAGTTTTAGGGATGATAACTTGTACATGCTAGCAATTGTCATGGGAAAAGCAAATAAATGGTAATAATTATAAATGTTACTTTCTACTAAGAGTATTTCTATTAAAAATGTGATTTCGTCGTTCTTTACGTAGCCTTTCACTGTAGCTATTTTTTCAAATATGAGAATGTTTAATTCTACTACTACAAAGGGTAATCTACTGTTAGTTATAACTGATCTAATTCTTAATAATTCTTTTAATAAGTCAGACGGTTTTATGATACTGGAGTGTAGTGGATTTAATTTTGCAAATGTTACAGCATTTTCTAATATGGCTAAAATTTGTTGAATTACAGTAAGGGTTGATATTATTTGGGTGAATATTCAATTGAATCTGATTAAGTCTCGCATTCTTAACATTGTAATTTGCATGTTGTTTCAAGGGTTTGTATTCTATTGGCTATACTGTCTTGATTTCTTACTAGTTTTCTTAATGTATCGTTGAATTTTATTATAGTTGATTGGGTTAGAGATATTTGGTTTCTAACAATGGTTTTTATATCATTTTGATTTTCAATTAACTGCTGTATGGAGTTGTCATATTGTTCTGGATATTGGTTATCAAATTGCCTGTGATAGCTTTTATTATGTTACCTAGTCCGTTAATAAGCCCTCTTTTTCGTCTTGTAATTTGTTACGTGGGTATTAATCTATTAAATTTATCTTCTATGTTTCTAAAAATGTTTTCTATTATACTGTTGTAATTCATCATTTCTACGGTGTATTCTTTTCCGAATTTGGCTGTGTCCATTGATTGTTTCAGTCTGTAATAATTGTCTTTGATTATGTAAAATTCTTGTTTTAATTCCGTTAAATCGAATTTTTGTGCGAATGACCAGTAATTTATTGTATTTTGCATACTTTCCAATTTTATTGGTAGTATACCGGACGGGGTTGTTTTTAATGTTTTCAATTAATATGTCGTTGTCCGTTCTACCTGGGCGGAGGTTGACGGTAAGGGTGATGGCTGTCCATCTGAAATTACAGGGTGCCTTAGGTTTTTCAAATGAATATATTTTACTATCTTTCCGTTGTCTGCTACGGCTATATTTTTGTCTGATATTTTTGATTTTAAACGGGCTTATATTTCTGGGTGCCGTTTTGTGTCTTTTGCTTTGCAAGTTTTTCTCGTACACGGTTTGTTCTATTGAAAATTTATTTATGTCTGTATTCTTATTGCGGGTTGTGGTAAAACGTTTTTTATCGTTATCTAATTTATCTTTTACCTTATCATAAGTTATTTTTAGTTCCTCTTTCTACAAAATCTAAATAATGTTTTTTTTTACGGTTTGGGGGCTAATTAGTGTTTTTGAAGATCCGGTATCGATTAATAATTTAAGTTCTGCGTGAGGTATTTCTATGTATGGCAATATTTGTTGATTAATATTATTTAAATTAATTATATTTGGTCGTTTATAAATCGGTCTATCTGAAAATTTGAGCACGCATTTTCCTCATTGTCCTCTTCGTAATTTTCATAAGATTCGTCACGTTCGTAATTTTCTAAGTGATTTGGTTCATCGTCTCTACTGGAGTTTGTGTAATTATTTCTGTCGTTATTAAATTCTTCTACTTCTTGGTGAAATAGTTCTTCGGAAGTAAAATTTCGTTTTTGGTTGTGGTTTGGTCGGATTCGCGATCTTTTGTATTTTGTCTGGTATTACCACATGAAGTGTCCATAGGAGTTGGTTCATAATAACTGTTGGAGTTGTTAATGTTGTTTAGCATTGGTGTATTTCGGCTGGGGTCTGCGTCGAATGTTTGCCTTTGTTGATTTACGTGTTGGTTGAATTTTGGTGTAAAATTTAAGTAAAATGTTGGTCTCGGAAATTGTCTGAATTGGTTATTGAAGTTTGTGTTATTAAAATTTGGGTTGTTGATTCGCAGTTGATCCATTTGTGAGTTAAATGGTGTAAATTTTGGTTCTGTAGATATTTGTCTCGCGGCTTGTATGGTTTTTATCGGTGAATAGCTTTTATTTGCGTTAGGGTTGTATAGTCTATTTCGGTACTACATGACGTTTTCTTTTTCTATGATCATATTCATTGCTTCTTCTAAATTTTGGGGATGTTGGAATTTTATTTTATCTGATAAACGTTCGGGTAGTGCGTTTGTGTAGGTGTCTAATACCATTTCGTCATACATTTTTGTCCTTAATAAGCGGATATGTTGGTCGGGTTCTTCGATTTTTAATTTTGTCAGAATTAAACTTCGTACGTCTTGACATTTCACTCCGAATTGATACAGGGACTGGTTACTTTCCATTCTAAGGTTTATTAGATCGCGGGTTAGACAATTAATGTGTCTTTGGTCGCCGAAATATGCTATTAGTATGCGTTTAAAATCTTCACATTGTTTAAGGTCATCTCGGCTGGCTATTAGTGTTAGTGACCTTCCGGTTAGTTTGCTATTATTAAGCGTAAAAGTAGAATATTTTGTTTGTTATCTCCTGGTTTGTAGAAGGTTTTCAAAAATATTTCACACGCGGTAATAAAATTTCCTAATAGTGCCTAGTCTCAGTTATATTGGGGGATACTTTCGAGATAAATCTTCATATCTAAACTCATGGTCGTTAATGGTTGCTTTCGGTTTTAATTAATATCAAGTTTTTGTAATAATTGAGATTTACTTTTAAATTTGTATTGTTACTTTTTAGTTTGGTTGGTATTTGTTATTTAAAGAATCGCTTTGCTTATATTTTATACGTAGTTTTACGGTGTTATAATTACAGTAAAGAATTTGTGCTTGGTAATGTGTAGGCAATTGCTGTAGCCTTGGATTTGTATATTTTATACTTGGCGGATGTTATAGTTGTTGCGAGTTTTAATTTTCTGAAAAGCTTTTATGTGGTTAATAATTTCTTGCAATAATTACGTTATAATTTGTACGTTTTCTTGCGACAGTTACGATTTTTACTTCAGTCTTGCCGAGTAGTTGAGTGTTTGTAATTAATCAGTTGCTATATTCGTCTTAGTAGGTACTGTATTGATAAGTGCATAAAATGCTTTCTTTACAATTGTACAATCTCGTTACCTTGAATGTCAAATTATAGAGTTTTAAGTTTTGTTATCTTAATCAATAATGTTTCCTTTATAATTATACAATGAAATTGTCTGATAATAAAGTTTTAAGCCTCCTGAATCGTGTTGTCGCAGTCTTGGTGATTATTAAATAAATTGCGTAAATGCTTTTGTATAACTAGATACTTTCGTGCTGAAAAATATTTAATTATACTTTATAAAGTTGGATTTTCTGAATAGGTTTTATTCAGTGATGGTTTGCGGTATGAGAATCGTCATAGATTTTCAGGCTTTGTTTCAACTTGTAAAGAGTTAATTTTAATAATAAATTACAAAGATGTTTCTATAATTATGTACTGCGGTCAATTTTGTTGCGCTGAAGTGTATAATTTATAGAATTCAATGAAGGTTAATTTTTGGGTAAATTGTTTACGTAATTTAATTGCTATAATAAGAATTGCGTTTTATACATTAAGCTTTCCGTAATAATATTTGCTGTACATGAAATAGTAAAATTAATTGCGTTCTATTTTTATACTTTAATTTCAGTTTTACTGAATTAATTCGTTTGGTTTCGTAATAATCTGTGTATATAAAAGCATCATTTTTGTTCTCTTGTTAAAAATAAGTTCTCTTGTTTAAAAATAAGTTCTCGTAGTAAATGAGTAAATTCTTTTCATAAATAGTAAATTGCGATAGTAATAATTCTTGGAAAAATCTGTACATAAAAAAATTTTTCTTACAAGCTAGCATCAGTAATCTGTAAAGAATAAATTTGGTTTAGGATAAATAAACTTGCATAATTTTTATCGTCGCTTTCATTGTTTGGGCTCGGTCGATTTTTGTACTTTGTCCACGTTTGTTTCCTCGGGCTCGGTCGATTCATGTACCTCGTCCAAATTTGTTTTGTCGGTTTGACGCAGCTCTAACTTGTTTTCTATTCTCTGCTAATCTAAAACGTTCTACATATCCTTCACAACCTAAATTTCTAATAATTTGACTAATATAGCTTGGTCTAGGGCTTCCTATCCTCTTCTATCTTTTTCTTTTCTACCTGGCTCTATATAGATATTAGCAACCTGATTGTTGTTAAAAAACTCCAACATGTTTACATGATTCCCATTTATAAGGAAATGAAATATTACCTGGTTATTCCCTACAAAAAGGAAAAGTGTTAAATTATATAATGTGTTAAGGCTTAAGCAACGAATCGCTGCCAACATGCCAGACCGCTAACCAATTGTGAGTTATGTCATGGAGACGTTTATTAAGTTATATGTTATGGTAAGGCTTAAGCAGCGGAATTGAAATTCTTGGTCACCAGTTCTCCGATTTTTGGATTCGTAGTGTCTTTCTGGCTCCTATCGGCTGCGCCAGTTACGTTTCGGACCGTGGGAGCTTCCAAAACTTTTTGTAACAAATTTATTTATTAAACATATATTACATGTAGAATTTTGACAAACTTGATAAAATTATACTAAGTCGAAATTTACTATTAATTGAATTTAAATGAGGGCGAGTAGCCTAAGCAAACAACAATGTAAAAGCTGAAATACTCAAGACTGACCGACTGATCTGGAGCTCCCGAGGTATTTATGTTGTCCCTACCCCTCACATGTTTGTGGGAACTTGCAAAGCTCATGTCTGCTTATTTCTTTATTCTATTTATTATACAAGGTAACGATCTTAATTTTTAATAATTGCGGTTTCTTAACCGTCTGTGACCTGCACTTGCAGTATCACTTACGTCTGGAATACAATGTATTCACATCGGTTCTCACAACTTGCTTGTGAACTTTTATTAACCTTTTCTTTATTTATTCTTGAATTACAATGTTGCATCTAACTTAAGTTTCTTAATAATTTCCTAACAATTTCTATTTAATTGTACATATTTGGATTGGGAGATACGTAACTCATGTACCTTTAAAACAGCATGACTACTGCCAAAAGTATTTAGACAGAATTTTATTTATAGATGCAAATTAAGTGAGTCACATCCGAAAAACACTTTTTAAAACAAATTTTATTCACACGAGAACATTACATGACCCATCTGTCTCGTAAGCCTAACGCTGCTACCGTTTTCGTATCTATTACTATAAATAAGTAACTTACACCTTAACACTTGATTATTATGTATTAGGGTAATTATTTTGAAAAATATTACAGCATAACCGGTTTATAATAAGTTTTTATATTAAAACCAACAACAATTCTTTTGGCTTTCTATTTTCACAATCATTGCTTACAATTAGGATTCCTTACAAAACGCCATACTTAGTAAAACGTATAAATTTAAATTACAGCATCAACTTTTCCGAGATGCCACAGGAGTGATCCACAATTAAACAAATGTCTTTTAAATGCCGTCTCTAACGTCAAAAATTTTGTACGTAAAGGCGTAAAAGGAATAGGAATGCCACCAATGGAAAAATATACAATACCATATTTTTCAATACTGCAGTACAGTCCTACGTATATAAATGCCACTCTAAAAGATTTTACTCTTGATCGCTTAGATATGTACGATTTTCAGGAGGTTAGGTAGGTATTGCTGAATAAATAATTAGATGTCTAAATAGCTGTTATTTGTGATTGTAGTTTTGATACAGAAACACTGACAATTTCCGGGAAGATTAGGTTTGCAGAAAGATATCTAGAATCTTTTTATCAGTTGGATGCGTACCTATTGACCAAGGTTGTAGGTCAAGGCACAGTAAACGGAACCATAGGTAATAATGGCTAAAATTTTCGGAAGTACCTAGGTGTTTTTATAGGGCCAACGGAGATAACGTTTGAAATTACTGGAGAATTAATTGAAAAGAAACAAACATATTATTCTCCATTAGATTGCAAAGTCACAATGACAATAGGCGGATTCAACTTTGATTTGGAAGGACTAGTGGCTCCTGATAGCCCTTTTGGTAAGTAGAGTTTTACAGACAACCTAACTTAGAATTATACTTTCAGCTGAAAGTATCAATGACTTTTTTAATACTAATTCACATCTAATATGTGCATTGGCCGCACCAGCATTAGGAAAAGTTGTTGAAAAGATGTTCTTAAGGTATATTCAATATCTCACCTTAAATATTCCATACGATAAGTTACTACCACTGTAAGTGCGCTTTTTGGGCTTTTGAAATAACAGTGTTATTCTTGTATAAAGTGTTCGATGTTCAATTTCTTCCTATAAGGCGCACCTTTTTAAATTTACAATTTTGTACTAACTAAAAATATAATAACTAAATAACTAGTTTTTTTTTTAAATTAAAAAGTAAGGTAAATCTTTCAAACAGGAAGGTTTTATATTTAGAGAAAGAAAATCTGCTAGCTTGGAGCAAAAGACACGAGCCAATAGATATCGGACACAGCAATGGAAATTTTCTCTACTCTCCATCTAATTTTGTTCAAAAATGTTAGATATATAGAAATCGAAACTAATTCTGTGTCGAATAAACAAGTGGTATTATGCAGTAGCAGAAATCATAATTCCACGGGAAGGAGGAGGCACTATGTTAGACAAAATCATTTTAAACGGTCAAAGATTTTTGTACATAGCAAAATTGTGAGGTACATTTAAATTTATTAAAGAAGTATTATTTACCATTTAAAAATAGTATTAGGCGCATTCCTGTCTTTCCCAAAAGGTCAGGCCTCTACGAGTGTTAGCTCCTTGACAATGAATTTATATGTGAAGTGAACAACCGTCGAGTGAATTGTATAACTCTAAACGCTTGCATGTAAGTAACCTTTTTGGATAAAGAGTGTTGAACGAAGATGTTTGTGGATGTAGCTATTGTTATTATTTGTTGATATTATAGCTTTGATGTTGTAGTTTCGTCGTTTCATTAAATTGAGTTACAAAGATAGTACGGGCATCTTCAGGCGATAATCCACACCAGATTGTTTTCGTTTTAAAGCGCCTTTTATTGGCTCTCAACGTCTGGGCAGCATATAGCTACTTATTCACAGCAACATACAATAAGCAAGTGACCGTTAATTATCTTTTGCTATAACACAACATTAATGAAAACAGTAGGAGAAGACCAATTTGGGTTTAGGCGAAACAGTAACCATAAATATACACACGCCACTTTCTTGCAGTGTTTAAACTCCGAACTTCAGTGTATTGTTGGTTACATAAAACTTAATGCTAGATTTTAACATGGCAATTACCATTATAAACTGGGTGTTAGGTGGAAGGTAGTGCCACCGTTCAATCCGACGTCAGGTGAAAAACACCAACGTCGCTGCATCGTTAGGATGCTTCTAGAGAGTAAAAATACAAATCTTGTATTTGAGTTAGTTAAAACTAATTCTTAGACAAATATCTATGTTGTTATATTTTTATGTACTGATAATTTTACTATGTGCCAGTAACTTCTTGCGCCCTAAATGATAAAACGCGTTGAAGCTATGCTTACTTTGTTACGTGTCAAAGTGGCCCTTAAACATTGTTATTAGTTTAATTTTGATTTGCGGAAGTTTCGCGCCATAATTTCAAAAGACGCGGGGCGCGTATTTCCGTCACGTCAATAGTGGGTTGGACGAATACTTCGGGCCGACGCGGAAAAGACAAAAGTGGTGAGAGATTTCCGTTAGACGCTTGAACGTGGCTGTTTGCCTTTGATCGTCGAGTGGAGTGGACGCTTCAGGTATCGTATCGTGCTTATGTTTATCTATGTAGATATCCTGCCTAATTATCTTTGTTGTCGTCCTTTACCTGGTTTTTTCCTTATCCGATCCCTACATAGGTAGGAATAAATTTGCAACCTTCGGCAAACCGTTCTCCACGACCCTAGACGAGCCTGATGTTCATGCTCCGCAAGCAGCTCCGGAGGAATCGCCATCTTTAATCCATCCGGGATGGAGCCCTGATGGACTTGGAATAGAAGCCAACTTTACAGAGAGACATATTCATGTGAGTAATTGCATTAGAATATACTGCCTTAACTTTGTAAATTTTCCGATTATGGCGCAATATAATTGGTGACGTCATTGGCAGTTGGCCGTGCAAAATCTGTAAAAAAGGTTAACGCTACCATCCGCCAGAGGCGTCGCTTGCTTTTTTACATCGCGCTTGCGCGATGTATTTATCGACTTTTTAACTGTATTTATCGAGTTTTTAAACCGTAAGAACTTCGCATTCTGTTTAAATTCGGCCCTGGCAATAGGAATGCAATTTTCGAATTTAGCTTTTGGGTTTGTTGCAATACTTTCATAGTTACGTAGTGTTAAAAATTTATTGCAGGTAAACACTGCTACTGGTTTTTGCCCAATTGTGTACAGCTGCTTGTACTAGTAATTTTAAGTACCGAAACACAACATGGACAGCTTTAATTTATGTACAGTTCTAAAGTGACTTTTTAGAATGGTATCTCAAACCAATTTGGTCTGTTTAGTACATCTAAATTTGTGTAGAACATCGTGTCTGTATCTGTGTCCATCTATATGAGTCTGTCAATTTTTTTAAATGTGCAACATTTGCAGTTTGACGTCAGGATACTAAAATGCATTAAAAAGTAAAATAGGAATGCTTCTGGTCGAAAAAGAATATACAAACTCAAGTCAAGATTAAGAAACATTTTAAAACAACCTGTGTTGTCAGTATTTTGACCCTAGTTCTTTATTAATAGCAAAGTTAATAGGAATGACTCCTGAGAAAACTTGCTAGCATTTACTTCGCAATAAATACCTTATTAGGTAGTATAAATTTATAATTTAAACGGTCAGTATCATCGAGTTGGTTATGATAGATGAAAAAATACGACATTCTCAACGAATCCACTTTTGTGATTATTATAATAAAGTAATTTATAGTATATTGCTAATTTAGAACATTAATTAAACTTGCCACTACTGTTTGTGTTGCTTTTGTTATATATAATTTGTATTAATATATGTAAATCATTTATTTAGATGTGCCGTTGATATTCTTATTTAAGACAAACGAATCAATAAAATTTAACGAACTAATCCTAATTATCTTAAAGATGACATGGAATTAGATAAAATATTTGAATATTCCGCACATTTATATAAAGGGGTGACTACGGATACTATTCATAGAAATCATTTACTCCTTAATACTGGTTAACGGCAACAAAATGTTTTTTTCTGTATTGCTTGGTATATTAATTTGTATATCGATAAGTGATGGGAAGATTCGAGACTTGCGTAAGTATAAGCTTTCTCTTAGAGGTGTACATACTTTAACTTTTACGTGTATGTAGATTTAGAACCGTAAACGTTTAAGGATTTTGTTTTTTAATATTGTGGATAGTTTGAACTTTAAAAATGTTAAATCAATGGCCACTGTTTTATAAAATATAATAATATTAAATTTCAGTTCTTTAACTGATATTCAAGCATGAAGTGACTAAAGTCATTTCTACGTAATATACCTGAAAACGGAAAATGCAATTTTTAGATCAGTATATCACGTATGATTGTTTACATTTTTGGTACTTTTTGTCGAAAGTCCGCATCATCGAACGGTACAACTTCAAATCATGGCCACAACGTCGAATGCGCTAGAGGGACAACGCCGAATTATCTAGAGGGACAGACCCATCGTCGAACGTGCCCACATCGCCGAATGCTCGAGATGAACACTTTGTCGAATATGTCCACAACGTCGAATTATTAAAAAGGACATACCGTCGAACGTGCCCACATTACCAAATACTCCAGAGAGACACTTTGAACAAGATACCAAAAAGCCGAATTATCTAGAGGGGCGCTTAGCAATTAATAAATCAAAGTTGCCTTCAATTATGTCACAAATATCAAACTAAAACTTCATTATTATTTTGATAACGATCATAGAGCATTGATCAAAACGTCAATAAAGATTCGTTTAAAAGTCATACGTGGAACAGAAAAAAAAATACAAAAATTACAACAAACTTACAGGGAATAAACGATAAATTTGTAGGTACAATAAACGACAATTTTACAAATTTGCAAACTAAAAAAGGTACATGAAATAAAAAAACACACAGAAGATAAACAATGATCAATAATATATAATTTATTCCAGTAGTGGTATTATCCATTTAATTTGAATATGTCATTCGACCGCTAAGGTACATTGTAGCTTCTAACAAAATAATTATTAGAATTTAAATAATCGGCTCAATTATCAAATCAACCTATAAATCAATAATAAAAAGAAATTCTTCTTCTTAATATGCACACGACATTCACCTGATAATCCCTTTAGAACAGAATTTAACCCCCATGTTTAATAAATGCCTTAATAAATATACCTTGACTAGCTTAATTATCTAAAACTTTAAATAAATATGCC
Organism: Platerodrilus igneus; assembly: GCA_036346225.1. NCBI lineage: Eukaryota > Metazoa > Arthropoda > Insecta > Coleoptera > Lycidae > Platerodrilus > Platerodrilus igneus. The sequence goes on along the minus strand of JARFIW010000266.1, from coordinate 2,312,242 downwards.
GCTACTAAGCTCCATGGAACAAAACACTATTAAACAAATTGGATTAAACCTAAAATAAAAGTACATGAAAATAATTCAATATTGGAAACACCTTTTGTGTGCCATAAACCACTAACATCAAAATTATGAATTAATTTCATTTCAACAATACCAAAACAAAAATATCTCCAACCTTTGTAATAGAAGTCTCCTAATTCGTCATTCACTTTGAGATATTAAAATAAAAAGATCGTTTGCTTCAAAATTGCATTAATAAAACAAAATAATCATGTATAAACATCAACGTATTTACAATTTCATTATTTATTGCATGAGAATAAAGTTCACTAAATTTTTCAGACTAAAATAATTCCAATAAGTTATTAATGTATTACAGTTTGAAAATAATGTTGCCAATTCAGATCTGCATCCACTTACACGTTTTATTAAAATTCATTAAGAGCTTTAGTGCAATACAAAACTTTCAATAAACAAGAACGTATTAAAATCAGTTTTTGTTTAGTTTAAACATATGTGATTTTTACTTTTTGAAACAATAGATTTAATATTTACAATAAGCAACATGAAAGTCTATAGGTAAAATATTGGCTTTTCTTAACCTCAGTGTGGTTATTTATGACCCACTTTATAAAAAATGTGAATTTCTCAAATTTTTACTTCACTAAGTGATGATTTTCAATGTAGAAATTCAATTTCTAAACAACTTGAAAATACTGGATAAATTCAAATAAAGGAATTTAATCTAACTTTTTATAAGTCAAACAGAATTGAACTTATTGACAGAAAATCTTTGGATTGATAGAGATTGAATCTTGTACCACTTTCATTACAATGAAAATAAGCAAATTTTATAACTTACCCTGAGTTATTCTTAACAAAAAATAATAAATAAGTAAATAAAAGAAGAATATCTTAGTACTTTTATCTTCATAATAATACAGTTATTATAATGTCAATTTAATAAAAATACGACGAGCGCTTTCGACTATTAAGTCATTACCAAGTCTAACAGAAAACTAAAATTGAGCTAAAATATATATAAAAGCTAATCACATATAGAGAGGGAGGGATAAACAAGTTACAATCTTGAAGCAAAGTCAATTATTGGAAACGCATTTATAAATGTAATATAATTAACAATATTTTGCCCAAGTGCCAACGTCTTCTTATTTTCTATATTTTCCAAACTATCCAGCTTCTTACCTTTATTTAAAACGTGAAGGATTTCAAAATTTGAATTAAAATTACAAGTATGATTATTGTCATTTAAGTGTCTAGCGAATGCACTAAGAAGCCATATTTTTAGCAATATCACGTTTGTGTTGGTCAAATCGTAGTTTAAAGCTGGTGCCAGTTTGTCCAATATAAAAACTATTACAAGTATTACATTTTAATTTATATACCCCAGGTTGATGAAGTTTGTCCAATTTTGGCTTACAATTTTTAATCATCGATCCTATTGACGACCTAGTGTAAAATGTAGGCTTTTTGTCTTTACATTTATTAAATATCTTATTCGAAATAACCATGGATAATTTACCTATATATAGCAGTTTACAATATCTCATTTCTAAGGTCGGTACAACCTTAGGATAGATCAAGTTTCTAACCCTATTGTTCTCATGTTTTCTTACGAGTTTAGTGATTAATTCAGGTTTATATCCGTTATTCAAAGCTATTTTAGTTATTGTATCTAGCTCTTTCGTAAAATTATCGGCGTTCATTGGTATATTAACAAGTCTGTGAAGCATCGAGTTAAAAGATGCAAGTTTATGACTAATGGGATGTCTAGATGAAAATGGTATAATAGCGTCCGTATAAGTAGGTTTTCGAAATATTTTAAAAGAGTGCTTATTGTGTACATTACTGATATTCAAATCTAAAAAATTAATATTATGATCTTCCTCTATCTCCATCGTGAATTGTATTGATACGTGTCGAGAGTTTAAGTATGTTAGAAATTGTGTCAATTGCCTATTTGAACACCCCCCCCCCCCCATAAACATAATATATCGTCAACATATCTATACCAATATAAAATGTGGGTTACCAAGGTATTACCTGATTTCATTAAATCTTTCTCGAAGCGATCCATATAAATCTCTGCCAACAAAGGATTTAGGGGCGAACCCATAGCCAGCTCCTCTGTTTGTTTGTAGAACTTACCTATGAACGCCGATAATTTTACGAAAGAACTAGATACAATAACGAGAATAGCTCTGAATAACGGATATAAACCTGAATTAATCACTAAACTCGTAAGAAAACATGAGAACAATAGGGTTAGAAACTTGATTTATCCTAAGGTTGTACCGACCTTAAAAATGAAATATTGTAAACTGCTATATACAGGGTGTTTTTTTTAAGTGGGAGGTCACCTGTATATGGAAGACCAATGGTAGAAAGCAGCTGAAAATTTGCACTAGGAGGTTATCCAATGTGCCCTACACGTCTAAAATATTTTCGATACGTTAGCACTTCCGGTTATACCGAAAGTCGGTATTACTATCGTTATTTTAAATAGAACACCCTGTATATTTATGCATTTTTGAATTCCTTGTCGAATTTTATGTGAACTTTTATAACACAACCATACCTCTATCTAATGCCGTTTTTGAGATATTTTGACTTTTAGTAGATTTTTGACATTTGCACGCTGTCACATAAATTGGAATAACGAGAAATTGAACGAACTTACAAAATTGTTTTTTTGCAGTCACATTCATAATACTTGATATTATTTCTACGTGCAAAGAAAATCTGATTACAATGTACAGGGTGCTAGAAAATTCATTTTATAATTTGACTAATCAAATGTCAAATATTCCGTTTTTTTTAAATGGAATCTACCATATTTTGTTATATTAATCGATTCTATGGAAAAAAAATACCTTAGGTATGTAATTACAACAATCCATTTATTGTAAGCAGTTTTTGAGTTATTTGCATTAAAAGAGAAAATGCACTAGTTCAGTAACATAATAACATTTGCTACTATCAAGTAGCTTTTGTCCGATACATTAACAAAAGAATAATTGGTTATTTTTACGAAACGTTAAATGTAGATAATTCTACGCAGATTGCAATTCCCGTACTGTAGTTATTTATGGGTTAATCGAAACTTTACAAATCAAGATTATCTCGAAATGATAATTATTTATGGCGAATGCAACAGAATTCTTCAAAGAACTTCCGATGTCTTTCATCAAAAATTTCCTGAAAAGCCAGCGCCGAATGTTAGGCTTCTTGAAAACTGTGCGAATAATGGATCATTTATTACAAAGAAGAACAGGACGAGCACCGTGACGGAGGAAGTAATTGGAGTTACTAATGTATTGGCATATTTTCATGCAGCAGAGCTTAACTAAATAATGCTGTACAGGATATAGGAATGAGCCGTAGTTCCATATACAATATTTTGAAAGCAAATAATTTTAAAAGTTGGTCACTTTATCCTGTTCAGCACCTTAAGGAAACCGATTTCGAAGGAAGGATGTTGTTTTGCGAATTTGTATTACTTAGAACGCAAGAGGATAAACAGTTTTTGAAAAATATTATTTGGAGCGATGAAGCAAAGTTTACGAAAAACAGAGTGTTTAATCGACATAATTCACAACTTTTTTTCTACAGAAAATCCTCAACAAGCATACATAACAAATTTTCAGGAAAGATGGTCTTTTAACGTTTATTGTGCTATTAGAGATTCGCGAATTGTATGTGTAGTGTTTTACCAGGAAAATTTAAACGGTAAAGTACATATTGTTTTAGTAATTCTTTTTCTTCTCGATGAACACTTTTTACAGGGGAACGATATTTAGAAATTGGATTTTTTTCTATGGGGTATGTAAAAGATACGGTCTTCTCCTACGCTCCTACTACTGAGGAAGATTGCAAAAGACGAGTATTAAATGCTCTAAATTCTTTAACTCCAGAGCAAATACAAAAGGCAACAAATGAAGAGTTTAAAAGACGCATTTTAAAATGCTTGGATCAAAATGGCCGCCAAATAGAACATTTATAAACAACCTCTTATGTTTTTATTTATTTTTCTTTAGGTAAAATATTGTTAGAAGAAATACATTGTTCCATGTTTGTGTAGCTTTTATATATTATTTTTCAAAAAATGTTCTTGCGCTGCCATTTTTGGCAACTAAAATGTGCAAAAGCATTTCCTGCTTTCTAAGTACTAAGATATTAATTCCATAGAATTGATTAATATAACAAAATATTTGATGAAAAATATCGCCAGTTCTTCGAAGAAATCTATTACATTCGCCATAAATAATTATCATTTTGAGACAATCTTGATTTGTAAAGTTTCGATTAACCCTCATAAATAAATACAGTACGGAAATTGCAATCTGCGTAGAATTATCTACATTTAACGTTTCGTAAAAATAACCAATTATTCTTTTGTTAATGTATCGGACAAAAGCTACTTGATAGTAGCAAATGTTATTATGTTACTGAACTAGTGCATTTTCTCTTTTAATGCAAATAACTCAAAAACGGCTTACAATAAATGGATTGTTGTAATTACATACCTAAGGTATTTTTTTCCGTAGAATCGATTAATATAACAAAATATGGTAGGTTCCATTTAAAAAAAACTGAATATTTGACATTTGATTAGTCAAATTATAAAATGAATTTTCTAGCACCCTGTACATTGTAATCAGATTTTCTTTGCACGTAGAAATAATATCAAGTATTATGATTGTGATTGCAAAAAAACAATTTTGTAAGTTTGTTCAATTTCTAGTTATTCCATTTATGTGACAGCGTGCAAATGTCAAAAATCTACTAAAAGTCAAAATATCTCAAAAACGGCATTAGATAGAGGTATAGTTGTGTTATAAAACTTCACATAAAATTCGACAAGGAATTCGAAAATGCATAAATATACAGGGTGTTCTATTTAAAATAACGATAGTAATGCCTACTTCCGGTATAACCGGAAGTGCTAACGTATCGAACCTATTTTAGACGTGTAGGGCACATTGGATAACCTACTAGTGCAAATTTTCAGCTGCTTTCTACCATTGGTCTTCCATATACAGGTGACCTCCCACTTAAAAAAAACACCCTGTATAGGTAAATTATCCATGGTAATTTCGAATAAGATATTTAATAAATGTAAAGACAAAAAGCCTACATTTTACACTAGGTCGTCAATAGGATCGATGATTAAAAATTGTAAGCCAAAAATGGACAAACTCCATCAAACTGGGGTATATAAATTAAAATGTAATACTTGTAATAGTTTTTATATTGGACAAACTGGCACCAGCTTTAAACTACGATTTGACCAACACAAACGTGATATTGGTAAAAATATGGCTTCTAGGGCATTCGCTAGACACTTAAATGACAATAATCATACTTGTGATTTTAATTCAAATTTTGAAATCCTTCACGTTTTAAATAAAGGTAAGAAGCTGGACAGTTTGAAAGATATAGAAATTAAGAAGGCGTTGGCACTTTGGCAAAATATTGTTAATGATATTACATTTATAAATGCGTCTCCAATAATTGACTTTGCTTCAAGATTGTAACCTGTTTATCCCTCTCTACATGTGATTAGCTTTTATATATATTTTAGCTCAGTTTTAGTTTTCTGTTAGACTTGATAATGACTTAATAGTCGAAAGCGCTCGTCGTATTTTTATTAAATTGACATTATAATAACTTTATTATTGTGAAGATAAAAGTACTAAGATATTCTTCTTTTATTTACTTATTTCTTATTATTATGGATCTTCACCAAGTCGACGCTGATTACATTAATATGTTCTTAACAAAAAAATCAGTGCTGAGTATCTTAGAATGACAGACTAACACCACCAGAATCCATCTCTTTCACCTTGAGTTCCCACAAAACAATTTCTCAGCTAGTTAATCTAATAAATTCTAACCTACAAATTACATAGTAATATATATATATATATGTATGTATATGTGTATATATATATATATATATATTTATTTGTTTTTATTACGAACGATACTAATAAATATAACTCGGTGTTAGTTTTTGGGATGCTTTCGTTCGAAAAAATTATATACTATATATCCATTTATTTATCACTACGTTTCGGGTATTTTTTTACCCTTAATCATGTGCTAAAAAGGAGTGAAAACAGCTATAACTTTACAATTATGTGTTATACGTACATTAATGTGGATTCTATATAAATTTAAAGATTATTAACTAATAACTAAAACTATTTAACAGCTTGCAACGTTGACGTTGACATTAAATGTCAAATATTAAAAAAATTTTACATGTGCATACTTTGAATAGGCTGGTTAGTCAAAAATTAAGATTTTTTTTTCAGATTTATGTGAAACTGTACTGTAAAATTGTAAAATTTAATATTGTTAAATGGTAAAAATTAAAAGTGTAAAGTATATACGTATATATTTCTATACATGTGAGAGTATGTTATCATTTTTTTTTTAATACATAGTACGTGTTAATAACAAATTGCTACTATACATACGTATAAACCTGTTTGATGTAAAGAATGTTATAGTTATTGGCGGTGAAAAGTAGTGAATATATTGTACTTAGATTTTGAGTATCGGATTTTTCATTCATACTGTTTTTCTTTTGAATGTGATATGCTTCTAAAAATATGCGTTGGGAATATATTTGTTCTGTATCAAGAATTATAGTTTCTGAATATTTTGGTGAGTGTTTAGTTGATTGTATGTGGTTAGATAGTGCACATGACCTTTTCCTATTTTAGCGTCCGACTTGTGTTGGATGATTCTATTTTTTAACCATTAGCTTGTGTGACCTATGTAAAAACTATTGCAACTACATTGGATTTTGTAAACTATATTACTACAAAACATTTTTTCTGTTGGGTTTTTTAATTTGGTGAAAAGGTTTTTAATTGATTTGTTATATTTGAAAGTGATTTTTGTAGAAGGGATTGTATAGAATTTTAACTAATTTCGGAGTCAGGTCTTGAATGTATGGTAAGGTTTTATAGATTATTGGCGTGCTTGTGTTGTTTATTTTGTGTTGGTTGTGTGGAGTATTTTGGTGTAACAGTTTTTTTATAAATAATTTAGGGTATTCGTTATTTTGTAGTATTGTTTCTAGGTTATGTAAGTTTTATTGATAAATTCTGGTTCGCAGATTTTGATAATTCTGTTTTTAGTGTTAGGGCTGTATTAATTTTATGTTGGATGCAATGGTTAGAATTAAAATTAATGTATCGATCTGAATGAGATGGCTTTTTGTAATAATCAAAAATAACTATGTTGGTATTATTTCTTATAACTAGTGCGTCTAGAAATGGTATTTGATTGTTAATTTCTATTTCGTGTGTAAACTGAAGATGATTGTTAAAATTATTGAAGACGTCTAATGTATTTTGTATTTTATCTGGTGGAATTGAACAGATTATGTCATCTACATATTTCACTAAGAAGACCATTTGAAATGGCAGTTGTGGAATTACATTGTCTAAAAGATTATCCATCACTATTTGGGCTATTATAGGTGAAAGTGGCGATCCCATCGGAGTGCCAAATTGTTGTATGAAAATTTGTTGTTGAATGTAAAGAATGTATTCTTAAAAATAAGATTTATGGTTGTGACAAAAAGTTGTAAATTAAATTTGCAATGTGGTTGGATTTCATCCCATTTTTGTGAAATAATTTCTGTAACTAATTCTACAGGAATGTTTGTGAAGAGTGATTTTACATCCAAAGAAATGAGAATGTGATCCTTAGGGAGTTGAAAGTGTCTAAATTTGTTTACAAAATCGAAGGTGTCTTTTGTGTTAAATTTGTGTTCGACTGGAAAAGCTTTAACTAGAATATTTGATAAGAACTTTGCAATTTTGTATGTTGGTGTATTATTTGAAGCGATAATAGGTCTTAAACTTATAGTTGGTTTGTGAGTTTTTGGTACGCCATAAAATTTTCCTGGTATGGAATTGTGGATGTTTAATTGTTTTTTATCTTCGTCTGTAATAAATTTTTTTGTATGCAGCAATTTGATGTGGTCATTAACTTTTTTTTGTATTGTAAAAGTTGGATCTTTAGTGAGTTGCTTGTAGGTGTTGGAGTCATGTAAAAGTTCATCGGCTTGGTTCATGTAATCAACTTTATTAAGAATAACTGTTGTTGAACCTTTGTCGGCCTTTGTGACAATGATATTTTGATGATCTTTTAGGTACTTTTTTGTTTTACAGTACAGTTTCTCATATACATTATTAAAACTATTGTTGTTTGGATTAAAAACAAAATTAGTTATGAGATTTGTGGTTTTTGCTCTTAAAATATTTTTATCTTGTACGCTATTACTATCGTTTTCAATTATACTTTCTATACTTGCGAGTAGTTTGCCTAGGTGTATATCTTTGTTGGTAATTGGTATGCTGAATTTTGGTCCTAATGCTAAAAAATTTTGTATATCTTGCGGTAAATCTTCATCACTTAGATTAAGTAACCATTTATTAATGTTAATATTGGTATTCAATTGATTTTGTTGTTTTTTTAGGTTATTAAATTTCAAAATGTTGCGTTTATTGATGAGCTTGTATTTTTTATTGTAGAAAAATATTTGTCTATTTTCAAAATTTCTTAAAATGGTCAACGGTAAAGATTCTTGAAGGAATTTTAATTTTTGAAGTCTGCAATACCAAAAGTTTAAGTTTGTGTGATTGATTTCTATTTCAAAATTAAGTAGATGTTTTTCTAATCTGTTGTTGAATCTTATAATTTTGTTATTGATCTTGTAATTTTTACACTCTAGCAGTTGTAGTATGGGTTTGGTATGTGACTTAATGTGTTGTGGATATACCCATTCTCTTCTACATCTTTCTAAAAATAATTTTCTATTTTCCATGTTGGCTGTAAAACAAAAAAGTACCTAAAAGATCATCAAAATATCATTGTCACAAAGGCCGACAAAGGTTCAACAACAGTTATTCTTAATAAAGTTGATTACATGAACCAAGCCGATGAACTTTTACATGACTCCAACACCTACAAGCAACTCACTAAAGATCCAACTTTTACAATACAAAAAAAAAGTTAATGACCACATCAAATTGCTGCATACAAAAAAATTTATTACAGACGAAGATAAAAAACAATTAAACATCCACAATTCCATACCAGGAAAATTTTATGGCGTACCAAAAACTCACAAACCAACTATAAGTTTAAGACCTATTATCGCTTCAAATAATACACCAACATACAAAATTGCAAAGTTCTTATCAAATATTCTAGTTAAAGCTTTTCCAGTCGAACACAAATTTAACACAAAAGACACCTTCGATTTTGTAAACAAATTTAGACACTTTCAACTCCCTAAGGATCACATTCTCATTTCTTTGGATGTAAAATCACTCTTCACAAACATTCCTGTAGAATTAGTTACAGAAATTATTTCACAAAATGGGATGAAATCCAACCACATTGCAAATTTAATTTACAACTTTTGTCACAACCATAAATCTTATTTTTAAGAATACATTCTTTACATTCAACAACAAATTTTCATACAACAATTTGGCACTCGATGGGATCGCCACTTTCACCTATAATAGCCCAAATAGTGATGGATAATCTTTAGACAATGTAATTCCACAACTGCCATTTCAAATGGTCTTCTTAGTGAAATATGTAGATGACATAATCTGTTCAATTCCACCAGATAAAATACAAAATACATTAGACATCTTCAATAATTTTAACAATCATCTTCAGTTTACACACGAAATAGAAATTAACAATCAAATACCATTTCTAGACGCACTAGTTATAAGAAATAATACCAACATAGTTATTTTTGATTATTACAAAAGCCATCTCATTCAGATCGATACATTAATTTTAATTCTAACCATTGCATCCAACATAAAATTAATACAGCCCTAACACTAAAAACAGAATTATCAAAATCTGCGAACCAGAATTTATCAATAAAACTTACATAACCTAGAAACAATACTACAAAATAACGAATACCCTAAATTATTTATAAAAAAACTGTTACACCAAAATACACCACACAACCAACACAAAATAAACAACACAAGCACGCCAATAATCTATAAAACCTTACCATACATTCAAGACCTGACTCGAAATTAGTTAAAATTCTATACAATCCCTCTACAAAATCACTTTCAAATATAACAAATCAATTAAAACCTGTTCACCAAATTAAAAAACCCAACAGAAAAAATGTTTTGTAGTAATATAGTTTACAAAATCCAATGTAGTTGCAATAGTTTTTACATAGGTCACACAAGCCAATGGTTAAAAAATAGAATCATCCAACACAAGTCGGACGCTAAAATAGGAAAAAGGTCATGTGCACTATCCAACCACATACAATCAACTAAACACTCACCAAAATATTCAGAAACTATAATTCTTGATACAGAACAAATATATTCCCAACGCATATTTTTAGAAGCATATCACATTCAAAAGAAAAAACAGTATGAATGAAAAATCCGATACTCAAAATCTAAGTACAATATATTCACTACTTTTTCACCGCCAATAACTATAACATTCTTTACATCAAACAGGTTTATACGTATGTATAGTAGCAATTTGTTATTAACACGTACTATGTATTAAAAAAAAAAAATGATAACATACTCTCACATGTATAGAAATATATACGTATATACTTTACACTTTTAATTTTTACCATTTAACAATATTAAATTTTACAATTTTACAGTACAGTTTCACATAAATCTGAAAAAATCTTAATTTTGACTAACCAGCCTATTCAAAGTATGCACATGTAAAAATTTTTAATATTTGACATTTAATGTCAACGTCAACGTTACAAGCTGTTAAATAGTTTTAGTTATTAGTTAATAATCTTTAAATTTATATAGAATCCACATTAATGTACGTATAACACATAATTGTAAAGTTATAGCTGTTTTCACTCCTTTTAGCACATGATTAAGGGTAAAAAATACCCGAAACGTAGTAATAAATAAATGGATATATAGTATATAATTTTTTCGAACGAAAGCATCCCAAAAACTAACACCGAGTTCTATATATATATATATATATATATATATATATATATATATATATATATAAACTACTAATAACGACCTCCTTTATTCTAATTTTCTAAAAATATAGTGGGTTTTAGGTGGACTGGATTATTTAAGAAAACTCTTTTTTATAAACCTGAGCTTTCGGATTTATTTTAATCTTTTTTCAAAGGTACCACAAAATAAAAAAAAATAATTTATTTTAACACTAAAAAACGGAATTAAAACAATAACTCACCATACATTTTATCAAAAAAATTTAAAGAAACTTTTTAATATTTTAATAAAAAACAACTACCCTCCAAAGTTAATAAAACGTCTTTTATATAACCACACTGCAGAAATTATAGATAACATAACAACATGGCTTGGCAGCCACAGGCTGCTTACCTCCCTTCACAACCGTGCATTTACATTTCCAATGCCCCACCAGAAGGTACTACATTGGCCAAGAGGCGAGTTTTTTGTTGCCTGGAAATTTAGAATTTTGCCGAACCCTTGCCGTTCCAGGGAAGCTAGGGATCTTTAACGTGCGTGACAACACTCACACACGGGACCTCCATTTAACCTCTCATCCGAACAAGGGCGTAATTTTTGTGAAAAATGCTCACCTGTCATTTTTCAAGCAGTCGGCCGTGTCAAGATTTGAACCCAGGACCTTGGGATTCGTAGTCTTACGCTTACTACATTGATCCACGGCGATGCCTTCCCTTCACAACCGTGCATTTATATTTCCAATGCTCCACCAGAACGTACTACATTGGCCAGGAAGCGAGTTTTTGTTGCCTGGAAATTTAGAATTTTGCCGAACCCTTGCCGTTCCAGGCAAGGTAGGGTTCTTTAACGTGCGTGACAATACTCACACACGGGACCTCCATTTAACCTCTCATCTAAACGAGGGCGTAATTTTTGTGAAAAATGCTCACCTGTCATTTTTCAAGCAGTCGGCCGTGTCGGGATTCCCTTCACAACCACTGAAGGTCGGATAAATACGGTATATAAATGTAAAACAATAGAAGGTGACCGAACTGCATCTAACAAGAAAGAACAGCGCCTATGAAAAAAGACAACAAACATAGGACAAGAAGAAAATTGTTGAAAGCATATGTGTGGAGCACAGCACAGTATACCTATGAAATACGGGCTGTCTGAAACGCAGACAGAACAACGGTAGCAGCCATTTGAAATGCTGTGCTTCAGATGTATGTGGACGATAGCATGGACAGACAAAGATAATAACAAATAGGTTATAGAAATAGTAGGGGAACAAGGATATCTGGGGAAAAAGATAAGAGAAATAGAATGGCAGAATACGTTCTAAGGCATTTTTGGCGAATAGTATGGGACATATTACAAGCAGAGATAGGAAAAAAGAGGTAGATGTAGACCTAGATCAGATAGTTATAGATGCAGACTGTGCAAATTTCAGGGAAATCTGTAGGTTAGTTCAGAATAGGAAACAATGATGGTACGCGTCTAAGCAGTTTCAGGAATGAAGACCTAATGATAATGAACAACATAACATAACAACACAAATAATAATAATAATAATAATAATAATAATAATAATAATAATAAACAAATAGACAGTACAGTTACATTTAAATCTCTTCCATACATTGAACACCTTACACCAAAACTAACTAACGTATTTAATAAATTTAGCATAAAAATAACTTTTAAAAATATTTTAACCTTAAATTACTTTTTCTCTAAATTTAAAGATAAAACTCCTATTTTAAATAAAAGGAACATAATATATAAGGTCAATTGTCTAATTGTAATGAGTGTTACGTAGGACAAAGCAAACAAACCCTTAAACAAGAATAACCCAACATAAGAGCGACATACGTATAAAACCAAATGCTTGTGCCCTATGTGTACACGTAAATACTAAAAACCATAAAATAGATTTTAATAATCCAATTATATTACAGATGGAAGACAAAAAATTAAAAAGAAAGTTTCTAGAAATGTGCCACACCTACCAACAAAAAAATACTATCAACAAAATAACAGATATTAAAGACTTAAATTGTATCTACACGTATCTTCTAAATATCAAAAATAAAAACAACCATCAACAACAAATTTGTCAATGGATCTACAAGAATTTCTCTTAATAACATTAAAATAAATAAATTAAAAAAAACACACCACACACACACAAACACACCCCCACATACACACACATACACACATACATACACTCACAGTGTTACACGCAGGTACATACACAGAATAGTTATAATAAACATTTTTTAAGGTTGCCTTTTAATAACAATTTCTATCAAACTTTTGACTTTTATTTATTATCAATATTTTATTTACATAATACTTTTACCTCTTGTTGTATTTTGAATTTGTTATATACATTATGTTAATTGCCAATTTATTATAACCTCGCCTTAGTGAGTATAAATTATAATTTAATGTTCATTTATCAATTCTGTAATTGTGGTACCTTTGAAAAAGGATTAAAATAAATCCGAAAGCTCAGGTTTATAAAATAGAGTTTTCTTAAATAATCCAGCCGACCTAAAACCCACAACATTTTTAGACAATATATATATATATATATATATATATATATATATATATATTGCCGTGGTACTCGGGTAGAATCCTCACCAACAAAAATATATTCGAAAATATTTATAAAATTTTCAAATTCGAAAATAGAAAATTTTCCAAAAATTAAATTATACAAAAAAAAAATTTTTACCCGTTTTTGACTCTTCCTCGGTTGAATGGCCTTCTTCAACTGCTTCCGGCTAGCTTATTTGGACATCCTTTTGGATAGCTATATTCATTCATAAATCCTATCATTCACACACACTTCCAATAAAACCACAAAATACAGCAAACATACAATCTTTTATTTATTCCTATTTACAAATGCAATTTATTATTGTCCATATTGTTCACGTTACACTTCCGTAAATTTTATTTTGTGATGTCCTGTACTTAATTTTAAAATCATCAAACACATAAAATGTACTCGAAGTAAATGGACCTTGAATAATACCTTCTCTAAAATTCCTTCATTATAATTTATTTATTTATTTTAATTCTCTAAGTAAACTGTGGGGTATGGTGAGCTCATAATAACCCAATTCATGTATGCCCTTCTACTGTGCATACTCTAAAAATACAGAAAAGAACCCAAGCCATGTACTCTTCACAAAATTTCACGTTCTGATGGAACGTTTAAAAGCTTTCTAGACACCTTCAATTTCTAGTAGAATACCGTAATAAAGTTATTTACACAAATTCTGTTCAATACTCAAATAATTCACACTACACTGAAAAACACTCTCATACGCCACCCCAATATTTACAGTTTATAGGAATCACAATATTAAATTGTTACCTGGAATTTCTAGAAGATCTTCGTACTGTAGATGATGCCATGAAAATTTCTATCCCGCAGCAGGTCGTTTCTCGCAATTACTAGACGACTTCCATTTCAGTTGATCCGCCAACGCCTTCTTCTCGGTGTAACCAAATTCCAAATTTCATTTCACAGTAATCTACGTTACTTAATGTACCCGACACGAGTTGATTAATAATTATAGGTGGTACTTCAATTAAACAATCTCGGCACACTAACCGCGTTTTAATTTAATTTAGAGGCTACCACTAAGCAATACACTTAAATTATTTGTCAATACTTACAACTCATGTTAACTTTTATACGTGCTTTTGGGACGATCGAAATAATAAGGCACGAAGTTAAAAAACAAGAGAAGACAAGAGACAAGAGTCCTAGTTCTCTAGAGTATTTATGTCTTTCGACTGTAACCTCTCCAGGCCCCCAGTTATCCGCAATCCTTCTCACAACAACACATTCTCACTATTTTGCACTCGACCCCAATTTCAAATCTGCGAATTTCCGTACCTCGTTATAAAATTTCAAGAAACTTACGCTACACTATCCTCGTGTCTATATCAAGTCAAACTAACCTATCGACCAATCGTAGATCCAATGACGTTTCTTAAATCCCTCCTGTACTATTGTGGTCTCATGCTTATACGTTTTCTACATCTCTGTCTAACCTTGCTTGAGTGGTTGAAAAATCAATATTCTTGTTTGTTCACTGTTTACACACGTGGACTGTCTACGTGCGTTAAATAACCCCTTCGTTAGCATTTCTATAGAACGCATGCGACGGTTTTACAATATACGTAGAATCTTTGTTGGTTATTTACAGAAATTATTGGAACTTGACATTTAAAAATACGCAGGTGTTCAATCGTAACATTTTAAATAACACTTCTACAAGCTGGATATTCCACGTATTTCAACCCTCTTGATATATTTGTACGTTTATCAACGCGTCTCATCTTGGTATTACCGGGTTTTAAACGCTTTTATGCATATTATACCTCACTAATCGTTCAATTAAATTCAAATTAATTAATAAATTAATGGCATTGGCTTCTACCATTTAATTTCTTTGCAAACCTACTTAAATTTCATTAATTATTTATAAAATTTCGTTAATACCAAATACTTAAAATGAATTAACTAATATAATTTTCGCACGCAATTTCTGGTTGTTTCTTTATACAGGGTGTTTTGAAATTGTTCCTTTGATATTTATTTTTGATCTTTTAAAACCACTATAATATATATATATATATATATATATATATATATATATATATATATATATATATATATATATATATATATATATATATATATATATATATATATATATATATATATATATATATATATATATTAACTCATATTTAGACCAAGGTAGAAAATTAAATAATCACATCAAATAATTTTAATCACCGTGTAGAAGCTTTGGGAAAAGATACATAACTCGCGTTATTGAATAAAAGCGTGAAGCATAAAAATTCATTCGTTTCATTAAAAATAAGAGATTTAAATCATGTACAAGACGCTTTATATCAAAAGAAGCAGTATTAAAAGCTCTACGTATAATTTAATTATTCCTAGTAAAGAACAAAGAGAAATTACGTGCAAAATTTATATAAATTCTATTTTAAGTAACCGGTATTAAACAAAACGTACAGACAATAATTTGTATTCGCTAAAAATGAAAGGGTAGAAGTCAATTTTAGTTGGAGTTAATTGAACCATTATTAATAATAAGCATAAAACTTGTAAAAACCCAATAAAATGCAAATTGTAGAAGGGTATTTAAAATGTTACGTTTGAACACACCTGCGTGTTTTTAAAAGGCAATTTCAGTTTAATTTGTTTAGATAAACATGTCGATTCTACGGATATTGGAAACGGTCGGATGCTTTAGCACGAAATACAGACACCTGTGTATTTTTAAAAAGCTCATTCTGCGTAAATGTTGCAGATAATTAATAGTTACAAAGAATCTTGGAGAAACCGGGGCTTAATATTCACGAGAAGGTGCGATACGGGGTTATTTAACCCAGATAGTCCACATGGACTGAAATAATCGATAATAAGGAATATCAATTTGCACTAATAAGAACAGGGTAGATAGAGACAGATAATATGCGCAAGACCGAGACACATATAGTAAAAAGGCGTGAGTAGAGCAACGTCATGGGGTTGCGATTGGTTGAAAGTAAAAGGCAAAAATTGAGAGGTAGAAATAACATTTCTGTATAAAATTTAATTAGGTATTCTCGGACGTTGCGTGCCGTGTGGAAATTTTCTGAGATTTAACTGAGGCGAGTGCAAAATTCGTAAAATTGCATGCCGGGCTGCGGACTGGGAACAGAGCATGCGAAATTCTAGAAACTGGCCGTTTTGAGGACTCGACCGACAGACAGGCTAACATCTATATATACCCAGGGGAATATGAACAAGCTCTCTTAGATCTTCGACTTGATTCAACGCGTTAAACAGTGCTTTTTAGTTTTCCGGTTTTGATTAAATAATTTAAACAGTTTGCTCGAATATTTTTGTGATGTAAAACAGCTTGTTCTTTACGTGCTACAATGAATGTACGTTAGTGCACTTCGAAAAGAAGATACAAGGTAATAAAGTTTAGTATCACTGTACCAATTGGTAAAATTTACAAGGACAAATAAATACACAAAAGTAGGCAGTTTTGGCGTATATTGGTGAAAGAAGTATGAATTTCTTTGTTATTTTTCGGGGGTATTAATAATTAAATGGTGCATAAACGTGTCTGGATCCACAAGACAAGGTTCAGATATACACAGATGAGTTCCGGAAAAGCCCTGAAACAACTTTAAATAAATGGTGATGGAGAAAATCTTAGAAGCGTTGAGAATCAGAAGCCGTAAATATAACCCAGTTGGAATGGTGTAATTAACAAAGGGACGATGTACATTAAAGCTACGAGTGCAGTAACCTTCAGGTAAATTATACTATTTTGTTTGAACTTTGATATTTTTGTGTGTGTTGAATAACTTTATAATTGATTTACTCAAAATGGACAGTAGTGAAATTGTACTAAAAATAAAATTTTAATTTTAAGGTGAAATTTGCTTGTTTAAGTAGAAAGGGGTATTTAGTATTGATGTTCTGGATTATGATGAAAATTTGGGTATGTGTTTGAGCTCAATTAGACGAACCTGGTTAATTAACGTAAAGGGGTGGTAGATGCTCCCTTTGTACTCAGACTCAGGTCTGCATATATTGTTATAGTAATTAGTAGGCATCCTACAAGGACTTTAATTCTGGATGCACATTAAAATGATAACAGATTTAATCTTGAAATTTTCTGATACTGAAATTTATGCTGAATTTTAATTTTGAAATTTTAATGTATTGTGAATATTGATGTAAATAGAGTTAACGTTGATGTTTGTGGTAGGAATGTGTTTGTTTTTTTTATGATTGAGGATGTAAGTTATCTAGAGGAGCAGCCGAGGCGATTAACAGAAGAAAGTCAATTGACCAACACAGTTAAGGTAATGAATAGCTTTTTGTAGGATTCACAGCATTCTTGACGCCCAATTAGCAGAGGCTCGATTCTAATTTAAGGGAAACACAGCATTCTTGGCGCCCAACGTGGGGCTCGAGTCCCAAATAAAATTTTTGTGATTTTATTCCAGGAAACTGGCGATCTGAAAGAGAGAGTTTCTGTTTGTGTATAAATTTAAGAGTATTTTAGAGTGTGTGTGAGTGATTAGAACGTATGCAGAGAAAAGAGTGGTTAAGGAGTCAAGGAGTGGAAATTGGAAGTGACGATAGTGCATTGTGTGGGAAAAATTCGAAAATGGAAGAAGCTGGAGGCAGTAGAGATCAGTCGAGGACGGAATCAGGGGATCAAGGAAACGAGATGATAATGAGAATGCTAGAGAGGATGAACGATGAAGCTAATAGAGTTAGGGATGAATCTAATAGAGCTAGGGAGGAGTCCAACAGAAAATTAGAGCAGATAAGCGGGAAAATTGAACAAAATACTAAAGAATTTACAGAATTTAAAGATAGTCTTACCGTGAAACTGGGGGAAGTAGAAAATAGGGTTGAAAAAAATGAGCGTGATATTACAGGTCTTCGACAGGAAATGGGACATTTAAGGTCCGAAGTACGCATTTTTTGTGAAGAAGAGATTAATGTAAAAATGACTGAAGTGACAGACTCATGTAGGGATCAGTTAGGCAGGGTAGAACGCGAAGTTAGTAGCATCAAATATAACATGTCAAGTTTAACGGGGACGGTCCCAGATTTTATACAGGTGGAGTAGCATTGGACCAACACATGAAGTTTTATGGCGATAACAGGGTAAATCCACAAATTTTTATTAATAGCGTAAGAAATCTAGTGGGAAATTTATTTGACGAACAGACTAAACTGAATACGATAAAAGCTTTATTAAAGGACAATGCGGAAGCATGGTACAATTTAGTAGGACAGGACATAGACACCTACATAGACTTTGAAGACAGATTTTTAAAGCACTACTGGAGTGACCACAGACAAGACCAGGTACGAGACGACTTAATCACAGGGAAATTTAAGGGGAGAGCTTTCAGGAAGTAGGGAGCAATATGCTATACGCAAGTATAGCATAGCAAAGCAACTGAACCCACCACTGACGGACCGACAAATTATTAAGTATTTATCACGACACTTCGAGGTAGAAGTAAGACAACACGTAGCACTACAGAACATAGTGGACAGAGAAATATTTTTAGAATACCTGCAGAGATACGACGACGTTTGTAGTGGACGACCTCGGGATAATAGGGAAAGACAGATCAACACAGTTAGGTTTGACAATAGACGGGACAACTATGCTAGAAGAGGGAATAGTTACGGATACCAGCGACAGAATTGGGAACAGAGACGACCATACGTTAGGAGTAATAGTTTAGGAAGGGGACCTGCACCGAGACCGGAACATACCAGAAGGAATAGTTCACCGGACATAAGGGGGACTGCTAATACAGACACGGAACGAGTGGAAACGCCTAGGACATACGCTGAGGTGACGGCTAGACCAGGACCGAGTAGGGAAAACAGACCTGGACAGGATTTTTAGAACGCGACAGACCACTAGATTTCAGTGTAAATGTATATGAACATCCACGTGAATTTTTCAAAATTGAGGAGGAAGTAGAGCCAGAAACTAAGGAAAATTTATGTTTGCCAATTATTAATTTAGAAATTTTTGAGAATAATGTTGAAGTATTACTTGATACAGGGGCAGAGGCGAGTTTAATATCGGAGGAATTCGTCAGCAAAATTAGGGATAAGGTTTGTGATAGAATTATGCCTATAAATCGTAGTCATTTAGTAGCTCCAAATAAAAAGAAGTTTGCTGTAGTAAATAGTGTTGTGGTGCTTAGGATAGATATAGGAGATTTAAGCTGTGAACAGGAGTTTGTAATTGTACCTGGACTGAAGTTTCAGAGCATTTTAGGTGTTGACTGTATGATGAAGTTAGGGGTTTTGATAGATATGGAAAGGAAGGTAATAAGGATTAATGATAGGGTAGTGCCATGGAAGGGCAGTTATGAAGTCACAGAGGATGACACGGGGTTTAGTATTAATGTAGTAGAGGTAGAGGATGATGAAGGTGAACAGATCAACACAATAAGATGTCCAGAGGATAGGAGAGTAGAGGTTCAAGCTTTATTATAAAAACATGCAGAATTAGTGGGGGTAGAAGCAAGCACAGCGTTAGGCTATGAGCACATATTGGAAGTGGATAATTCAGAACCGTTCAACGCAAAGGTTTATCCAATTCCAGCAGCATATCGGGAGCAGGTGAAGGCAGAATTAAATAAAATGTTGGAAGATGGCATAATAGAGGTATCAAACACTTATTTCATAAATCCGTTGGTGGTAGTTAAGAAAAAGGATGATAGCATTCGTTTATGTTTAGATGCACGAAAAATTAATCAACGGACCAAACCGCAATTCCATTGTCCACCATCCATGGACACACTTTTGACGAGATTAAGTGGCAAGTTTATTTTTAGTAAATTAGATTTAAGGAATTCATTCTGGCTGATTCCATTACACAAGAATTCTAGAAGGTACACAGGATTTTCCATAGAGGGAAAAATCGATAATTGTAAAGTAGTATCGTTTGGTTTGTCGGCAGAGAAGAAAATAATAGTAAATGAGAAACAGACAAGTGTAGGGACTGAAGAAGAAGCAGTATTTAAGAGTCAGGATAATAGGGATGATAAGTTTATTTTATGTGAGATAATAAGGATGATAAGTATAGATATAGAAGGGGGAGAAATAGGGATGAAGAGTATTAGGATGGTAAGAAGAAAGACGTGGAGGGTCAAGAAGAGAGTTAGATTTAAATAACTTGATGAACAAAGGATAGAGATAGGTGAATTTTAGTATAGATATAGAAAATAAAGCTAGGTATAGGATAAAGATGGGAGATAATTAGAAATAGGTTTAGGATGAGAATAAAGAGTAAATGTAGGAAGAAAATAAGATAGGTTTTAAGTGTAGATATTTCATATAAGATTAGTGGAGAGTTAGGAATAGAATAAGAATAGGATAGGTATATAGAATTAGTTAGGGGGAAGTAAAGTATAGTGAAGATTAGTTAAAAAGTTAGCAATAGGATAGGTATATAGGATGTATATAGGATAAGATGGATAAGTAGGATGAAGTTAGGGATAATTTCAGTTTATAAAATTAGGTGAGAGTTAGGAATAGGATAGGGATATAGGATAGGTGTAAATATTTTTTGAATTAGAGATAAAGTAGGTAAGTTAGATAGATAAGGATAGAGAGAGATAGGCAATTTTTTTTTTGTAATTTTTTTGTCTAAATGCTTTATATTTGCATTCAAATAAGTGGGATTATTTGTATTCAAATAGGGGGAAAATACTCATATTTAGACCAAGGTAGAAAATTAAATAATCACATCAAATAATTTTAATCACCGTGTAGAAGCTTTGGGAAAAGATACATAACTCGCGTTATTAAATAAAAGCGTGAAGCATAAAAATTCATTCGTTTCATTAAAAATAAGAGATTTAAATCATGTACAAGACGCTTTATATCAAAAGAAGCAGTATTAAAAAGCTCTACGTATAATTTAATTATTCCTAGTAAAGAACAAAGAGAAATTACGTGCAAAATTTATATAAATTCTATTTTAAGTAACCGGTATTAAACAAAACGTACAGACAATAATTTGTATTCGCTAAAAATGAAAGGGTAGAAGTCAATTTTAGTTGGAGTTAATTGAACCATTATTAATAATAAGCATAAAACTTGTAAAAACCCAATAAAATGCAAATCGTAGAAGGGTATTTAAAATGTTACGTTTGAACACACCTGCGTGTTTTTAAAAGGCAATTTCAGTTTAATCTGTTTAGATAAACATGTCGATTCTACGGATATTGGAAACGGTCGGATGCTTTAGCACGAAATACAGACACCTGTGTATTTTTAAAAAGCTCATTCTGCGTAAATGTTGCAGATAATTAATAGTTACAAAGAATCTTGGAGAAACCGGGGCTTAATATTCACGAGAAGGTGCGATACGGGGTTATTTAACCCAGATAGTCCACATGGACTAAAATAATTGATAATAAGGAATATCAATTTGCACTAATAAGAACAGGGTAGATAGAGACAGATAATATGCGCAAGACCGAGACACATATAGTAAAAAGGCGTGAGTAGAGCAACGTCATGGGGTTGCGATTGGTTGAAAGTAAAAGGCAAAAATTGAGAGGTAGAAATAACATTTCTGTATAAAATTTAATTAGGTATTCTCAGACGTTGCGTGCCGTGTGGAAATTTTCTGAGATTTAACTGAGGCGAGTGCAAAATTCGTAAAAATCGCATGCCGGGCTGCGGACTGGGAACAGAGCATGCGAAATTCTAGAAACTGGCCGTTTTGAGGACTCGACCGACAGACAGGCTAACCTCTATATATACCCAGGGGAATATGAACAAGCTCTCTTAGATCTTCGACTTGATTCAACGCGTTAAACAGTGCTTTTTAGTTTTCCGGTTTTGATTAAATAAGTTAAACAGTTTGCTCAAATATTTTTGTGATGTAAGACAGCTTGTTCTTTACGTGCTACAATGAATGTACGTTAGTGCACTTCGAAAAGAAGATACAAAGTAATAAAGTTTAGTATCACTGTACCAATTGGTAAAATTTACAAGGACAAATAAATACACAAAAGTAGGCAGTTTTGGCGTATATTGGTGAAAGAAGTATGAATTTCTTTGTTATTTTTCGGGGGTATTAATAATTAAATGGTGCATAAACGTGTCTGGATCCACAAGACAAGGTTCAGATATACACAGATGAGTTCCGGAAAAGCCCTGAAACAACTTTAAATAAATGGTGATGGAGAAAATCTTAGAAGCGTTGAGAATCAGAAGCCGTAAATATAACCCAGTTGGAATGGTGTAATTAACAAAGGGACGATGTACATTAAAGCTACGAGTGCAGTAACCTTCAGGTAAATTATACTATGTTGTTTGAACTTTGATATGTTTTGTGTGTGTTGAATAACTTTATAATTGATTTACTCAAAATGGACAGTAGTGAAATTGTACTAAAAATAAAATTTTAATTTTAAGGTGAAATTTGCTTGTTTAAGTAGAAAGGGGTATTTAGTATTGATGTTCTGGATTATGATGAAAATTTGGGTATGTGTTTGAGCTCAATTAGACGAACCTGGTTAATTAACGTAAAGGGGTGGTAGATGCTCCCTTTGTACTCAGACTCAGGTCTGCATATATTGTTATAGTAATTAGTAGGCATCCTACAAGGACTTTAATTCTGGATGCACATTAAAATGATAACAGATTTAATCTTGAAATTTTCTGATACTGAAATTTATGCTGAAATTTAATTTGAAAATTTAATGTATTCTGAATATTGATGTAAATAGAGTTAACGTTGATGTTTGTGGCAGGAATGTGTTTGTTTTTTTTATGATTGAGGATGTAAGTTATCTAGAGGAGCAGCCGAGGCGATTAACAGAAGAAAGTCAATTGACCAACACAGTTAAGGTAATGAATAGCTTTTTGTAGGATTCACAGCATTCTTGACGCCCAATTAGCAGAGGCTCGATTCTAATTTAAGGGAAACACAGCAATATATATATATATATATATATATATATATATATATATATATATATATATACTCCACTTATAGTCAATGGACTAGTTTAGTATAATTCACAAACAAAATGTTTCGCTACGTCCTATCATCAGTACTTTGAATACACCCACTTATCAATTAGCAGTTTTTTGTGCAAAAATTTTGCAATTATCCTTTCCTTTAGAGAATTATAACACCAAAGACACTATCACCTTTGTGAATCAATTCCGAAATTTTCAATTACCGCAAGACCATGTTCTACTTTCACTGGATGTATCATCGTTATTCACTAACATTCCTCTGGATTTGGCCCTTGATATAATTAGGGATAAATGGGATAACATTAAACCACATACCACCCTTACAAAATCATTGTTCAAGGCATCTATTATTACACTGATTTTCAAGAACACCTATTTCGTTTTTCAAGGTGTATACTATTTGCAAAAATTTGAAACTCCAATGGGATCTCCTTTATCACCGGTTATAGCCCAAATAGTTATGGACCATCTACTTGAAGTTGTTATACCTAAGTTGGATTTTAACCTGTTTTTTTTTGGTAAAGTACGTTGACGATATCATTTGTTCCGCTCCAATTAATAAAATTGAACATCTCTTAGAGTTCTGCAATGCTTTCAACCAACATCTACAGTTTACCCATAAAAAGGAAACTGAAAGAAAAATTCAATTTTTGGACACTTTAGTCATTAGAGACTCCAGTAATAAGCTGATCTTCGATTGTTATAAAAAACCTACGAGCTCAGACAGGTATGTCAATTATTTTTCTAATCACTCGTTTAGTCACAAGATTAATACAGCTTTGGCATTGAAACACCGGATACAATTGATATCGGAAAGAGAGTTTAAGAAAAATAACCTAATGCTACTTGAAACTACTTTGTGTAATAATGGTTATCCTAAGCAAGTTGCTCTACACTACTCTTTGTCTGAACAATCCTGAACGACCTAATAACGTTTCGTTTAGGAAGTTACGTTATATCCAAACTTTAACGCCCCTTTTGGCAAGAATTTTGATACAACCAGACATTAAATTAGCGTTTAGTTATGACAAATCTGCAGGAAACTTTTTCACTAAGTTGAAAGATAAAACGGAAAAATTGTTAAATAGCTACCCTATTTATAAAATAACATGATCCTGCAAAAAAACATATGTGGGTAATTGTAGTCAGTGGTTGAAAAATAGACTCATTCAACATAAGTCAGATGTAAGATTGAGGACGAACAGCTGTGCCCTCTCACAACATATAAATATGACTCATCATACCCCAAATTATGAGGAAGTTCGAATTTTAGATTCTGAAACTAATTATAAGCTTAGGTTTTTTTTGGCGGCGTATTATATAAGAAATGAAGTCAATTCGTTAAATTTTAGGCAGGACACCCAAAATTTGCAACCCATATATTCCAATCTGTACAGAATTGCAAAGTCAAATTTTAATTTTCAACAATGATGTGAAGGCCAGAGCGCATCTTATTTGCCTTATAATCGTACAAAATGCGGAACACGCTTTCACTCTTATCAGACTGGTTTTATATTAGTTCATTCGTAGTTGGTCGTTTACTCTATAAACATGTAATTTTATTAATTAAATTTAAATAATCCCCCTTTTAGTACTCCAATATTTGTATTTTAATCAGTTGTGACTAACAACAACCCTGATGTGTAGGGTTGTGTTTATAATTTTAATATTTATGCATTAACAATTAAGTAAGTAATTTTTTAAAAATAACATCTTTTGATGACTGTAATGATTGGTTTTCCTTTTTTAGAATCTTGATAAAGGCAACAACCCTTGCCGAAACGTCGATTTATAATTAAATATATGCAAAATATTAATTCGTTTTAATTTTTTTGGACTAAAATATCCCAATTGTACAGTAACATTTTATCGAAAAAACAATCTTATATATATATATATATATATATATATATATATATATATATTGGGCTTTGTATAAAAATCTAGGCCTATATATCTGTTTATATATGTAAATATATATATTGCAGAAGAACTCCGCTCTAATTTAGTGCTCTCTCAAAAACATTCGAACCCCAACGTTGGACCATCATAAGAATGCCGTGGAACTCGGGTAAAAGCCTCACCAACAAAAATATATTCGAAAATTTTATTAAATTTTCAAAACTCAAAAATTGCTCATAATAGCAAATTTGTCAAATATTAAATAATTCAAAAAAAATATATAATTTCTTACCCGTTTTCCTCTCTTCCTCGGTTGAATTGCCTTCTTCAACTGCTTCCGGCTAGCTCAGTTGGACCTCCTCTTGGATATCTAGATTCACTCTCATATCCTATCGTTCACGCACACTCCCAATAAAACCACAAAATACAACAAACATACAATCTTTTATTTTTCACTATTTACAAATAAAATTCAATATTAACCACATTTCAGTGATCAAGTTACACCTCAATAAATCCTATTCTGTAATGTCCTGTATTTTTAATTTAAATTATGAAACACATAGAATGTACCCGGAGTAAATGGGCCCTGAATAATACCTTATTTCTCATTCCTTTTATATAATTTATTTTAAATCTAAGTAAACTCTGGAATATGGTGAGTTCATGATAGCCCAGTTAATTATGAATAATGTATGCCCTTATACTTTGCATACTCTTACAACAAACAAAAAAAACACCCATGTACTCTTCACAAAATGTAACTTCCTGATGGAACGTTAATAAGCCTTATATACACCTTCAGATTTCTATTTAAGTACCATAATAAAGTTAGTTATACGCATTATGTTCAATACGCAAAAATGCACAATACCTTCAAAATCACTCTCATACGTCACTCAATATTCATAGTTTATAACCACAATTTCAAAGCGTTACCTGGAATTTCTAGAAGATATCTGCTCCGTAGACAATGCCATGTATTTGTTTTTTTTTCTGCTTTGCAGGCCGCTTCTAGCTACTAGTAGAAGAACTCCATGTAAGTTGAGCTGCTAGCGCTGCCTTCACGGTGTATCCAATTTCCAAATCCAAATTAATTATACGTCTTTCACAATTATTTACTTTAATCCACGTTACTTAACGTCACGACACGAGCTTATTAAAAAAATTATATGTGATACCTCAATTAAAAAATGTAATCTCGACACACAAACCGCGTACAATTTATGAGGCTAACACCGTGCAATATAATTTAAAATGATTTTATTATACTTACAAACTCGTGATAACAAACGTCGTCTGAAGCGATCGAAATATTAAGGTTCTCCACCATGTTTTCGGAAAGCATTTATACAACTTAGGCTGCCACCTCCTGGCCGCGTTTCATCCGAAATCCCCCGTCTACAACAACACGTTCTTAAAATTTTGAGCTCAACCGATTTCTAAGTCCGCGAATTTCAACGCGTCGTTATGATATTTTCTGAAAATTAATATACTCTATGCTCGTTTTTGTCTCGCGTCCAACCAACAATATCGACCAATCGTATATTCACTAACGTCTACAAATCCCGCCTACCTAACGTTGTCCCTTGCTTATGTATATTTTACGTCTCTTTCTAACCTTGCTTGAGTGGTAGAAAATCGATATTCCTGACCATCTGCTATCTAACCCCACGTGGACTCCTACGTGCTTTAAATCACCCCTCATTAGTGTTTACTGCGAACACATTCAACGGTTTACCCGATATTCTTTGTAACCGTTTGCTATCTATAAAAATTAAGTGAAACTTGACATTTAGAAAATACGCCGGTGTTTAATTTTAAACGAACGTTTTAACTAACATTTCTACGAGTTGGATTTTAGCGTATTTCAACCCCACTGATATATTTGTTTGCTAGCAACGCGTTCCACCTTGGTATTATTGACTTTTACACGCTTTTATGCATATTATACGTAAATAACCGTTCAATTAAACTCAATTAAATTAATAAATTAACGGCATTGGCTTCTAACATTTTTTTTTCTTTACGAACCTAACTAAATTTTATTCATTATTTGCAAAATTTTGTTAATACCTGTTACTTAAAAATGAACTAACTGGAATAAATTTCGCCTGTAAATTCTGGTTGTTTCCTTTATACAGGGTGTTTTGAAACTGCTTCGTTTATATTTACTTTTAACCTTTTAAAACCACTATAATATATATATATATATATATATATATATATATATATATATGTATAAGGAGTGTTGTGACAACGCCCGAGTTGTGGCGTCAATAAAATAGTGCTTGATAAAGATACAGCAAGTTGTAAAGTTTGAAATTATTGACTTACCTTCCATTCTAACTTTACTTAAATATTTTCTCTCATATAAAGGCATATAAAATATTTAAAACATCTTTTCTTTCAAACATCAAATTATTTCTAACAAGTACTTATTTATTATAATTTATTATAAAAATGTTCCTTATTTTATCTAGATTTAATTTTATAGCACTCAATCTCTTCTTTTATGAATAGTCTACCTGGTTTTCTTATTCCCACGCTTGTAAGGTTTGTTTCAGCCAACAAAATCCATGACAGAATACTCTATAAAAAGGTCAGAGTGTTTCGAACCCTGGGCACAAACTTTTTGGTAAATACCCTTATAATAAAATATTATAAGACTAGGACTTATTCTGTCTTAAATTAAATGACAAAATTCAAGTATCAGCTACAAATAATATAAATTTAAAAGTAATACTTGCAAAATCCAAAGAAAGCACTCCTCCAATGTGTACTCAACGGTATTAAATATTTTCGGTTCTTGACTTTATTTTTAAATTGACGTTCAAAATCAGCTTACAAAATTTCCATTTAAATCTCCATTTAGAAACCAATGTGCATATTCGGTTTATTTATTCAATTAAATCTTTAAAGTAGTTTTTATCTTGAGGAATTTTCCATCTTCATTGTATATTACACAATCAAATAACTGTATTTAACAATTTTCATATTTGTCAGGTCTCTATTTATCACTTCTCTATTCATTGTAACATCGTAATTATTGAATTAGTGTATGCATACTGCATATTTCAAATAACATTTTCGCGACTTAAATGAATTGAATCGAATTTCTTTACATGTTGCTTGGTTGACGCGTATTAATTAATTGATGTTCAATATCGATTGCTTCTTGTATATATATAAAAATTATCTATATTCTAGTGCGTTTGAGCTTCGTATGAAATTCCATTCCAAAGAACACGCGCCTATATGATACAATATTCTAGGAAATCCTTATTAGCGCGATCCACTTATTAGTGACGTGCGTTGCCGTCTTACTTCAACACATATGAAGTCATTGTGGCGTCGCATACTAATGCGGAAGGTAACCAATAATTCTTATTTATTTCATGGATTTTTTAATGTTGAGGCCGCTTCTTGGAATACACGCTTCTTTATTAATTAGAACATACTAAATTGACGTATTCTCTATATTCCTATTATTCTAGAAAATTCTTTATTTAAAATAAATTTATGTTATACAAATATCTATTTATATGATTAATTTAAAGCTTTATAATAGAAAAGAGTTCCATTTTTATAGAAAATGTTTGCTTTCACGGTAAAACGTGTTTTTAATACACATAATTAAGATTAATGCGTTTCGTCTTTAACAAGATTGATATAACTCTTACGCTAAATAGAACGAATGTTTTATGTGTAACAGGGAATGTACTTTTTATGGTAATTATTGGCTATGTATTTATGTTTGCAATTAATTGGTTTTTATAAAGCATAAGGTTCACATTTAATACGTTCTTACATTATATTTTAACGATTAATTATTTGTACTTAAACTGCTTACATTATTTGCTATGTATTTACAATACGCCTTTATCATACAGGTTGATTATTTGTACATACGGAACTTGCGTTTTTGCTTGGCAGTTTAATAAATAAAAGTACGCTTGTATTATACAGGGCGTAACCATGAATTTACAAAAATTTCTATTTTTTCAGGATTCTTTTGTACTTTAGTGGGCTTTATTTGTAGAATTTGGATTTTCAATATATATATATATATATATATATATATGTATCGTCGTGTACACGATTTAAATTAGTAAATTTCTTAATTCTCGTCATCGGTCTCGGTGGCGTAATTGGTAAACGCATGGTTCCGGCAAAACCAGGATACAGGTTCAAGTCCTGTCCAAGACCTTATATTTTCCATCTTTCAATTATTAGCTCGATTTGAAATGATCATTTGGGTTTTGCATAAAAGTTTAAGTTATTATTTCATCTTATTCACTATAATACAATAGTATTTATCAACTTACCTTGTGTAATTAACTACCTAAAATATTTATATATATATATATATATATATATATATATATATTGCTAAAGTACTCTCCCACGCTTGAGCAGCCGGATGTAATGAACGCCCTGCTAAACGCCACCGCTCTGTTTTTCTAATATTCTAATTTTAATTATGCCACGACTAGCCCAGTTTAATTTACATAGAGTGCACAACGTTACGATGATCAAATAATTTCACCCCTTCAAATCTTACCTGTTTGGAATGATAAAACAAAGCCAATCAATATTCGCATAATGAAAGGAAATAATATCTATACTTTACAATTTGGTAATCTGACAAATAAACTCTTTAATCAATTAATATTATTTCTCCCATAAATTTTCTCCCTTTCTTTAATTTAATGTCACCAAAAACGACAGCTGTTACTGAAAAAATCTAGAACGTTCAAGACCTTTTTATCCTATTTACGTAAGTTTCAACATATTGAATACTTTTGTTGACTCCTTACAGATTAAAAAAAAATATATTTAGTATTTAAATTTAAATTTGAAAAGATTTCTTATACTAGTTAGCCCTGACCTGTGATTTCTTAATGAGTCTTCTTCTTCTTTTGTTTGCTGTTGCGTGTTGTGGATCAACACCCCGTTATTATCTTCAGTCAAAAAACAATGCACTGCTTTGTACTCCTTCACGTACGTTTGAACTAATAATTTTGTTAATCTTTTGTTTCACAAAAATTCACCTCGTGCTTTACTTGGATTTCTCAACTTAGCTATTCCAATTTAGATACAACTTGTATTTCTGAATACCACCATTAGATTTCTCGATGCCACTTAGAAGTTCTGAATACCAGACTTAGAATTGTGAATTAGACTTAGATTTCATAGATTTGTGAATTAGAGCCCTACATTATTATAAACATTTAATTTAAATTAATTAACAAACTTCTACTTACGTTTTCAGCAGAATGGCAAAAGCTTTTTCATATATCTTCAATGTAATCTGTCATCAAATATTATACAACACCACTTTTCACTCTTAATAATTTAATTTGAAACTTATTTTGACGCGTAATTTTTCGAGCAACAGTGATGCAGGCTTGACGAGGTTTAAATTAAAACTGCCCTTCCGTATCAACTCTGGGTGTTATATAGTTTTCGCTATCTAAATTTAGGTCGGTATATCAGAACAGTCGTACAAAGTGTTGTAACCAACCACGGTTGTTTTGGGTATTCCTAGGAGTTTTCAATCTTTATTTCTAATGAAATTATTGTGTAGTTACGTTATTCTTGTATTCTTATTATTTTACAATCTTTGACCGCCTGTTTGTTATTATTGTTGGACTTTAATTTAAGTTATGTCTGTTGTTTGTGTAGATAAAGCTTTTTGGAAAATTGAATAAATAACTGATGTATTATGAGTGATGTAAATTCTCGTGTTTAAAACTTATCTTTGAAAGTGCGTCTCTTATCAAAGCGCTTTATTATTCTTTCTTTATCCCATACGTAATTGCATGAAGACTTACTAGGTTTTATCTTATCTCATGCGTATCTATTTTATAAACTTATTGAACGCTTTTTGAAGTAGTTTAATTGTATGCATAATTATTTCTCTGCTGAATATGTGTTCTATTATTGAAAGATATGCTTACAGGCATTGATTAAAGTTAATTACGGTCCTTATACAGGGTGTTTAATGTTTGCTATTTACATAATGTGCGATTTATTTATTTTCCTGCTAAATAAATGCAGTTTTCTAATTCCTATTGCTATTTACATTTATTACGCGACCCTTACGACTCAATACACCCCTAAACAACCTCTTATCACAGCAATATATATATATATATATATATATATATATTAACGTGATAAGAGGTCATGAGAGATCATTGAAACACAAATTCTACAAGTAAAGCCCACTATAATGTAAAAGAATCTGAAAAAAATAGAAATTTCTGTAAATTCAAAGTTACACCCTGTATAATACAAGCGTACTTTTATTCATTAAAATGCCAAACAAAAAATACAATTGCGCGTGTATAAATAATCATCCTGTATGATACAAGCATGTTGTAAGTACTTGACAAATAATGTGCGCAGCATAGTAAAAAGAATTATTTTTTTGATATCTTAAAATGCATTAAATACAAAGGCAAATCGATCATTTTAAAATAAATACAAAAGCTATTCGTTTGTGCACTTGCCGTGCATAAAGATAAATAATTTTGTGTATTTAAAACCCCAATTCTAATCTTAATTATGCGTACTTAGACATGTTCTGCCGTAAAAGTAAATATTTTTTATAAAAATGCAAACCATTGCATTAAAAAGCCATTACAACCTTATATTATTCATATTAATTACCCTGTGTATTACGTACATTTAATTTAAATAAAACATGTTCTTAAAAATTCGAAGGGGAAATACGCCAACTTTGTTGAACTCATCTATAAATAAACGTTCATTCTACGAAGCGTCCGGAACTATAAGAAAACTCATATAATGTAATAAAAATTGATAAAGATTATGTATCACCTTTTGCAATTACTGGATTAGTATGTGACGCCATGATAACCTTGGGTTTTAAACAAAGACGAGCAACACATGTCACTAATAAGTGGAACGCAATAAAGAGGTAATAAAACGCGACAACTTAAACCCTAATGAGAAATTCCAGAAGAGTACGTCAGATAAGCAAGCATTATTTGAAATAGAATTACGTAAATACGAGTATATTCTAGAAAATAGATAATTTTGTATATAAATCGAAACGTTTGTTAAAAAAATTCATTCATAAATTCAATCACGAAAATGTCATATTGAGAAAAGAATTTCGAAGCTATTGTTTTAAGGTATGCAGAACGCATATCGTAATTAATATTTACCATGCAACAGTGAATACAGAAATTAATGTTAAAAGTAACCTATGGAAATATGAATATGGATAAATCCAATTATTTGGTCTTGTAATATACAATGAAGATGGAAAATGCTTTGTTGTAAAAAGCTATTTAAAATCCTATTGAATAATCAGACCGAGGTTGCACATTGGTTTCTAAATTGAAACGTAAATAATATGAAGATTTTGTAAGCTAATTTAGACGTGAATTTAAAATAAGAAGATATTTAATTACGAATTGGGTAAAAAAGCGCTTCGTGGATTTTGGCAAGTATTAATTGCAAGTAACTGATATTTGAATTTTGTCATTTAGTAGAATAAGTCCTAGTCATTTTATTTTTGTACGGATATTTACCAGGAAAGTTTGTGTTCAGGGTTCGAAACACCCTGATCTTTTAATAGATTATCTGTCAAGGATGTCTTTGGACCAAAACAAACCTTACAAGCGTGAGAATCATAACTAGGTAAACTATCCATAAGAGAAGAGATTTAGTTTTGTAAATTTAAAATAAGGTAAGGAACAATTTTATAGTTAAGTAAATAAGTACTTCTTAGAAATTGTTAGATGTTTGAAAGAAACGATGCTGTAAATGTTCTATATGCTTTTGTATGAGAGAAAATATTTCATACTGGGGGCGTTGTCACAGTAATATTTATATAGACTTTTATGCAAAGCCTAAATGATCATTTCAAATCGAGCTAGTAATTGAAAGAAGGAAAATATAAGGTCACCGGGGAGAGTTACTGTTATAAGTTATCCAAAATAAGGTATTATGACTAAAAATATTCTGCCAGAACAGAAAATACCTCGTTGAGGTTGTTGCCAGAGGGAGAGTTACAAGAACAAAGATAACATTCCTTCTTTGCATGAGATATTGATTCATTGGACAAGGCAAAGAGCTACTTTGTCATCAAAAATGAACTTTGCGAATCTAATACCAATTTTGTAAAAGCCTCTTTTACCCTGTACACATGCTTCTATCATGATCGCTGAAACTCTCCGTATTTGCTAGGTTTTCGTTTTTCTGCTAATTCAGTAGTATTGCTAACTTTTACAACTGCCCGCAACACTTATGAAGGGGTTAAATTCCACGTGACATGCTTTCTATTTTTAAAGGCCGCTAGATTTCCATCAACTCACTTCATGTCACTTCTGCAATAAACTTGTGACTAGCGGATTAGGATTGCACAGGCATCTACTTATGGCCATCGTGATTAAAAGTTGCAACAGGAACGGAGATAAACCAATAGGACCTTCAAGATGTTGACGTATTTTGCTTTCTGCAGCCGTCAGTCGACAAGTTCGCATGATTTGTATTCTTTCCTGAGTACAAAGAGCACTGATATTGAAACAATTTTCATTTGTCAAAAAAGTTGATATTCTAGTAGGACAATTTAGTTCCACTAGGGTCACATTGTAAAATATCAGAATCTCGTGGTACATGATTGAGTGACACTTGGTTTGTTCAAAATCCGAGTTGAGGCAATAGGTGCACTACGTTAATTTTTTTTAAGGTTGTAGATCTCAACAATATCAGCATACATAAATTGGCATTAATTAGAAAATCGTTATTGAGCGTGAAGGTAGTTCCTTCGTAAAATAGCACTACACCACAAGTTGGTAATAAATTATTATATGTATTTTACAAACAAAAATAATCGCACGTTTAAACAACCAGTTTCAATTTATTCCTTATAATAAGTGTCCCTTCTGAAAAACATTTTACTTAATAACCCAAATAATATTATACCTTTTACAGCATGGTATTTTCCAACGTGCCACAGGAGTGATCCACTATTAAACCAATGTCTATTAAATGCCGTTTCTGGTGTCAAGGATTTCGTACGAAATGGAGTAAAAGAAATAGGAATGCCACCAATGGAAAAATATACAATACCGTATTTTTCTGTTATTCAGTATAATCCAACGTACATAAATTCAACTGCAAATCATTTTGTTCTTAATCGCTTAGATACTTACGATTTTCAGGAGATTAGGTAAGTATAACCAAATAAAAATAAAATAGGTTCTGAAACACTTATTACTTGTGAATGTAGTTTCGATTCAGAAACTTTAACACTTTCCGGAAAAATCCGGTTTGGAGAACTATATGTAGAATCCATTTATCAAATAGATGCGTACCTATTGACAAGAGTTGTTGGTCAAGGAACGTTAAAAGGATTAATAGGTAGTAGTTAATAGGATATACAGAAGTATTATTGGCGATTTTATAGGGCCAACAGAGATAACGTTCAAAATTACCGGAAAATTAGTTGAAAAGGAGGAAGTATATTACTCTCCATTAGACTGCAAAGTAATAATGACAATTAATGGTTTCAACCTTAACATTGAAGGACTCATGGCTCCTGGCAACCCATTTGGTAAATATACTTTTACAGTGAACTTAGCCTAAATTATTCTTTTAGCCGAAGCTGTCAATGATTTGCTTAATGCTAATTCAAATATGGTATCTGCATTGGTATCACCAGCATTAGGAAAAGTTGTCGAAACGTTGTTCCTAAGATATATTACATATCTCACGTCAAATATTCCTTATGATAAACTACTACCATTATAAGAGCATTTTTTTTACTTTTAGGTTAAATCTGTTATATTTGAATAAACTGCATAATGTTCAATTCGTTTATCTAGGACGCACTTATCAAAATCTTTCTTTTAAGTCTACTATAAATAAACTTGTTACTGATCAACTAATTTTTTTTTAGATAGATGGGTGGATTCCTTGGTAATACTTCGCGTCTAATGTGATAAAGACTAATCTCGTTTGCACAAATAGTGTATGTGTTATGTTCAACTGATCCGTCAGGAAGCATACAGTTACCTCGAAACTTATTTTCACAATTTCTAATGAGAAAGTAAAATATCAATTAAGTTAGTATATTTTTGGTCAGAAGTAGAATATTGTTTATGGTACTTAAAACTCCGGGTTCGTATCTCAACACGGTCCACTGGAAAAAAGTTAGGCAAGCATTTTTCATAAAAATACGCCCTCGTTTGGATGAGAGGTAAAATGGAGGCCCGTGTGAGAGTGTTGCCACGCACGTTAAAGATCCCTACCTTGCTTGGAACGGCAAGGGTTCGACAAAATTCAAAATTTTCAGGTAAAAACTCGCTTCCTGGCCAGTACCTTTGAGTGAAGCATTGGAAAATCACATGTAGGGGGAAGGGGATACTTAAAACCGAAGAGCTGAACGACAAAGCAGATATACATCGATAAATAATGGAATAAATAACTAATCCCTTGCATAGTTATAAAGTAACCTATCAATTATTTACAATATTTAGACATTGGTTAAAAATCATAACCATGATAAAATGTAAATCACAGTTATAGATAGCTAAATAAAAATTCTCACCTATTGCCAAAAGTTTGCACAAAAATATGCAATTTACGCCCGAATATTTATTAAAGAGTACCACGGATTATAATAACATCAAAAATTCCCTTAGAAGTAATTATAATCACATTTCATTTTAATAGTTTCTGTATAAGTAAAGTCCACCAATAGGATTGGGTTATGACTTTCAGGAAATATAAGTTTTAGGCTTTTATAAATTCTAATTTAAGAGAGAATTATTTAGCATCATATTCGATCCAAAGTCAAAGGTTATAAAATTCATGTCAGTTTTTAAAAAGGTTAGGGGCGCTGCCGTCTTGGTAATTAATACTGCTTGATTTGTTTTGTCTAGAAAATGTATAATGGCGCCGACGATTACATCATCTAAGAATAAAGCAGGCCCAATACAGTTTTGTGCTGAACAAGATTGCACGGAACACGTATGTTTAAATATATAAATGGTTAGATAAAAAGGCGACATAAAGTAGATCCAATTTTGATTCACCCGTCCAAAGTTTGCAGAGAATGCCTCGTGTAGTGCAGCTTTCCTTTTTTTTTATATGTATTTATTTCATAGTTACATGACTATCCTCGCGCCTGGGCAAGTGTAATGAAGTCTTCCGACATAACTAGGGGTCTATTCCTTGGGTAGAGCTATGAGAAATGGGGGGGTAAGTCGAATTCTGATTGTAAGTTGAACTTAATCCAAAACAAATAAGGCGCTACCAAGTCCTGACTTAATTAGGATAATTGCGTAGTATATTTCTAGGGGCGGACGTGGAAACCCAAAGAAAAAAATCGCCTTCGATGACAGAAACCCGTCTTAACTGAATAAGACGCTGCTCCTGTAAGAAATGGTAATAATTAGCTTAATAGAAGGGTGGAACACTATTTGTGTACCACAAACATACCTAAAGAAATATCAAAAAAATATTTCCTATATAAGTTGACATTAAAATTCCACTCATACGGATATTAGTTTCTTGTAGTTAGTTTTGACCATATTTGATCAAAATAAAAAAGCTTTAATCTTGAACTAATAATTTACTCAAAAGATTCTCTTTTAAAACAAAATTCAATGCTACAAAGTTTCATAAATAATTAAATAAGTTCAAGGATTTTAAATAAAGTTTCATCAAAATAGTTACTAAGCAAACATTTTAAAACTTAGTGTAAACTTGTTACAAAGAAAAGCCGACCCGGGCAGATCTCTTCGAGGGGATTACAAATTAAAACATAGTAAATCAAGTTTCCTTATCTAAATTAATTGTGTTAGTTTCAGTTTCTAATAAAGAAAGATCATAAAAATATTCTTATAAACTCAACTTAGGCAAACATTGTTCAAAGCATATGTTTATTAGAACACATGTGTCAGCAGTATACTGCAGGCAAACAAGTGACGTAACAAAACATCTGTCGCTGTTACCAACAGGTCAAAATGAACCACGTGAATGGTATCTTAAAACTTTACAAGTTGTGCATTAAAATTTTTAACACTGAAAAATTCAGCTCAACTAATAATCGAAATTTTATAACATTCGTGCTTTTATGCACTAAACAAAAATAGCGTGTTTCTAATTTGAAACACAACCAAATTTCTTAAAGTTATCTACGAACCAGAACTGCATTATTTGGCTGTGAAGAGGTGTTGTAAAATCAAACGTAATCACCATACTTCCATCAGGTTTTGTAGTAATAAGTTCTTCTATTAATTATTCAAATTCTCCATTATCAAAGCCGCTTCCTACGGACTGCAATACAAAGTGGTTTTACATCTGTTGTTGGAATAGTTGTTTCTACAGTTGATTTTATGGTGGTTAATTACGCGATAAACAAAATACGTCAATTAAACAAATTAAATACTGTTCATAGGATACCAACCGCTATTTAAAGATGGATCTCGACTCTTTAAAATGTAACCGCAAATTGGCGGCCTGCTTCCAATCGTACATTTTGATTTAACAAGCTTGCAGGGCCGACTGGTTATCACCTTGCACGAGCGACGGCGTGTTCCCGGCGGAGGCCTTCAACCAAAACGCGCCTGCGAACAGTTATCGAAGGTACAGACACCTGACTATTTATAGAAAACTATCTATAGATACAACTTTAGCGTATTACTAAACTTGTTGCATGTATTTTACTAATAATTTGAATAAAAGCGTTTTATAACTTTGCACTTTTATGGTTGGATTTAGTAACTAAGAAATAAAATTGTTACAGTAGTTTTAAAAAGAGCAGTTTCTTTCTTGAAAGCAAGACTCCATTTCCAACATCCAAATTATAAACATGCCGCTTTGGTAGGTTAACTGCCTTAAGTAGAGGTTAGCGAACAAGGCAAAGTAACCTTAATAGATTCGAATAATTTCTTGCCAAAGTGAGCCAGTTTCTTTTTAGGGACGCAGCTGAATCCATAAAGAGAGTCAACCGTTGTGTTGGAAGTTGCATGTTGTAGCGGACAAGATGGACAAGTTGCTCGAGAGAAAGTAAAGGGCAACCCTTAATCCCATAATCCCAATGCTGAAACTATACTGGTGCAAAGGTTAGTACTTGAATGTATTATTAACTATATAAAGAACGTACTTACAAGTGCGTCTGTGTTTAGATTAAGTTCTTAGTTGTAGATTTAAGACAAACAGAACTTTTATATTTGGTTAAGATTTTACTGTATAACTGTGATGAAAACTTCTATTCTAGAGTTAGAAATGTTTTATAAAATGGCATAAATATTCTGTCTTTGGTTTTCCATTATTGTAAACGGTATAGTTACAATTTTTGCCGTAATAAATTGTGTTGACATTTTTAAAAATGTGATTGAATATTTCAGGTTTTATTTAACTTTCACTTTCAGAAATTTTCCTTGCAGTTAGCAGTCATAAATAGGTCTACGTGTAAAGTCTTGTAGAAGGACCCTCTCTAGAACCGTCGTGATGTTTTGCCACAAGAAAGAATGTGCAGTCCAAAATTACCAGTTTTGTACTTATAGTACCCTAAATTTCGCTAATAAATTTGACATTCTAAATCACTATTTACTTCTTCCGTCGCTAATTAGTCCAACCCAATATATATTTTCACTTTAAATTAATTTTTTATTTCATAAATAACAAAGTGCAGGTACGTGTCCAACCAGTTTCGAGACGGAAAACCTTATGATGAAAAAATAGGCGCAGATAAATCTGATGATTATTATTAACAACTACAAGTGTTGGTTGTGAAATATCTGCAACTAATGTTGACTGTGCGAAAAGATATATTGGGGAAAAATATTAAATCGGTAAATGTTCAAGTGCTGGAAGAACTTGGCAGCCACAGGCTGCTTACTCCCATTCACAACCACTGAATATCGAAGAAATAGGATATATAATTGTAAAACAATAGAAGGAGACCGAACTGCATTTAACAAGAAAGAACAGCGGCTATGATCAAAGACAATAAACATAGAAACAAGAAGAAAATTGTTGTGGAGCACAGCACAGTATGCCTATGTAATACGGAGAGTAGAAAAAGCAGACAAAAAACGGTAGCAGCCTTTTGGAATGTTGTGCTTCAGATGTATGAGGATGGACACACAAAGTTAATAACAAATAGATTATAGAAATAGTAGGAGAACAAGGATATCTGTGGGAAAAAAATAGGAGAAATAGAAGGGTAGGATACGTACTGTAACAGGCTACTGCCACCGCGTTTCTTTAATTTAAAACAAGTAATAATAATGGTCTTTATTGCTCACTGTTCACAAGTCTAATTAACAGTATATGCCTTATTTATAGATGTTTTCAGTTCACTTAACAATGAAGCACTATTACACTAATGAATTTACAAGCACTAATATCTTCTTAAACTAACTTCTTTACCATAGGTTCATTAACAACACTAACACAACTATTTGTTTATACACTTCTATTTATTTATGTATACTACAAACTGCATGTACATTAGACACAGCAAATCACATTTATGTACACTTCTAAAAGCTCAGAACTACTATTACTTCACAACGTTATAATTTATATACGACATTCTAGTATAGACTGACCCTTGCATTCATTAGCGGTCTTATATATACTCTGGATTACAAGGATGACTCATGCTCCCGTAATTTCTAGAAGAATTCTGGAATCCTTGAGAAGGCGCTGTGCCCCGAGCGTTTGTATGTTTGACGGGTTGCCTAATAGTGGATCGCAACAGTACTAAAGCATTTTTGGGGAATAGTATGGGATATATTACAAGCAGAGATGGGAAAAAGGAGATAGATAGACCTGCATCAGATAGTAATAGATGCAGACTGTGCAAATTTCAGGGAAATGTGTAGGTTAGCTCAGAATAGGAAACAATAAGGGTACGCGTCTAACCAGTTCCGGGACTGAAGACCTAATGATGATGAAATAACAAATATGATACGATGGCCATTGTTACCAAGCAGTTTCAATCCTACAATAACAGACGTTGCGTGGAGTGAAGGACACCGTTTAAAATGGCAAAAAGTAATTGTTTTGTTTACGCTTATATGCACGACAATTATTTCATAACAACCAACAAAGGTGCTGTGAGTTTCCTTTTTATAAACAAATCTTTTTAACGGAAGACTGTATTGAAGACTCAATCAACCAAAGATACTATAATGCAAACCGTTGAGCAATAGGGTAGATATTCGAAAACACAAAATATTACAAACTACAACTTGAACTACTATGTAAAATCCTTTGTAATAATTTGGTATTGAGTTTCTGTTTCTCTTTTTTTGACCCCCTTCCCCCCACTCTGAGTCTAATTAGTTAGCAGGGTATTCTTTCGTTCCTTTTTTGTGGTAATCGGTGCGGACTACTTACGTTGCTTTCCTTCTTGTTCGCATGGAGTATTGTAGTAATGGAATCAACCAATATTTTTTCGCAGAATCAACTAAATTTGTGGATTAACTCTACAAACTTTATTAATTAAACTAACGAACTTTGTTTATAGAATCAATCACAAGCAGCCAAGCAAGTTCAAGTAATTCTAAACTAGATTTATTTATACAATTCAGTTTTTGCATGTTTAACAAGTGTCACTGTGAGGATGAACTTTGAATAACAAATTTTATTTTCCAACCGTTAAACATTAGATGATAACTACTCAGAATTGATCATTGGTGTGTTCGATAGTAAAAACGCGCACATAATACTCATAGGGTCCTTTTCCAGAAAACATGTGTCATTCAAAACAGAATTTTAAAATTTAGTAACGATTTCATATACACTGCGAAATGTATATTAGAACGTGCTACGTACCAAGACGTAGCCGGACAAAAAGTAGGTACCAGGCTAACTACCAACCGCGGAGAGTGGGGGGGGGGATTCGCTTACATACCAAAAAGAATAAAAATAAAATAAAGTACATCGCCCACGATTATCTATTAACACATAAAAATAAATAACGCATTCTGTACAAAGAAGCAAAAGGAAAATAAATTAAGCGCTACTATTTTAAAACCAACAATTATATTCTACGGACAAATTAGAAATTTAGCTACGAAGTGCGCATCTGGTATTTACACAAAATAAAATTAATCAGTATCGAATAAAAATTGTGAGAGCTTTTGTCAAGTGTTTTTAAATTTTTACCTAATAATTTTTGTGAAGTGACTAATTAATAAAGCGAATAAGCATGTGCGTTCTTTTGTCACGCATCTTTAAAAAATAGTACATCGAACCTGTAGAGTGATAATATCGGATCGCAGCAACAAATAATAGTTCTACAGTGTGACATTTCTTGTCACGTAACTACACCAACCGTTGATACGGAATATGCCATTGACGCGACGCACACAAAAGAAAACAAGTTGCATACCTGTAGGTATCCTGATACTTAGCTCGCAAGCCATCGGGGTTGAGTCAGGATAGAAACGCCATGGTCGTCAGCATACATTTACTCTACTACCATAATTGCAGCAGCAGTATAACGAAAGAAGTTGTTTTACATAACGAAAGAACCCATTTGGCCTGAAGCTAAAAAAAAGCGAATACACGCAGGACACTTCCTAGTTGTTGAACAGAAAGACGTGCATCGCTTTATGAAATACGGTGACGTATAAAATGTAGAAAACCCTCCGACGCAGAATCAAACTCAACAATGGTTCAAACAATACGAATTCAAACTTTTCATTCTTAGGTTAGGGAAGTGCGTTAAAACTGGAAAACCCGGGTTTATATCGGATCGTGCGCGACCTTATTTCAACAAATCGTTACTTTGAAACCACAGAGAAAACCATGATTGTAAGATATACCAAGATAGCGGGTACCTAAAAACAGGACATAACTATTTAATTTATAGAATAAATTTTCGTTTTTAAAAGCAAAAAAGGGTTTGAGTTGAGGAGTTTATTCGGGAGCGTGTTGATTATGAATTATGTTGAAGGATTTAACAGATTTATGGTAAAACAGGCTTATAAAGTAACAGGTAAACTATATAAGGGGGTTGTTGAGAAATTTAAGAATTGAAACGGAATTTATTCGAACGAGTAATGAATTAACAATGGAAAAATTTTAAAAACAAAATTGGAACGTAACAAACGTGTTAGATGGATTTTGCAAGACAAAATCTGCAATAAATTTTTAAAATTTTTATAAAAATTTGAAACCGGTTTACCGGTTTTACTAAAACCTTGTTTCAGTAATCAAATTGGAATTGGTATACCAAACCGCATTATCAAACCGGTTTACCAAACCTATTTTCCAAACCGGTTTACTATGCGAATTAACACACCAATCTATCAAATTGGAAAAAAGTATTCCAAACTGACTTACCAAACCGATATACAAAATCGATTTACCAAACTGGTAAATCGGTCTACCAAACCATTGTATCAAACCAATTTAACAAACCGTTTACCAAATCGATTTACCAAACCGATTTAACAAACCGATCTACTAAACAGGGTCGTGGCTGTTACTGCACACACAATTTTGTTTATTAAAACGCTTATTTTTTAGAAATATATTCTATATACATTTAAAAATAGATTCTATAAGAAAAGAATGCATGTGAGAAACTCAACTAATGTTCTAAGTATTACAAAAATTTAAAAACTAACAAATAATATTGAAGTCTCTATAAATAAAATTTGTCAAAACATTTTCCTGGCATATTGGTGGCCATGATGTTTGCCCTCTTTTTCCTGATTTAGAACACTCTACATCTTAGAAACTAACT
Source organism: Platerodrilus igneus (assembly GCA_036346225.1). Lineage (NCBI taxonomy): Eukaryota > Metazoa > Arthropoda > Insecta > Coleoptera > Lycidae > Platerodrilus > Platerodrilus igneus. The sequence continues at coordinate 2,268,924 of JARFIW010000266.1, read as the reverse complement.
TTTTCGAGGATATTTATCGGGCAAAAGAATTTTCTCCAATAAATGCTACAACTGGCCTTCAATTAAGATTGATGTTTTTGGGGTTAAAGTTTTTGGAGTGTTGCAGCTTAATACTTTTTTTTAACAAAAGTTCTTCCATTTTTTAAACTTTTAAGTGGGTGTAAAGGGCTTTTCACGGTACAATCTCTAAACTCTAACAGTTTCATACTTTTGGACTGACATCTAGTGATTTCTCGAAAAAGAAAAAACTATTTATTACTGTTACATCCAACAGATGGAAAAGCACCCTTTTATACCATCTAACAGACTTTTGGGGACAGCTATAATAAGAAATCAGTTGATCAACTCTATTCACACCAGACATATTTATATTAAATTCAGAAACTTCCTTCGGCTTACTTTGAAATTTTCCATGACTGTTTCACACTTCTACCATTTAAGGATAAAACTTTGTTGTTATAGAGAGAACTCCCCGTTTGTCCTTCCATTTGAAAACATATACTTGGTCATTTCGTAACCAAACGTGTTCATTTTTTTTTAGTTTTTAGATGTTATGCTCTTAGGATTACTTTTTCTATTGCTTCTAAGGGTATCTGTAGTATGTTTTTTGTTGAAGTAGTTTTTAGAAAATTGCACGCTGTTGTAATAATTGTTTATCACAAGGTGATGACCTTTATCTAAGAAAGGTTTCATAAGTTTGACACTAAAGAATGAAGCTTAAGTGTAGTACCTTCAGCAATCTGTTTGCCCGTATAAATTTCCATATTATTAGTAGAGCCATTAGGCGAAGATAACTCAAAAAACTTTATTCCGTACTTTGCGTTTTTTCCCTTGATATATTGATTAAAACTTAATCAACCTCTGTGAAAAAGTAACGATTTATCTAAGGAAAGTGCCTCGTGTGATGCATATGCGTTTTGATAACTTTCTATGAGAGGTTTTAGTAGTAAGTTTGCTTTACTAAGTTTATGCGTTGGTTTTTGCTCATTGTGAAAATTGAAACAACAAAGCAATTGAATGGTAGTATAAGGGGTCGTACGAAAACATTTTGCGTAGAACCGGAATACGTGTTTGTGCATGCAGAAGACAAATATCCAAAAAGTACATAATTCATCGTTATTAGTTTCCTTGAACGAAGAAACCTACTATTTTTTGGATAAGGTCTTTTGGCTAATTCCATTTTCTTTCCGTATTTATTAGTTTGGACAGCAAGTGTATCCATTATATCATCTCTCCATAGAACATGAAAACCTCAATCGGTGTAGGTGTATCGTCAAACATAACTTTTACCCCTGTAGTAGAATTATCAAAACCAAAATCAGAAATATTACAAAAATAAAATTCTTCCACTCCTCGTCAATGACGTTGTTTGCTGCGGAGGTAGGTTTTCTTGTACATCTACTGCTTCTAAAGATTCAATACTATCAGAACTCGATTCATTTTCGTTTGGCATAAAAGCAGGATCGCCATTATCGGAAGCTGCATAAGGATCTTCTTCAGATTTGCTTTCCCGTCCGTCCCAACCTTCACTAATTTGATCTTCACTTGCCTCACCCTCTTCATAAAAACGTATCAATCTACGTTCTTTTGTCGGATCCATGTTTAGTCACTACTTTAAAAAAAATCTTTCCAGAAAACCTTAATTAAAAACACGACTTTGAAAAAACAGAATATGGTTCTACAATTTCATAAGTATCATGAAATAAAATATATTTTATTTTATTTTTATTTCTTTATGGTAAAACCCCATTGCAAAATATTAATAACATACACAAAAAGTAAGTTCCCTAACCTTTGAGATAATAAAATACATTTAATATGCATATACAAATATAATAAAATATCTGTCTATATTTACGTCTTTATGCGGTTGCACTTTTAATAATAAGTAAAACCACGACAATCACAAGGCAATTTAATTTCTGAATATAAATATAAATTATTATAAGATATATCCCATATTATCCCAAATTATTAGAGATTTAGGTTGTGAAGGCTATGTAGACCTTTTTAGACTAGCTCAAAATAGAAAAGAATTTAGAGCTGCGTCAAATCGACTTTAAGTAAGTTCGAAAACAAAACAAAAAAAAATAAAAATCAGTTAACTAAATGTCACCATGACAAACTCACAATTACTTAGCGGTCTGGCATGTTGGCAGCGATTCGTTGCTTAAGCCTTACCATAACATATAATTTAACACTTTTCCTTTTTGAAGCGGATAACCAGGTTGTATTTCATTTCCTTATAAATGGTAATCATGTAAACATGTTAGAGTTCTTTAACAACCATCAGGTTGCTAATATCTATGTAGAGCCAGCTGGATAGGAAAAAGATAGAAAGATATAGGAAGACCTAGACCAAACTATATTAGTCAAATTATTAAAAATTTAGGTTGTGAAGGGTATGTAGAGCTTTTTAGATTAGCACAGAATAGAAAAGAAGTTAGAGCTGCGCCAAACCGACCTTAAGTAAGGTCGAAAACAAAATGATGAATGATGATGATATCCCATACACACATGACAACGTTTAAACAAACACCAGCTAAGTACATTCTGGCCATCGTAATCGATTTCAAGTCTGCTTTTGATTGAATGTGGTGGCAGAGTGTACTACGCAAATTGAACACTCATAACTTTCCTTCAAACTTTTATAAAATTATTAAAACATACTTTCAAAACAGAACCTGCAGCGTCATCACAAGGACTTTAACATAGGGATGCCCTCATGGGCTAAATTTGGCATCTACTTTATCGAACTCATCCATAAACTCTTTATTAACCATTAAAATGTCCAGCACCACACCAATTGCATACGCCTCATGACCTCGAATACATCATACATGTCAATCCAGATTTTTATTCCAATTTATTTAGGAAATATATAAAGTCAACTAATTATAAAGGATATCCAGCTACTTCGGTGACGGTATCTTATTCGAAAAAGTGTTTTTGTTTATAATTTTATTTTATTATGACCGAAGCAAGGGAGTTTCATGCGGAAAAACCGGCCTCTGTATAGAGATAACATCAGAAGAAATTGCTGTGACAAATGGTTTCACCCCCTCATTTTGACAGAGAAAAACCTTTTAAAGTAAGTGCAATGTAACGTAACATTTTTATGTTTAAGTCATGTTATTTATTATTTTTGTTTTTTTAAATTTTCTTTTATTTTTTATCATTAATCAATAGGAACCCACTTTCGCACCACTGCAGTTAGCCGACTCGCAATTATATTGTTACGGGGTTCCCGTCCCTTCAAGGCAAATCAAAATTTAATTCTTTTAGCGATTGTTTTACTTGTAACGTTTTTGAGCAATATATGTTTTGCTTTTCCATTTTCAAGTGCTTTAATGTTTTAAAAAAAACCAATAGATTCGATAACTTGAACCGAGAAATATTATTAGAAACCGATAATTGACATCTATTTGGGAGGGTTAATTTAGTGATATACTCCTTACCAAATCAAAAATTGTATAAATGGTTTTTACAAATTTGAATTGTTAATAGTGCTTTAACCAATAAGTTGCTACGTTTTCGAAACCGTATCAATAGCTGATGCCATGGTATGAAAAAATGATTGAACATCATACTTTACTAGCATTTTCTGAAATGTACTTGGAGATATGTCGCTGTATGTAATTTTTAATAGTGCTTTTGTAGTACTGCTTCTCTTATCAATATCAAACGTAATAGTAAATCAATTCAAGAAACAGGTTTCTTATTATCAAAAAATCATAACCTCGTGTTCATAAAATTATTACGCAAGCTTTTTAAAAGATGAGGAGCATCAAACAAAGCAAACCATTGCAAATAGCGATACAACACCACCCACTAAAGCGTACTCAAACTTCAACCTTTAAATGCATCATCACTCCTACAGTGAAAACCGCACTGATTCAATAATTCAGTTTAAAAGTTTGTAAATTTTTGAACCGGAATGATTGTCGCGACATCTACACGCAGAACGTACTTGTGGTACTATAAATTGCACTACCTAACAATTTATCTGAAACTATATCAAGAATAACTTACATCCAAATAATTTTTGCTTGCAAAACAAGAAAGAAAACTAGCCCGTGAATACGTGATAATAAGCACAGACCGTTAATAACTAAAAACTTTAATAACACTAGCAGACATCGCATTCGACTCAATAATTCTTAAGGAGTGGAAAATAAATTTCCTTAGTTAGATAGACTCGACTGCCTGGCTATCTAATACGTAGTGCTAGTCTTAGAGATCAGGAATGAACCAAGGTTCCTTCCATGGTCAGAGTGAAAACTGAAACTTAACACCACGTTTACAGTTCAAGTCAATTCTCAATAGGTGCTATATTCCTCCGCGAATGCGGCTTTAAGTGGGAACAAAGAAGTATTGTAGGATGAATTACACATCTGAACTATACACGGGTAAATAGAATTACCTACATACCAGTGGCGGCTATCCCTAAGCAGCAATTGAGCGCATGCACCCCTACAAATAATAAACGAAACCTAAATTACCATCATAAATCAAAATATCCAAACCATTCCAAAATATTCTGTACTAGCAGAATCTAAAGTAGTTTTATATGCGTTATGACGCAACGCGTGAGCAGAAGTTCAGTTTGCTATCAGGAGGTTCATAGCGTTATGTGTAAAGTATCTTTGATCATGCGGTTCTAGAATTAGGATTGTTAATACAGTTGTATATGGGCGCTTTGAGCAATGCTTAAATCGATGCATCATTGCGAATTTTGGTGTAAGGAAAGCATTCTCTTGTTAAGCGTGTTTATAAAATTTAACACTTTTATTTAGAAGATTAATTTGCGGGGTAATGAAACGGGTTTACACGTTAGATATATTTTTAATTATACGAGAAAAATATATCGCTTCCTCATCCTATATAGCCAGGTTTTTGTACAGTGTACGTACTTAGCTCAAAGCACTTAAGTTTATTACTTCTTGGAAGGCTTAAACCACTTAAACGTAGTATTGAGGGTCTTCTATTGTGTTACAAACGGATGACGCATTTTAAGATGAATCTTTTAAACATGTTTGTATGGATATGTATTTTCAGTTTTATTAGAACATTTGTTCTGTAAGGACCTTTCTATTTGTTCAAAGCTGAGTTTTGTTTTATTTCATAGTTCGTTCTTTTAAAAAGTAGGTATATTGGATTGTCCTGGCACTTTTAATAGTGGATTTGTAGTGTAATTTAATTCAATTTACGAACTTGCTAATCTTATTATGACAAAATCAACCTCAGTCAATAGGAACGTCAGAATCTATTTTTCAAATTTAACTGGTTTTTGTGGGTTTTTTTTAACCTCACCTCAGAGAACAAGAGTTTTAGAAGATATTGTTCAAAAGGAGCTATCTCGAGTGTGTCCAACACGCTGGAATTTTCAATCACGTTCTATACATACCGTTTATGAAAATCGGGATGAATTAGTCAAAGTTATGGGAGTTATACAAAATAGTGATGAAATTACACTGCCAAGCACTATGCAGCAAGCGAGTGTTTATGAACGTCTACTTTTGGATGAAAGGTTTATATTTTGGTTTTCTCTTTTCCATAAGATTATGCCACACATTGACATCCTTTTTAGCCAACTTCAGCAAAAGGTTACTGATCCAATAAAAGTTAACAAAAACATTGAAAATTTTTGCAAAAGAATGAATAATATTCGCAAAGAAATGTTTATTCTAAATGACAATATTGAGGAGCAAACTATATCTGAAATACCAATTAAACGAAGAAAGTGCAACAATAATGACGAAAAGTCGAAAAGAAAAGAAGCAATGGAAGTTTGTGATGTAATTATTTCGCAAATAAGGGACAGATTTAACTTTGTTCGTCACTTGGTTGCTGAAAATTCATTTGTTATAGAAAAATTCCCTGAATTTGTTAAATTTTTTCCAGATGAATTTTTGCAAAATACAGTTGAATGCTATTCGTTCTTAAACGCAAATAAATAAAAAACTGAATTGCAAGTTATTTATATGCGGGAAGAATTGCGTGACGCTTCTGGTGCTGTACCTTTAGTTCGTTTGCTGTTGGAACAAGGACTCGATGCGGTATGTACAGAAACCGTAAAACTTTTGACAATACTGGTAACAATACCTATGTCAACTTCTGAAGCCGAGAGATGTTTCTCTATGATGAAGCGCGTTAAAACTTTTTTACGTAACACAATGGGTGAAGATTGATTGAATGCTTTGGGGGTAATGTCATTTGAGCGACTTTTGTTTCAGAAATAGACAATTTTAATAATTAGATTATTGATAAATTTGCCGCCAAGAAAAACAGAAGAATGGACTTTATTCTACATGCCATTTACAGTATATTATAATAAAAGTGTATAGCATTTAAAGCAGCGTTTTAAAGGGACTTTACACGCATATTGGATCGTATTCGAATTTTAATTTTTTAAGTCATTTTTCGTGATAAGTCAACTCCAGTTGCTAATTTAGACAATCCTGTGATTAGTGCTTATACTCACCAATTATCGTTATGTGACGAATCGTCATGAACATTTTGAGTATGAAGATAAGAAGAGGATTTGGTGCAAGACTCGTTTTTGAACCTTCAGCAGAAGTAGTCGTTCCTAGTGCCGCACCGGTGCAACATGGTTGAGATTATTTTCAAATGCCAACAATTCGCTTACTCACAAGAATAATTAACTATTCAGAAACTACTGGAGGTATGCTCGTTTTTAATGTATTCATGTAATTTGTTAATCGTTTTATTTTAACATTAAGTTGTTTAGCGAAACCTAAAGTTTTCATACTGCCGGCAACCATATGTTTATGCATGATTTGCAAATAATTAAAGGTCCTTCACATCAAGCATTAAATCGTATTGTATTCATGGTACAAAAACCAGAAATACATCCACGTATCATACCAGACTTTTTAGTATGCAGAATCATAATTTGGAAAATAATACTGAAAATTCAAATACAAACATCAAGATTATTTTCATGAATTTCATGAAGTAGATAGACCACCTCATGTTCACCAATGTGCACCCCCGGTTACTAATGCAACGAGCCGCCACTGCCACACAAGTTCAATTAACTATTTACTAGGGATGGAGTCGGGCCGGGCCGGGTCGGGCTCTTAATAAGCTCGGCCCGGCCCGACGCAGAAAAGTAACCGGCCCGGCCCGAGGCTCGACCCGAAATCGGGCCGGGTCGGCCCGGTCCAAAATTTGAGGCCGGCCCAACTTTCATTCAGTAAATGAGAAGATATTTTTTCAGTTGTGTTCAACAAGAAACTATTTCGCAATGAATTTTAGTGGCAGCCAACATAAAAACTGTAACTCTAATGATGTTTATTTAATCTAATATAAACCAACTGTTATATAGCAGATATATTTAAGGCATTGTTGCTATCGGTGATGAATTTCTACAAATTCGAATTTTGAATAAGTTTTAAGTGAGAGTTTTTTACTATTATTATCTACCCGACACCCGAAGGGTTGGACACCTCGGAGAAGCTGTAACAGCTGTTGTTTTTATTCTAAATTTGTGTAATTGAATAAGTGTGGGCACATATATTATTTTTGACATATATGCCAACAAAAATTACTTTCCTAAATTTTTCAACCAATAAAAAATATATTTCTATGTACCTAGACGTAGCCGGAAGAAACGTCAATACCAGGCTAACTATCAGACGCGGAGAGTGGGGTGATATACCTACACACCAAAGACACAAAAAAAACATGTTACCCACGATTATCTATTTACAATAAGAATAAATAAAGGATTCTGTACAAAACAAGCAAAAAAAATAAATTAAGCGTTACTATTTCAAAGCAAACAATTATGTGATATGAACAACTTAATACTTTAGATACGAAGTGCGCATCTCGTATTTTACACAAAATAAAATTAATCAGTAGAAAATAAACATGTGAGAGCTTTTGTCAAGCGTTTCTAAACTTGCACATAATGCTTTTTGTAGAATAAACTAATCAGTAGAAAAGAATTAACGGGTAAGAGCTTTTGGTCAAACATTCTTTTAAATTGTACATAATACCGTTTGTAAAATAAACTAATCAGTAGAAAAGGATAGTCGTGTAGGAACTTTGTGAAATATTTTTTTTAACAAGGGTATATCACACCTGTAGAGCGATAATACCAATTCGCAGTAACAAACAATAGTCCTACAGTGTCACGTTTCTTATCACGTAACTACACTCAACGCTGATAAGAAATATGCCCTTGATATACCCAAAAAGAACAATTCGTATATTTGTATGAGTCGGGATACTTAACTTGCACGCCCTCGGGAGTGAATCAGCACCGCATCGCCACTGTCGTCGAGATCTATTTACCCTGTTACCATAACGGCACTGGCGAACTACAGGCAACGGCAGTTGATCTGTGGCAAAGAACAGTTGGGCCTACATAAAGAAAGAACCAATTTGGGCTTCAGTTAAAAGCGATACACGCAAGATACCTCCTACTTGTCAAACAAAAAAACGTGCGTAGCTGTAAAAAATATTTCAACGCACAAGCTGCAGAATCAAATTAAAATTGATTCAAATAATACGAGTTCGAACTGCAATCCTCGCGTTGTCAATGTACGATTAGCAAACTGGAAAACACTCTATTAACTAATAGTAGGATCCATTATTTTGGAAAGTCTTTAAATGGGAAACACAAGAGAAAGCAATTATACGTTATCGGAATGTTTAACAAATTTGAAATAAATGTTATGATTGCGCGTACTATTGTAACGAGGTGAAAATGCAGGATGAGGTTTTGAATAGAAACAGAAGATAGGTGAATGAAAAACGAATTGCCACAAAAAATGACGTATTTGAATCTATCGTTAAACAAAACGTAACAATATGCCTGCGGTTAATTTGCAAAGAATAAAATATGTAATTAACCCCAATAAACTGATTATGATAATGCAATTTTTTCCTCTTCATTGATGTCGATGTATTTGAAGATATCTTAACTTTTGTAGGTAATTTATATCTGTAGTTCGTCTATACACAAACACCTTATTTTGAAATTTTAAATTCTTAATTATAAGAATCAGTAAATATTATGGCTACCTTTGACTAGTACATTTCCTTTAGAGTCTTCTGCGTATAAAATGGGTCCTTACTGGGTCCGATCTAGTCAGCATTTGCAAATAAAACATTATATTAAATTTCATAAACTGATTTTAAATGACGTTTTAAATTGGTGGTGCGTAAATATTTAATTTTGAATTCCACCCTGCCTTTTTCTTTTTACACAACAAACAAGATGAAGTTATTGTATCATTTGAAATAACACCAAACTCAAAAAATTGTTTAAATTTGATGCGGGATGTCGACTCGGTTGTCATATTAAAACGTAGGTTTGTTTGACTATCAGCAGCACTATTACCACTTTCATTGGGATTATAATTAGGGTGTTTCACGCTATCGTCGTTATCAAAGTCTGACATGATAGGTATTTTATCAAACGACACTATCATATATGAAGTAGATAAATATTGTTTTATTTGTTATATATTTATTATACTTGGTAGTCTATATACTACATTAGAAATAAGTGTTATTATTAAATTCAAATAAAGGCAGTCTTGAGTATAAAGTTGTCATTGACGAACTGAGACTGGGAGACCTGAGTAAAATTTTTAGAAATCTAAGGAACTACAATTAACAATTCCTAGGAAGTACAATTACGGTAAAAACCAACGTTTTCTACACGGACTTGCATCTGCACTGAAAATATTACGTACAAAATGTACGAGGGATTATAAGGAATGGGTACATCCAGCTTTTCGGCAAACTACCAATTTGGTGATGATACGCGATGTTTTTAAACAACTTTACCACATTTTTAACTTGTAGCTATAAAACTATAAATTTAAACTACGAAAACTATTACAGACAACATGTGACTGCAAAACTTGCGCATATAAAAATATAAAACAAGCGTATGATTTTTGGGGCAAGTAAATCAACAGGCAATTTTTGAAAAAAGGGTCGACAGTAAATCCTACAATAAATTGAAAATAGAAATTTGTTGCAAGAACGCATTGACATCGGTTGGACTTTTATGTAAATTGAGTGTACGCTTAATGTACCTCATCACTTAATCATAAATTTTTCAGACAGCATCATCCCCCAAGGAGCTACCCTTATTTTAAGATTTTTTGCTGGTAGCGATTTTTGGCAGTCCGCATAAATTTTTTAACCATGCGACACATCAAAAGAGTCTAGAATTTTACGCAGAATCCAAATATGCAAACAGATTTTAACCCTTTATAGGATGGTGGCTTCTATAAAAGTCACTTACATTTAGGTTGACTACTAGCATACTATACATGGGACTGTCTTTCTTAGTGCGCATGCATAGTCTAATAAGTTGTCTGTAAACGTTAGGTGTACTCTATTGGAGCCACTACTAAAGCTACCGGTATAAGTGGGAGGTACTGAATAAGTGGCTTCATGAGTAGTCGCTAACCATTAGTGCAGTGACTGAAATTATTTACAGAAGCTGTAGTGTAGTGGAAGTTGCAATTGTTTTTATTTAATTTTCTACTAATAATAATTCATGTAAGTATTATAATTCTTGATAATAGTACTAGTTACCTCATACAACAATGAAAACAATGAAAAATTTACGACTTAGAAGATACAAGAGTTTTCATTCAGAGTAAACAAGCTAACCTAAAAATGCAATTTCTTTTGCATTGTGTATGCATAAGATTATGTATTTTAGAGGGCATGAAAATAGTGAAGTGGGTTTAGAAATGCTTAATGATTGACAAAATTTCATAACTTACATGTGCTATAGTGTTATAGTTGTTTCATTATCTTTACAGGAGATGGAGCGGTATATTTTTCCAATTTACAACATTACATTTGATTTTCCAATGCTCCACCCGAAGGTACTACATTGGCCAGGAAGCGAGTTTTTTTTTACCTGGAAAATTTTGAATTTTGCCGAACCCTTGCTGTTCCAAGCAAGGTAGGGATCTTTAACGTGCGTGACAACACTCACACACGGGACCTCCATTTTACCTCTCATCCGAACGAGGGTGTATTTTTGTGAAAAATGCTCGCCTAACATTTTTCAAGCGGACCGTGTCGGGATTCGAACCCGGGACCTTGGGCGTAGTAGTCACACACATACCACTACGCCACGGAGCCGCCTCCAATTTACAACAAATGGATTCCGATAAATTTCTGGATTTCATAGATGGTATATCAGCGGAGCAAGCTAATGATTCTGATATAGGTGGTGATAGCGACGGAGAAGATCAGATCATACATGATACACAACCACAAAAAAAGAATCAGCAGAGCATCAAATTCAACTAAAAAGATGATTTTGATTCTGACGATTCTACGCATGATCCGGATTACATTCCTGAGCAGCATACATCAAGAGCAAGACGTAAACAATGGGAGCAGCAAGAATATTCTTCTGATAGTGACAATAATAATGTTACTGATGTGAATGTTTATAAAAGTGAGCATCATGTGCAGCCCGATGGCGGCGCTATTGATTCCACTCAACGTCCCTTCAACATAAACTGGGGTAAAAAGGGCCGTACCCCTACAAAGTATGAAAATTTTGAATTCAGAGAGAAGTTTGGCGTAGAAGAATTGTTAGAAGAGAAACTCCCTTCTGATATATTTTCGTACTTTTTATCAGATGATATTCTACAGAGTATGGTGAACGAGTCGCAGGTTTATGCTCAGCAACTTGGAGTAAGGTTTTCAACTATTGTCGAAGAAATAAAAGCATTTTTTGGAATTCTGATTATCATGGGGTTCCATAACCTGCCAAGTATTAGACTTTACTGGTCTAATGATATAAATATGTTTGTTCCTAGAATGGCAAATATTATTTCTTTAAAAAGATTTTTAACAATATTACGTTATCTCCATATCAACAACAATAACAATGCTCCAAAAAGAGATGATCCCAATTTTGATAAAATTTTCAAAATCAGGCCTATAGTGGACCATCTGAATCTAAAGTTTAAAGAGGCTTTTTTTTCCAGCGCGACAATTATCTATTGACGAAAGTATGGTAGGCTTCAAAGGGCGTTCGTCATTGAAGCAGTACATGCCAATGAAGCCAATCAAGCGTGGATTCAAGATTTGGGTAATGGCTTGTGCAAAAACTGGATGTATGCTTTCTTTTAAGATTTATAAAGGAAAAATTCTAGGAGACACGGAGGGCACACTGGAAGAACGTACTGTTCTACTACTTGCTAAGGATTATTTGACTAAATGCTATTGCTTCTTTTTTGACAATTTTTTTTCAACTTTCTATTTAATAAACAAGCTTTTGAATAATGATACTTTTGCTTGTGGAACGTTCCGCTCAAATCGAAAGAATTACCCGAATCACCTTTTGACTGATGAAAAATGTATGAAATTAGGAAACAGCGATTTTGCCATGAGTGAAGATACTGATCTGTCTGTGGCAAAATGGCGTGATAGGGGCAAAAAATCAGTTATAGTAATAAGTTCTTTTCACGATCCATCTGTTTTCAAACAGGTTCTAAGAACCAATAAAATTGGATGTAGGGATTCTGTACAATGCCCACATCTTATAGCAGATTATAATGCGTTTATGGGTGGTGTTGATCTTTTTGACCAACCTCATGCTTGCTATTCAATATCCTGGAAATCTCGCCGTTGGTGGCTAAAAATATTTTACTACCTAATAGATGCAGTAATTGTCGATTTGTTCATTCTATATAAAACCTCTATGGTCATAAAAGCGAAAAAGCCAATTTCTCACCTTCAGTTCAGATCACGACTAGCAAATGAGCTTATTGGAAACTATTTTGGAAGAAAGAGGATTGGAGTGCCAGTTACAATAAACAAAAACAAATTGAAAAAAGTAGATGGACGTTCAGTTTCAATAGAAACCTGTCAAAAGACAACCAACGTTGAAATTCATATGCCAATTGAAGGGCCCCTAAGTATAGACGTTGTGGTTATTGCAGTACAAAGAAGCATGTAAAGCGCTCGAAATTGATTTGTGAAGCATGTAATATTGCACTATGTAAATCCTGTTTTCAACCATTTCATAAATGACTTTATTTCTATCCTCTATCTATATATATATATATATATATATATATATCACTATATAGACACACACACACACACACACACACACACACACACACACACACACACACACACACATATATGTTGCTGTAATACTGGACACCAAACAATAGCATTTGTTGTGTAGTATAGATGGTTGGTGGCTATTATATATGACACTCAAAATATCAAAATTCAATAAATTTTTTTGAAACATAAGGTTGTAAATTTTTAAGTTGTTAATGTAAGAGTCTAAATTGCTAAAAATCCGGATTACAGTATTATAGGAAAAAGTTGCCCTATAAAGGGTTAAATAGCATCGCTCCTTAGAAAGTTACACTTTAAAGCTCCCAAACTTCTAAATTTTTGCTCATTTATGACATATGCTTTAACCAACAATTCCTAAAAATCCAAAACCGTGGGAATTTTAGAAATGAACCCTTTATAAGCCATAAGTGTTTGATATTTAAAAACATTTTCAAAAACACGGTCTAGCCCTTTATAACCCAGAAGTGTTTGATTTTTAAAACCATTTTCAAATAGTAATGTTCTGTGTTTAGAATAATGTAAAACATTCCAACGTAATGTCTTTTTAATATATAAATGGGAAGGTTGAGTTTAACGTCATCATCGCCCGAATTACATGTAAAATCGGTATATAATTTCTTTCTAGTAGTCATCCTTGACTATGTATTTAGGGAAATACAAATACTGTAGTTAAAGCACTAGCAATCACCGACACTTTCTATTAATTATTTTATTGACTACATGTTTTTGAGGTATACAAGAAATATGTTTCGATGCCGTGAATAAAAAAAACAAAATAGATTAATACGTCTAATAATAATTTTTGCTAATGTTGTCGATACAAATATGTAAAACAAACTTCATCAAAAAATATAATGTTTATAATAAAATATATACATGTATTGATAACATCTAACCCACTGTAGTAATCAGAGTCTGGCGAATCTGGGATAGCCAAATCTCTAACATTTGCGCAAGCGAATGCCTTGCAGTCACATCTTTTAAGTAATGGATGGGGTAACATTTAACAATTTCCAACACTGTCAAGTAATTTAAATTGCTGCATTTATTAGACAGAGAAATACTGGCACGGCTCTCTTCCTTTAATAACGTTTGAACCCTTTCTTCGTCCGTCGTATTTCCACATACATTTTTTATATCACCTACAAATTTTTCGTTAAATTCTGAAAAGTTTCTACACCTTAACTCAGCCATTTTAAAACAGATTAATTTTCGCAATTTTAATAGCTTGATGCACTCGTTTGCAGGTAGCACAATAACATTCTGATCTTTCGTAATTTCCATATTATGTAAATTCTCTTCTTCAAAATTGTGTAACAGTCATATACTTCTATTAAAGGCTGTGCTCAGTTGCAATTTGAAATCTTGATCCAATTGTGTGTCAACAACGTCGTCTCCAGTAGTCAAACAATTTAATCTGACTCGTTTTGAGTCTTGAGCAAATTGGTGAATTTGAAATTCCACTTTAAAAGTACACAATTTCTTCCAATAGAAGTATGAGAGTATTATCGTAGAATCTGCACACATACCACTACAGCAAATAACTTGGATGACAGGTTGAAGACTACCATATAAATCAAAACCAACTTCTATTATATGGTGGTGAGAATTTGGTGGAAATTCGCCTAACCTATAGATTGTCTTACCAACTAGTTGGTTGATATTTAATTGTGGTACTCGCACATCACTTGTAACGTCAACACAATAAAAATCTATCTTTAACTTGTAATTTTGATCAAACTCGATACTTTGACGACCAATGCACTGGAACATGGCTCCCTCGCCTTTTATGCCGATGGTGGAGCGTGCGCAGCTCCTTATTATGTTAGTTGGCGTTATGTGCAAGTCTTGACTGGAAAAGTGACGCTTATAATTGCTTTATAGTGGGTTCTACCTGTATGTATTTAACCACCAACACCATTTTTAGAATTTTTATAAAAAATTACCCTTAGCAGTATTGTTAATACAACTCCATTGTGTACGATATCAATTATTATTGTGTTTTTCCTCAGGTTCTCAAATCCTTCGGTATTTTTTTTAAATCGAACGACCCCTTACTTATTTACAGATCAAAGAATTTTTTTGGGGAATCAAAATCAATTATCACGTCTTTTAAAATTAGCTCCAACAAATACCCGCATAGTGTTTTAATATTTAAAAACCTAACACCAAAACACCTCTGCATTTTTATTTAGATTCAACTCAATAATAGAGTAAAACTCAAAAAATATTTATTAATCTAGGATTGTTAAAATTTTCAATTGGTACATCCACATTCAAATAATAAACCAAAAGGTAAAATATATATTAAGTCCGCACGGTGGGTTAGAAAGTGGTTCGATAATCTACTTTAAATGGAGTTCAAAATAAGACGTATTTTCTAAATGAATTTTGTGAAATGTATAATCATCAGCCTTGCATTGTTTTGTCAATGACGTCTGACTATTAATTTAATAAAAATACCTTTCACAATTCTAGTTAATATACGGGAATACGCATTCTATAATTTAATTTAAATTGGGTGAATGTAAGGATAAATTATACTTATACTTTCTCTATGTACATAAATACGAGGAAATGATACCAAAAGTTCATTTTAAATTTATTTTTGTAAAACGTAAAGTCGTTCAAAGTGTAATTAATTTTGTTAGAGAATTTTCCGTCTTTGAAAATTTCGTGTGGGGACTATCGACAAAGAAGAGTAAGTCTTAGTTTGAATTTTGCAAACGTGGAAGAAATTAATATTTACATGTATAATTCAAAAACTGTTAATGATTAATTTTTCTAAAATGAACATCTTAAGTATTGCATGCAGTGTGTGTGAAAGCGTTTTTACTGGATGTGACGCCATAAAAAAACACAACGTAAGGCACATCGAGATGGTTTATTTCCAGGAGGAACTAAAAATTACATACAATGAGTGGGAACAAATTAGGGATTTGGAAAACCAGTCGACCGCAGTGCATAAAAAATGTATAAACGCCGTAATTCAGTTAGAGCAAACCAAGTTGCTATTTGAAAAACCATACGCCATAACAAAATCTTTTTCCAAAATCATAATTGTAGGCCTAAACTCGTTTGACTATTATATAATAATTTTCAGATTTGTTGACATCATTTCGCAGACCGTACTTGATGTATCTCTCTACGTATTTAGGAAGTTTATATTAAATCTTCCATACATTATACGCACTATGGAAGATGGCATGCGAAATCAGATATGCAAATTCGACAACTTGCGTTTTTATTTAAATAAGAATTGTTTAGTGAAGATGGTGACATTTGATGAAATTATATGTTATTTACCAAAGGAACTTTAGAGCACTTTTTTTGGGGTATCTCAGATCGTTCTCAACCATGATAATACTGTAAAAAAACTAACGGAAAACGGTACTCCTAATATAGATCTGTTTCTATTAGATGTAGCAATGGCAAGATGCAATAGGAATGATGTCTTACAGAATCTCGCACATGATGTAATTAAAAGCAAATAGAGTAATAGTAATATTGGGGTCATATTATACGAATTTATAAGAACCTACCCAAGATTGTTTGAAAACAGTATTTGTAGACAAGTTGAGTTCATGGAAGAGTGCAACAGGTTTCCATTCCACGCATTTACGAGCGATGTTTAAATTTTACGCCATAGATTTTAGAGAAAATTCTGTAACACAATTAATTACACTTTTGTTTTCTTATACGTTTCTAAATTGTTGTATTACAACTACAGATATAAATAGCTGTAAATAAAATTATGTTATAGTTTTAAATAAAACGATTATGATTAATAATTTTATAAAACGTTTATAACACCTTTTTTAAAAATACATATCATTGTTATAATTCTTTTCATAAGAACTTAGATAACCATTTCAGTTATGTGTACGTTTGAAAAATTAAACAATACCAATGTATACTTTATATCTAATAACATAAACAAGCTAATATATACAAAAAAATGTTTTAAATTCACATTATTCATTTCTTATCATAGTAGTTGAGGTGGTTAAATTTTTACTTTAAAACTTACAAATTAGTATATATTCCCATTGAATATCTGCCAACGGTTATATAAACCCAATCTCCTTAATTATTTCCATAAAATCATCCAAATCCTCGGGCATTACTGACACGGCAGTACAGTGCTGTATTGCTTCCTCGTATGACTGACACATAAGACATTTTTCTCCTTCTATCGAAAAGCGCTGCCCACATTCTGTTTTTTTATTCGTAGAACATTGCGAAATCTTTGAATAACCACCCCAAAGTCTTTATACATATTTGTTTAATGGTTTTTTTAAACTGTACAATCAACAAATAATAACTTTTACGCGAATGGTCTTTTATATGAGCTACTTTTATTCGGATATGTACCGATTGTACCCGATTTGTGTGCATGCACGAAACAACAGGTAGGGAATGTATCCTACGAACTAATTCATTACATTCCTTAGGAATATGCCAAGGACTTTAAAAATAATTATAACTCTTTAGACCTCTAGTGCACGGATAAACGCTATTATTTAAGGTTGTGTCACTGTTTTCTGGATCAATCTCTTACACAGTTTTTCCCAAACTATGCGTATTGGATTGGGGATTATACTTTACTCTAACCGACTTGTATATATTTTCGTCTTCATTTTTTAAATTTTAACACCGAATAGAATAATCCTGTATGCAGATAAAACTTCGGAAGAAGAAGCCTCAGACAATTTTTACGCTGCGGTCGACTGGTTTTCTAAATCCTTAATTTGTTCCCACTCATTGTCTGTAATTTTTAGTTCCTCCTGGAAATAAATCATCTCGATGTACCTCTCGTAGTGTTTTTTTTATGGCGTCACATCCAGTAAAAACGCTTTCTCACACACTGCATGCAATACTTAAGATGTTCATTCTAGAAAAAATTAATCATTAACAGTTTTTGAATTATACATGTAAATATTAATTTCTTCCACGTTTGCAAAATTCAAACTAAGACTTACTCTTCTTTGTCGATAGTCCTCACACAAAATTTTCAAAGACGCAAAATTCTCTAACAAAATTAATTAAACTTTGAACAACTTTACGTTTTACAAAAATAAACTTAAAATGAACTTTTGGTATCATTTTCCCGTATTCATGTACATAGAAAAAGTATAAGTATAATTTGTCCTTACATTCATCCAATTTAAATCAAATTATAGAATGTGTATTCTCGTATATTAACTAGAATTGTGAAAGGTACTTTTATTAAATTAATAATCAGACGTCATCGACAAAACAATGCAAGGCTGATGATTATACATTTCACTAAATTTATTTACAAAGTGTGTCTTATTCTGAACTACATTTAAAATAGATTATTGTACCACTTTCTAGCCCACCGTGCAGAAATATATATTTCACCTTTTGGTTTCATTATTTAAATGTGGATGCACAAATTGAAAAGTTTAACAATCCTCGATATTAATAAATATTTTTTGAGTTTTACTCTATTATTGAGTTGAATCTAAATAAAAATGCAGAGGAGTTTTGGTGTTAGGTATTTGAATATTAAAACACTATACGGGCATTTGTTGGAGCTAATTTTAAAAGACATGCTAATTGATTTTGATCCCCCAAGAAAATTCTTATTATCTGTAAATATGTGAGGGGTCGTTCGATTTGAAAAAAATTTCGAAGGATTTAAGAACCTGAGGAAAAACACAATAATAATTGATATCTTACACGACGAAGTTATATTAAAAATACTGCTAAGGGTAATTTTTTATAAAAATTCTAAAAATGGTGTTTGTGGTTAAATACATACAGGTAAAACTCACTATTCCGTCCTTGTAAATAGTTTATAGTTTAGGATTTTATTATTATTTGGGCTTGCTTCCTGTTCTCAATTCGACGCGATAGATTTAAATTTTTGTTAGTCAAATTTCCCCCAATGCGTTTATTTTTATGTACGTTATCCTCGTGAATGATGAACGTCCAGCCGCGCCGACGCACCACATTATCGATTTGGAATATCCAAGGAACTTGCTAAGCGTAATCGTTCTACGAGTATTGAAGAGTCCGCCTTAGCCTGTTCAAGTATTCGCATTTTAAAGATGTTGTAGAACCGCCCTAGCAACAAGCCGCTCTAGTTTTTGAAACCGCTCAAAAAATATCGTTGAAGAAACCACATATCCTCGCTTAGTAAAAGCCGCTGAAAATGTTATCGTAAAACCGCAGTCGTACTTTATAGTGCCGTCTTGTTTGTGAATTGGTACACACCGCGTTGGTGTTCGCATCGTTTTTGTCCAGGTGCCGCGTCCAGTGTGCACGTGTTACCTGCCGCTAATTGGATATTATACACTTTGTTTGCACCGCCCTAGTTCGTGTGCTGCAAGCTATTAATTGGTTACCACTTCTTTCATCGTTGCCGTTGCAGGTGAGTACTAAAAATAAACGCTTCTTTGTTTCTTTGTCATGTGCATGAACAGTAATTAATTGTGTTGCTTGTTGAAACACGCTATAAAAAAATATAGTCCACCCATCTCGCTTTTTGAGTTATTCGAAAGTCACCGCCGTACACTCACTATAAAACAATTATAAGCGTCACTTTTCCAGTCAAGACTTGCACATAACGCCAATTAACATAATAAGGAGCTGCCCACGCTCGACCATCGGCATAAAAGGCGAGGGAGCCATGTTCCAGTGCATTAGTCGTCAAAGTATCGTCGAGTTTGATCAAAATTATAAGTTAATGATGGATTTTTATTGTGTTGACGTTACAAGTGATGTGCGAGTACCACAATTAAATATCAACCAACTAGTTGGTAAGACAATCTATAGGATAGGCGAATTTCCACCAAATTCTCACCACCATATAATAGAAGTTGGTTTTGATTTATATAGTGGTCTTCAACCTGTCATCCAAGTTATTTGCTGTAGTGGTATGTGTGCAGATTCTACGATAACATTCTCAAACTTCGATTGCAAGAAATTGTGTATTTTTCAAGTGGAATTTCAAATTCACCAATTTGCTCAAGACTCAAAACAAGTCAGATTAAATGGTTTGACTACTGGAGACGACGTTGTTGACATACAATTGGATCATGATTTCAAATTGCAGCTGAGCACAGCCTTTAATAGAAGTATTTGGCTGTTGAACAATTTTGAAAAAGAGAATTTATATAATATGGAAATTACAAAATCTAAATTACTTGACAGTGTTGGAAATTATTAAATGTTACCCCATTCAATACTTAAAAGATGCGACTGCAAGGAAATCGCTAGCGCAAATGTTTAGAGATTTGGCTATCCCAGATACGCCAGACTCTGGTTACCACAGCGGTCTATAGATGTTATCAATACATGTATATATTTTATTAAGAACATTATATTTTTGATAAAGCTTGTTTTACATATTTGTATGGCCAACATTAGCAAAAATTATTAATAGACGTATTAAACTATCTTGTGTTTTTTTATTCACGGCATCGAAACATATTTCTTGTATACCTCAAAAACATGTACTCAATAAAATAATTAATAAAAAGTGTCGGTGATTGCTAGTGCTTTAACCACAGTATTTGTATTTCCCTAAATACGTAATCAAGGGTGACTACTAGAAAGAAATTATATACCGATTTCACATGTAATTCGGGCGATGATGACGTTAAACTCAACCTTCCCATTTATATATTAAAAAGACATTACATTGGAATGTTTTACATTATTCTAAAAACAGAACATTACTATTTGAAAATGGTTTTAAATATCAAACACTTATGGGTTATAAAGGGCTAGACCGTTTTTATAAAAATGTTTTTAAATATCAAACACTTATGGCGTATAAAGGGTTCATTTCTAAAATTCTCACGGTTTTGGATTTTCGAAAATGGTTGGTTAAAACATATGTCATAGATGAGCAAAAATTTAGAGGTTTGGGAGCTTTAAAGTGTAACTTTCTAAGAAGCGGTCCTATTTAAAATCTATTTGCATATTTGGATTCTGCGTGAAATTCTAGACTAATTTGATGTGTCGCATGGTTCAAAAATTTATGCGGACTGCCAAAAATCTCTACCAGCAAAAAATCTTAAAATGAGGGTAGCTCCCTGGGGGATGATGCAATCTAAAAAATTCCTAGAAATTCAGATAACTGAGAAAAGTCTAATATTAACTGATACCACACAAGGTACATTTATCTCGTGGGTGGAAATGTGGAGAAAGATTTATCTCGCAGAGGGTGTATGTGTAAAACGGTAAGGGGTGGTCCTATTTTAAATCTGTCTACAGATTTGGATTCTGCGTAAAATTCTAGACTAGTTTGATGTATCGCATGTTTAAAAAATTTTTGCGGACGGTCAAAAATTGCCGCCAGCAAAAAATCTTAAAATGAGGGTAGCACCCCGGGGGATGATGCAATCTAAAAAATTCCTAGAAATTCGGGTAGCTGAGAAAAAATCTAATATTAATTGACACCAAACAAGACATATTTATCGCGAAAGATGAAATGTTTGAACATACAGATTCAGAGTCGTTGTTGAAGTCTTTCTCAGTTATTGTAACATATTTAAGAATCACCTGAATCGAAATCTGCAAAGAAAACTTTGTATGGGCTGATCCCATTTTAAATCTGGATGCAGATTTGGATTCTGCGTAAAATTCTAGACTAATTTGATGTGTCGCATGGTTAAATAAATTTATAAGGACGGTCAGAAATCCCTGCTGTTAAAAAATCTTAAAATGAGGGTAGCACCCTGGGGGGATGATGCAATCTAAAAAATTTCTAGAAATTCGGGTAGCTGAGAAAAATCTAATATTAATTGACACCAAACAAGATACATTTATCTCGAAAGATGAAATGGCTGGTCGAAGAAAGCTATTTGGTCCAGATGTGTGTGAAAATGAGGTTGCTGGTGGAAATGAGGTCTCAGGAAAACCAAAACCCTTTACTGATGAACTTTTTTAATTATTTGAGTCTTTCGTTTCCCACTGATTCGATAACATTTGTATGTGTCAAAATGTTTTCACGGTAAACTCTTCGAGTTTACTTCAAGACACTGTTTTTTACTTCTTCCCAAGTCTATAGCATATCTCTTCAAAAAGATTTTTACCTTTTACTTCTAGGAAAAGCATTACAAAACAGCATCCTCGTATTTAGAGCGTTGACATTTTATATCCTTTTCGTGTTATAAACTTGGACATTATATCTCTAAATTTAATTACGGAAACAACACTACAAAAATCCATTTAATTTCACAATATTTATACAGAAAGCAGACAATTAAATGTAAGTTTGTACGTTAGGCATTTGGTATATGTCAAAATTAAAGCGCCTTAAATAATAGCATTCCTTCCCTGTATTTAAATAAAACAAAGGTGTCCTGCATTTTAATAAAGTACAAACATTAAAGGTGTGTTAATTGCGCATGTGTAAATGAAATAAGGGAAAACTTTATTAAAAAATTGGTAAAATGTACATTGCAATAACTCTCTAGTGTTTGATGCAGTAGACATAAACTATACACGCGATTGATAATATCGAC
This sequence comes from Platerodrilus igneus, assembly GCA_036346225.1. Taxonomy (NCBI): domain Eukaryota; kingdom Metazoa; phylum Arthropoda; class Insecta; order Coleoptera; family Lycidae; genus Platerodrilus; species Platerodrilus igneus. Next base: position 2,246,299 of record JARFIW010000266.1, on the reverse strand, counting down.
GCTCGCCGCATGATTGAAATTTGAAGTATATACTTATACATAATATAAATCGTGCAAACTTTTGAATTATAAATAAATCACCTAGTTTGGTGTTCCTGGGCTTTTTTAACTTGCCTAAAGTACAACATGCTGAACATTAAATAGGACTAGAAAAAAATATTCGGAATAAGAAATGAGTTATTACATCATGTCGCCTTTACACTAAACAAGACGAATAACTGATTATTAATGGGTGCATAAAGACACTTCGTGAAAATATAATTAAGAACATTTACTTACTCAATGTGAGATAGAAGTGAAACGACGGTGGAATATCCACTCGTGAGTTTTTCGGCTTGAAAAGTTCGGGCCGGGCCGAATAGTTTGACCCGACCCGGCCCGAAAAAAAGATAGGCCCGGCCCGGGCCCGGCCCAGGCCCGGCCCGAATAAAGTAGTCAACGGCCCGGCCCGGATTCGAGCCCGAAATCGGGCCGGACCCGGGCCCGGCCGGCCCGAAAGTCCGAGCCCGAGTCCATCCCTACTATTTACGTTTGAAAACATACATATTACAAACCCTATTATTTCAATTAGAAAAGTGTTTCCATAAAACTAGTTATTAAATACAAAAGCCTTATGTTATTTTATCGACAAAAATATTAAAGAAAGTCCTTCAAATGGCTTATATTGAAAATTACTGCATAAATTAATGCAAAAATTAATGCGCAATAAAATTTTTTACAATATTAATTTATAATTTAAACTATTAGTATCAGCAAGTTCCTTATGGTATATGAAAATTTTTGACATTCTCAACTAATCTCCTTTTATGAGTATTATAATAAAGCAATTTATAGTATATTGCTAATTTAGAACATTAATTAAATGTACCACTACTGGTCTGTGCTTTGCTATGTATAATTTGTATTAATATATGTATGCTATTTAGCTAGTTTATGCCGCTACAATATTTATTTTCCATAAATAAAAATTTAATGGGTCAATACTAATTATCTTAAAAAAAGACAGAATTAGATAACACATTTGAATATTCGGGACTTTTATATAAAGGCTGACTAAGGACACTATTCTTAGAAATCATTTACTCTTTAATACTAGCTAACGTAAACAAAATGTTTTTTTCTGTAGCGTTTGGTACACTAATTTGTATATCGATATGCGAGGGCAGAATTCGAGACCTCCGTAAGTATAAACTTTCTCCTATAGGTATACGTACTTAAACTAATACGTGTAATATTTTATATAGATCATGAATACTAAACCTTTAAGGATATTATTTTTTAATATTTTGGATCCCCGCTTTTCGCGGTTTATAGAAAAAGGACAGCACCAGAAAACTATTTTGTAAAATATAATAACATTAAACGTCAGTTCAAGCATGATGTCAATAGTCATTGACCAAAACAAGCGCAAACGAGCAGCTAACTATATTTCCGCGGTTCTGTAATAAAAAAGCAAATTGAAAGCGGTTTAAAGAAAAATTTGGCGAAAGTATCACTGCGCTCGAAAATGAGCTATTTAACTGCCGAGAGGCAGACGAAGTAGAAACACTCGCGAAAAAATTGAACGACGCGGTAGTAGACGCGTCGTCGTATTCCATGCCGCAAAAGAAAACATTTAAAGACAGCGTACCCTGGTGGATCCGGGAACTAACCACCAAGCAGGCAGAAACGCGTAACCTAAGGAGCCGCTATCAACGCACCTCGGGAGAAATAAGAGAACAACGGAGAATAGAATATAATCAAAGTTACCGCGAATATAAAATATTAATAGAAGAAACGCGAACGAATAAATTTAAAGAATTCTGCACGCAAAACTCACAGAAAGAACCCTGGGGAACCGCATACCGCGTAATTAGAGGAAAACAACAAAAAATCGCGCTCAGTAATATAAAGAAAACAAATGGCGAATACACGGAAGGTTTTAAAACCACAGCGGAATATTTACTAGAGAAATTTTTCCCATCGGATAATCCCGAGGGGGATGAAGGGTTGCACGATTTAGTACGTCGGGAAGCTGCAGAGGCGCAAGGAACAGGTGCCGATAAGGCAATCCTCGTTCACGGGGTCGTCAGGGCTCTTAGGAGGATGAACCCTAAGAAGGCACCGAGGCATGATGGAATCACTTCAGACGCAGCTCTGGAGGCGTGCCTGTTATCCCCGTGTATCTTTGTTGGGTTGTTTAATCTTTGTTTAGAAAGGGGCGTTTTTCCGCGTTGCTGGAAAATCCAAAATGTGAAATTTATACCCAAACCTAAAAAGGCGGATACGTCAGATCCGGGCAGCTATCGTCCAATTAGCTTGCTACCGGTGCTGGGAAAAGTTTTAGATCGCGTTATGACTACGCGTGTTGAGCACCTAGTGCGAGACAGCGGCGGTTTTAATAACCGACAGTTTGGTTTCGTGGAGGGCAAGTCGACTATCGACGCGTTAGAGTTCGTTGTCGGGGAAATTAAGCAGGCAAGAGATGCTAAAGAGTACTGTGTCGTTGTTGCTTTGGACATTTCAGGAGCATTTGATGCTGCCTGGTGGCCATTGATCGTTTGCGAGTTAGATCGTAGGGGTTGTCCGCGAAACTTGATGTCTTTGGTCAAGAGCTATTTCTCGAGGCGATTGGCACAGGTTGAAATTCCGGGTGAAGTTCTGTCGCGTGAGGTGGAAAGGGGATGCCCGCAAGGGTCATGTTCTGGTCCCACATTTTGGAAGTTGTTGTATGAGAGCATCTTTAGGGTCAAGTTGCCCGCAGGATGCTCAATCGTTGGGTTTGCAGATGACACGCTTTTAATAGTAAGATCGAGATTGCTAATGGATATGCGCACAAAACCGAACGAGGCGCTTAATAAATTACACGAATGGTCACAGGCGGTAAAATTAAAATTTTACACGGCGAAGTCAGAGGCGCTTTATTTCGGCACGAAACCAGGTCATAGACCTCCTAGGTTAGAGCTAGGAGGGGAGAAAATCCCGTTTAAAGATTGTATTACCTACCTCGGCGTCAAGATCGACAATAAATTAAATTGGAAAGCGCACGTACAATACGTAAAAAGTAAGGGCGGCGAAATATCAAATAAAATGATGGCGGCGGCTAAAATAAAGTGGGGTTTCAGGGGCGAATCGCTGAGGACGGTTTATACCGGAGCAATTGAGCCGGCAATACTGTACGCAGCTTCTGTATGGGCAGAAGGTTGTAAAGTCCGGGAGATGCGTCAATTAACGAGCGTACAACGCATAACCGCGGTAAAAGCGGCGAGGGCGTACAGGACCACCTCCACGGAGGCTGTCCTGGTGATCAGTAGGACTCTCCCTATCGAATATGTCGTTAGGGAGATTAGAGATAGGCGATTAATAAATATAGGAAAAGGGCGCGAAATTATCGAAGATCTTAATCTTGGTAATAGGGAAATTGCAAGAAAGATCGTTGTATCTGAGTTGGGGCACCCGGCTGATATTAGAGGAATCGAATTTGTTGAAGGTGATGAGGACGCGATGGGTATCAGAATTTATACGGACGGTTCACGTATGGACGATTGGCTAGCAGGCGCGGCGTTAGTCGTGTATAAGCAGGAAAGGGAGGTGTTTCGGTTTCAAACCAAACTCGCGAACTGGTGCACTATCTTCCAGTGCAAATTGGTAGCCATACGAGAGGCTATCGATTACGTAATAAACCATACGGGCAGAGACGAGTATTATATAATCAGTGATAGTAAATCGGCGCTGACGGCTTTAACAAACATGAACACCTCGACAGAGCTCCAAGCGGACGTCTGGAGGATAGCGCGTACGGCGCTCGAGTTTCGACGTTTAAAGTTCTGTTGGGTCAGGTCGCACAATGGTAACGTAGGAAAAGATAGGGCTGATGAATTAGATAAAGAAGCCGCGACGGGAGACTTTCGAATATCGCATTCGTCAATACCGAAGTCTTTGATTAAAAGAAAGCTGCGCGAAAAATCAATTCGACAATGGGAAGAGAGGTGGAACAACGCTGTCACGGGCAGGTTGACCCACAAATTCATACCGAGCATAGAAGCTAGAGGTAGGATCGAGGTTAAGCTCGATCACAAAATGGTGCAGTTGATAACAGGGCACGGCGCCCTGAAGGCGTATTTACAAAGGTTCGGGCTAACCAACAGCGACCGCTGTGAATGCGGTGAGGGCGCGGAAAGCGCAGAGCACGTGCTCTTCGACTGCCCGCTTGAGGCGGGAAATCGTGGCTTGGCTGATAGCAAACTAGCTATCTTAGGTCTGGCATGGCCAAAGAGCCTAGAGGAAGTCGGGGAAGTGGTTAACCAGAAGGCGTTCTGGACAGCCTTAAAAGAATTCGCGGGAAGGGTCGCGAGATTAGACAATGATAACCGCGTGTAAAATTCGGTGGGGTTGGTGGGAGGATTGAAAAATTTTAGATTGACTTGGCGTGAGTAAGGATACGAGCATAGATATAACCAAAACCTGATATTAAAAATAAAAAAAAAAATAAAATAATAATAATAATAATACTAATAAAATAACATGATAATTATACCCAAATGTCCAATATGCACGAGAAACCCCCACACCATTAATACAATCACTGCATATCTTCATAATTATGTGCGGAAAATCGGGAAATCGGGAATAAATAATAACAAATAAACAATAACAAATAAATCAGAAACCCTCATTAAATTAAATCAATAAAATAAACAAAGATAATAAAATAGAGTAAAACCGCGCATCCCCCCAGGACTTGAAAGTGAAGTGATAGTGATAGTGATTGTGATGCCCCCCAAGAACATTTAGTGCATACCCACCAGGACTTTAGCAGTGCACCCCATCTTCCCCTTAGAAGTAAGTTACAGTTAGATGTAAGCAGACGACCAGATCTTCGGATGCTGGAGAATTTTATCATCGAGGTAAGACTTAAATTGTGGCGGTTGTACTCGCACAAGCCTTGATTTACATTAATTAGTAGTTTTTGAAATAATTTAACAAGCACGTTTTGTGTGTAATGGCACTAGCCGACATAATACTTGTGCGAGTGCACCTGATAAATAGGGTGATGCTTTTGCTTTTTTGTGCACTGCTATATGCTTACCGCTTATTAGACATTTATTTATATTTTATATTTACACTTTATATTTATTTATTTATTTATTAGCATGCATTGTAGCATTTTGTGGCATATTTATTTTGTTTGACGTTCTGTCCCCATATTGGTTGCAGTATATATTTGGGAAGGCAGGGTAGAATAGTGAAGATTGTAATCATAATATAAATCAGTTAGGGAATGATAGGGAAAGCTAGGGATGAATTTAAATTAGTTAGCTAGATTTGGATAGTTTTAAGACGACCCTTCAGGTCGCACTGGTAAGCAGAGCCGGCGTCTGCTATCCGGTATTACGGATCCCTCCCCCTCTTATTTTTGCTTGTGTCTTGTTGATCGGGTACACTCCAAAGTCAGCGCTTGGGATACCATTATTTACAACCCTGTTTTTAGTTTTGTTTCAGTTGGTCAGATTTTTATGTTTGTTAGATTATTAGAGCTTGTTAGGTTTCTTAGATTTTTAGGTTTGTTAGATTTTTATTTAGTTTTTTATTTAGGGTGGATTAACTATGAAGTTGGAATTAATTAGAAGCACGATTATTTTCGCGTTTAAACCCAATGTAGTACCTCCGGGTGGAGCATTGGGGACGTGGCCGCTATACTTCAAATTATAATGTCAATAGTCATTTCTATGTCATATATTTGAACGATAGTAGTACAGGGTGAAATCATGCATAAACATAATCACTTACTTTAAATCCATCCCTGATACTTGACTGCAACTTGCTTTTACTGTATAGCACTCTCGAACTATGGTAATTATAATCAACACTTACGAACAACGACAAAGTTAATAATAATTTCGTAGTCCCATCATGACAACTACAACCCCGTTTTTCGGTAATGCTTTTAGATCTGCATGGAGGGGATCAATAACGAGTAAGGAATGGAGCACCTGTTGCTCAAACATCACTGCCACTGAAATAAACATAAATATATTTTAAACTACGAGAACTAAAAGGAAAAAAATATGCAGAACTAAAACAAAAAAATTAGAAGTAACTATAGTGAATTGCATGTATACCTTAATGCTGTGAGCTTATGATACAAGTATACAAACAAACGTAAGCCAAAGAAACAAACACTGTTATATAAGTAAAAATTACTTCTCTGTGGACAAAGGGTAGAGTTTTGTCACGGGTCCTTTACAGGTACCATGTGCCGTCCTAACTGTGACAACACCCACGACGTTGTTCTTGCCAGCATGCAGTTGAATGATAAGGTCAGCCTGAGAAGTGGCATACCTTTCCTCACCATTATGGAGAAGTACCTTGGAATTGGTAGTCAAACTATTTTTAAGACCAAACATTCCCCTAGCAGCTTTTAGTAATAGACAACGAGAAGCACCGAGTGATTCGGTGAGGACATAATTTGTTCCTTTTAGTAATTTTTTACAGTTCCACACAGTTTGACGGTGCTGCTATGACATAAACTTTATAATAATTGGACGACTTCTTTGAGTACTTATCACTTGGTTGTTGTAACGAATCTTGCAAGGCTACTTCAAAGTTGTCCATTCGCACCTTGAATAATTCAACCAGTCTTTGAAGTTATTTTTGGCTCTGGCTCATTATAATAAATAGTATATTTGCAAACACGTTAACACTTAATATAGATAATTCCGGCTGCAATCACTTAATTTTACAAGTATTAACTATAAATTCCTACACCAAATGACAGACAGACAGAAAAAACGTTTATTTTTTTTATATATAATACCCATGCTAAAGGCCCATACTTATATGTACTGCACAGATGTTTATGTTTAAAGTGTTTTTCTTATTTCTATGGTTCGTATACTCTAATATAGAGAAAAAAAGAAAGAAGAGACGCTACGGCACAAGTTTCAAAACCTCGGAGTACCAGGAGTCAAGAAAACAAATGCAGATCCTATCTAAAGGTTACGACCGTACAATACTTGGCTGAAGGCCTATCGTTCGTAACCTTAACCTAAGCTAAACGCTGTCATGTTTTTTCACATCCCGACCATCGAGAGCCGGAAATTGGGTGTGCAAGCATTCTTTTAATCTTGTTTGAGACTTAAACCACTTATAGTTTTTAAAATCATCTTTATTTACGTTTCGGTCCATGACCTAGGATCGTTGTCAAAATAATTAAAATTTTTTAAGTTTGACATTTATGACATAAATTGAAGGTGACTTTGATTTATTGATGTTCGATATATTTGGCTTGAGTACATTTGGCAAAAATTTTTTAAAGTTTAAAAGAATGATTGCCTTCAATTTGTGTTGCGCCCTATGAACGACTTTGAGGTAGCCAACAAGCTTAACGTGAAATCAGCTGATTAATTTTAATTGTAAAATTTCATATAAATCCAATAACTTGAGGATTGGAAAACATTTTTTTAACATGTTTCTATTTATACAATTGGGAGGATTTATTAAGGAACTGGCGATTACGTTACCGTTAGGCTTAAACAGTCGTTTTAATGTTTATTTTGAGGGGCAAAAACTCATTATGATTTAGGTTACCTCTTTGGTAGATTTTAACATGGTTCTGGGGCGACCTTACGGCGAGTTTACACTTGTCAGATACCATTGTTTTTCTATGAATATTTTATATGGTTCTAAGGCGACCCTAAGGCGGATTTACACTTGTCAAATACCAATATTGTTCAACGAAGATTGTATATAGATCTGAGGCGACCCTATGGCGGGTTTACACTTGTCAGATACAATATTGTTCAACGAAGATTGTACATGGATTTGAGGCGACCCAATTGCGGGTTTATACTTGTCAGATAGCAATACTGTTATACAGGGGTTGCTAATATGCTTATTGTCATGTAATTAGTTATTGTATGTATAAATAGAAATCATGTATGTAGGCTGTATTTCATGTTAATATCGCAAGGAAAACCTAGGAAAAACTTACAATGCTACTTAGATTTGATTTTCATTTGTTATTTCTTTTAGTAATGGAATCCATTGTTTACTGAAAGTCACGGATTTGTATGCTACGCAGTTATTTCTATGTAGGGTTATATAAGCAGCTTCTTTGATTTTGCGTTTTTGATGGTTTTCTTTTTTGTCGATAATTTTTGCGTCCTCCCATTTTATTTTATGACTGGAGTCCCATGCATGTTGGCAAATCATGGATTTTCCAAATGTTCTATTTTTTATATATGATTTATGTTCTTTTAATCGTACTTTAAATGGTGTGGAACTTTCCACTGTATAAAACTTGTTACATTCGCATGGTATTTTGTAGATGCAGTTTTTTGAAGTTTGTATTGTGTTTTGGATTTTGTTGGTGTTAATTGTGCTCTTAGTGTATTGTTGGTTCTAAATACTGTTTTAATTCTAAATTTGTTTCCTATTCTTTGTACTTTTTGGGAGAATCCTTTTATGTATGGTATTGAGAGCATTTTTTGGTGCGTATCATTGTTTTTGTTTTCCTCTTCTTTATGTTTTGGGATTTTATTCGTTTTTTTCTCTATTATTCTTTTGGGATATTTGTTTTTTATTAGTGCACATCTGATTAGGTCTTCCTCTTTCTTTAAAATTTCTTCGTTTGACGATATTAATTTTGCTTTATCATACATGGTTTTGATAATTCCTCGTTTGACACAGTGTGGGTGGTTTGAATCGAAGTTTAAGTATCTGTTTGTGTGCGTTGGTTTTCTGTATACCGATGTATTAATTGTTGTATCTAACTAGAATATCTAAAAACGGAGGTTTTCCATGTTGTTCTACTTCATATGTAAATTTAATAGTTGGTTCTATTTTGTTAATTGACTCTACAAAGTTTTTAATTAGTGCTGTATTATGAGGCCAAATAGCGAGCACAGATCCTAAACTGCGCATCCTCACTAGCCCTATTCGTATTTCTACTTATAAACAAAATAGCAAATAATGAAAAATGACAGTATAACTTAAACTTAACTAATTACAAAAGGAGTTCAAAAAATGTATGTGTCGCGGTTTGTTGAAAGTGAACGCTGAACCTGCACTGTGTTTGTACGGTACAACACTTACTTACACTACACTGCTGGTTATTCTTACCGGGGTGTATGTTGTCTCTGCAAGATCCGTATGTAAGTGGAATTAAATGGATATGGGAAATGTGTTGATAGGTGATTTGTTGGAGGGCAGGGGTGTGTTGGGATTTACGTTTACTAAGTGTTTAAAATTTTGAGTGTTGTCTAATGTGAGTGGGCAAGTGTATAATAGATGCATGGGGATGTCTGTTTTTCCACAGTTGCATAGGTCGGTGTCTGAGATGTCAAATTGAAAAAGTTTGGCATTGAAGTTTCCGTGTCCTGTGATGAATTATATTGTATGCCGGGAAGATAGAGGGATGTGCTCTGTGGTTTCTGTGAGTGCTGGGAATATGTTGTAAGTGAGCATTCCCTTATTGGAGGCACTCCAGGATTCTTGCCAGGAAATCTATAACGAGCTCCGAATAAGGATCTTCAGTTCTGATGGTTTTGTGTTCCCTAAAACCTTGGGAATAGGGCGCGGTCGTATAGTTGTATCGGTAGTCTGGTCTTGATGCTCTTTCGCTGGATCATATCATGTATAGTGAGATGTTAGGAGAAATTTTAAAGAGAACATACAGGACTTCCGTAGAGGTAGTCCTGAAAGGGTCTGACACAGGAATGGAGAGCTCTTCTATGGTGTACGTGGGTGTATTGAAACCAGGAGTCTACAGCGTATCGTACGATTGGTATTGTTACGTTGTTTATAGTGAGCGTCTTGGTTTGTTGTGAGAGTAAGAGTGAGCGTGGGAAACATGTTTGTAGGTTGCGAAGAAGTAATGTAGTTTTATTTCTAAGGTATGTGATGTCGCGTTTAATTTTAAATTATTTTCCAAGTGTATACCCAGATACCTAAACGATTTCGAATATTTGAGTGATGTACTCTCTAGGCGTATGGTGGGAGATTTGGTCTTCTGAGGTCAAGTTTATTCTTGACGAGAAACATGTGGGTTTTCCGTTAACATTTGTTAGAGTAGATACGCGACCAGTGTTGTAGAACTCGGTCACGCGCTCGGCCGTACATTCCAATTCGGATCGGTGTGTCCTGTAATGATGTATACGAGGCGTAGAGTTAGTGGATGTAAATAGTTAATAAGGAGTTGAAGAGGAAAGTCTTACAACCAAATTTCGCGTTGTATTTGACAGTTCGTCTAAAACTTCCAGTGGACATTCGTTAAACAGTATTCAGATGGTTGGACCTACTATCCAAAAAGATCTCTTTTCAATTTTATTATGATTCAATTTCTACCATTGATTTAAATACCGTTACTTATTGTACCGCGGCGGCTTTATTTCTGGTTATTCGATCTCTGACTGAGATAGGTATTCTAGTTAAAGACACACATCCTCAGTTTTCCAAAATAATTCAGGAAGATTTCTACGTAGATGATCTTCTTACAGGTTCTTATGAGCTTTTCAATGCCAAGGCTATCTGCCAAGGGCTTCCAACGCTTCTGTCCAAGGGTGGTTTTAAACTTAGAAAGTGGATTTTCCAATGATCCACAGGTACTTTCCAGTATAATTCCGCAGGGTGTTCATCCAGGCATTCTTCAGTACGGATATCGTAAAAACCTGGTCATTTCAAACTGATTACTTACGATATTCAATTTCCAGTCCGTCAGATGGCATTCCTACTAAACGGGCTATGTTGTCCGACATTTCACAGATTTACGACCCTTTGGACCTTCTGGGTCCTTGTGTCATATCCGCTAAAATTTTCATGCAGTCTCTTTGGATGGAAAGGATTTCATGGGATGATCCGATCCCTGTTTCTATTCAAAATAATTGAATTCTTTTTCGACAAAATTGGATTGTGTTAAGCAATCTCGTAAGTCCACGTCATGTTGTCTGTTGCAATCCCGTGCAAGTAGAGATGCATGAATTCTCAGATGCTTTAATTCATGCCTACGGGGCATCTATCTACCTACGTTCGGTTGAACCGCAAGGTCACGTTTTCGTTCGGCTTCTGTGTGCAAAGGCGAAGGTTACGCCCATAAAGTCTGTCACTATTCCACGTATAGAGTTATGTGCAGCCTCGTTGCTGCCCAAGCTTGCTGCTCAAGCTACAAGGGCCTTAGGCATAGACTTCGAGCAGTCTGCTTTTTGATCCGATTCTACTGTCGTTCTTGGGTGGCTAAAAACACCGCATAATCAACTTAAAACTTTCGTTTGTAATAGAGTTGCAGACATACAAGCTTTGACTGCTTATGCCACATGGCGACATATACCTACTATAACAAATCCTTCCGATATGCTTTCAAGAGGAGTTTTACCTGCTCAGTTATTACAATGTAGTCTTTGGTGGAGTGGTCCTTGCTGGTTGCATGAATCTGAGAATACAAGGCTTATTTTCGTAGATTGTATTTCCAATCTATCAGATATGAAGGGTACCTTACAGTGTCATCATGAGCGTCAGGTCGAATCTTTCCCATGGGACAAGTTTTCTACTTTGACAAGACTCGAAAGGGTTATTGCATACTGTTTGCGGTTTTTCCGTAATTGTTGTAAACTCCTTTCAGAGAGGAACTTAGGTTTTCTCACGTGTGAAGAGATTTCCTTTTCACATACTTGCTTGGTTAAAACATCTCAACTAGAGTCCTTTCCGGAAGAAATAAAATGTCTACAAAAAGGTATTTCTATTCTAAAGCCAAGCTCAGTTTCAACCTTAACTCCATTTCTCGACTCTGATGGTGTAATACGCGCCGGAAGTCGTCTTTAAAATTCTGTTCTCCTTTGAGAAAAAACATCCAATTTTGATTTCTGCAAAACATGGATTTGCTCAGCTTTTTCTTATACGTAAACACACTCCTCTGTTGCACGGTGATGTTCAACTGCTTCTTTCGGACGTACGAGAACGATATTGGATAATTGCTGGTCGCAGTCTTGAAAAGGTTGTTGTCCATAAGTGTCTCCGCTGCTTTCGATTATATTTTAAATTAACTAAACCCATTATAGGAAATCTTCTTGCTGATTGAGTCAATGTATCACCACCATTTCATGTAGTCGGCATTGACTACACTAGTCCATTTCATATCAAGGATCGTAAAGGCCGGGGTGCTAAAACTTCCAAGTCATATATTTATCTTTTTATTTGCTTCGCTACTAAGGCTATCCACCTAGAATTAGTCACTGATCTTTCCAGTGATTCATTTCTAATGACTTTTCGCAGATTTATTGCTCGTAGGGGTAAACCTAGTACTGCTTATTCTGATAAGAGTTTAAATTTTATAGGCGCCAATTCAGAACTTTTTGAATTGGACAATTTTCTTCTTTCTCAACGAACCATTATTCCATATAAAGTAACTGACATGGGCATAACTTGGCATTTCATTCCTCCTCATTCTCCTCACTTCGAGGGACTATGGGAGGCGGGTGTAAAATCGTGCAAACACCACTTACGTAAAGTCTTAGACTATGCTATGAGAAGTTTTCCACCATGTTTCCACAGGTAAAGGCTATACCAAATTCGAGACCCTTGTCTTCTATTTCTTCTGATCCCAACGATCTTCTCCATTTAACTCTAGGGCACTTTCTTATTGGTCGATCCATGGCTTCTGCTCTCGATTTTTCCTTAAGTCCCCTTAAAGAGTCCAGACTTAATACCTTCTAACGAGTTCAACTATTTCAGCAACAAATATGGTCACGTTGGAGCAAAGAGTATGTGTCCAAACTCTAACAACGACAAAATGGCATTCCAATGGCTCCGAACTACAAGAAGGCACATTGGTGCTAATAAAGGAGGACAATCTCCCAGTGTTACAGTGGCGTCTTGGGCGCATTGTGAATGTTCATACTAGTGCCAACGGTGTTAACCGTGTTGCGTTGATTAAAATTGATACTGGTCTAGTTCGTCGATCATTTTCCAGGATCTGTCTGTTACCTATCGACGACATTTAAATATATTTTAATGTTCTATACTTATTATTATTGTTCTATACTTGTTCATACTATTTCTATTGTACTTTTAAGCTAATGTATTTAAACTATTGTTAGTTTATTGAAAGTTAGAGCTCTCAACGCCGGGGACATGGGGTTTTATAGAATTACTACCATGTGAAGTTACTTTGCGTTTGTGCCGAGAACTACTTTTGTGGCGGAAGGCGCTGATGTTTTGTTGCGTACTTTGTTTCCAGAATTCATTCACGTTTTAGATGTCTAAGGAGTCAGCTCGTGACAGCTCATACCCATTGCCTCTAATGTATTTTACTTAAAGCTTCAATTATATTCAGTTATAATAAATGTATTCCACGTTAAAGCATTCTTTACATTTCTATTTTAGCAAGAAACAAGTTTTCAGTTTTATTGTTAAGATAGTCCTAACAGTTACAATACAACGAATACACGTGCATCAGACTCGCATCGAAGATGTACAAATATACAATATCCCAAACAGCATTTGTGTCTATGGCGAAAATAATCGGTTTGTTTTTCAAAGCTTTTAAAATGGCGTCTAGCTGGTTCAGGAAGGTCTGCATCTCCAAGTCGTACTGGAAGTAACCAACTACGAGATACAGAGACCCCCGTTCCCAGCTCAGTTGACATACAGTGATGTGTTGTGTTGAGAGTGTTGCTACGTAAGGTGTGTCTGTGCGGGTGCTGTTTGCAAGGATTGCTGCAGTGTAATTTTTGTTTACAGATTTTGGATGTTTTATAAGTGAATATTGCGGTGGTAGGTCTGGTATTGTATTTCGTATAATGTACGGTTCTTAAACTAGTGCTATGCGTCTTAATAGTGAAATCAGTTCTGGTGTTGTAGTTTGTGAATATTATAGGTTGATTTGTATGAGGTTTGAGAATGGTGTGAGTGGGGGAGGGGGGTTCGAACGGTTTACCTATGGTCTATAATCCATAGTCTATTATTTGCTTTGCTATTTGAAGAAATTGTTTGTAGCATGGAAGTTCAGTGCTGGTGACGAGGTGATCGTTTTTTTTCCAATTCTTTTGAAGTTGGCACAAGTAGGAACTACAGTTGGTGGCTGTACGCATGTACGAGTTAAATGAGAACCGGCTCATTTTCGACAAGTTACTAGGGACTTACATACCTTCGCAAAATGTCCAAACCTTTGGCAGTTGTAGCATCGCGAGATGGACACCCGATTTAGGATTTTGCAGGACTTGTATCCTATGAAAAGATGTGTGGTTGCAGTTAGAAAAGCTTTTGCCTTGGAATGATGTTTTTTGTTGTAGTGATTCTAGGTCTCGTATAGCTATCGATACTTCATGCGATAGAGCCTGAAGCGTCGTATGGTATGCTGGATGATGAAGCTAATTAAATTCTTTAAGTAGATGTTTTCGTCGACGTCGAATATGATTAATTGAGGTTGTTTTGGAGTTGTTATGTGTACTGTGCAGGTGGACTTATTGAGAGAGGATATGAGAGGAATGTAAGATGCTTTGTGTGTTTGTAGGATCACTGAATTGCGGGAGGGTTTAATTGACGTGATATTGAGCATTGAAAGGTTAGGTTTTAAATTATCTTTAATAACGGAAACTAATTGGTTTGGAGTAATTTCTGCTGAGTTAGATTTAAAGATGATGATTTTTGGGAGTGGTCTGGATGGTGGAGCATGGCTTGAAGTGGAGGAGGTTTTGGAAGCCTATGATTGTGTTTGCAGGAAGGTGTGCTTAATGCTAGCTGTTTGAGGTTTATCTAATTTATGTTGAATTTTGCTCAAGATTGCATCTGTACTTTTTTTGGCCAGAAGTACTTGATTATTGTGTATAGCTTCAACGGTGATGGACAGTTTTTCAAACTGTATTAAAATGTAGTTTGCACAAGTCTTGAAGATCTTGCTTGTTTCTTTGAACACGCAGTTCGTTATTTCCTGTTTTAAATTTGAGATGTATAAAAAAGTTGCTTCATCTACGTCGTTTTCAGCTGTTGGAGAATTATTTCTTTGTTTTGCTTACCTTTTCTGTATCAGTAGAGTTATTTCTAGAACGATGTGGGGATCTTGGAGTTTTGCATGTTCTAGAAAAAGGGGTGTCTGTTTCAGTTGACAAATTTGTCGTAGGTACTGGGTTACTTTGTTAAACTTTGAGATGGCGGTTGCAAAAATAAAATGGTTCAATTTTCTATAAGTTTTTATGTTTGTGCATTTGAAAACAACACATTAGATTTTCTGTATTGTGATATATGGTGTTATAATTATATAATTAATATAAGTAGAACAGAAACGACCCAGTTTCAGTGTTTTGTTATTGATACTTCGTTTCTGTTGATGAATACAATTAGGAAGTACCGCGAGCGATCTTGCTTCTGGTATGTATATCTCACATTGTTGTGTCAATGTTACTGACACGCGTGTTTTCGCATTAATTTAATGTTGTTAGGTTGTATTTCGATTGCTTAGGTTTTGAATAGTCCGTATCGCATATGTACTTACATGAAAAATTTAATCACTAAATACTGCACTAAGTATAATAAATAAATGTAGTAAGAAATTTTATTAGACTCTTAAGGTCCGCTAAGCACTCCGTTCACTTCAAGAGACGAACAACACCAAATAAAACAGAATTAGACAATATTATTTGCAAACTCTTTCAATATAAAGCAAATTAGGCTTAGACGACTTACACGATGACTACTCACTCGCGGTCGTGTTTTACCATTCTGGGTATAAAATAAATATTCAAACTATACAAAAACTAGCTTAATGAAATGATAACTTTATACACATCTCAAGCTGGAAAATAAGATAAAGTTACAGAAACGTATCTTGAATTTGTATACAAAAATAGATTTAATTCACAACAGCTTTAGTCTAATACCTTTTTACTCACAAACTAAAACAGACAACGTTTAATGATTTCAGTACGTTGATAAAAGTTTCAAGCATAGAAATAGTACAAAAGAGCTATTTAAGTGTGCGGAAAGAAGGTTTTGTGCTCTCCTGCAAAGTTGCAAATATCAAGATACGTTTCTGTGCCTCTAAGGAGCCAAATTTATTCCTGATAATAAGCATTCTTTAAGCCATATAATATTAGATCTATTACAGCATTGCCTTTTCCAAAATGCCACAGGAGTGATCCACTATTAAACCAATGCTTATTAAGTGCCGTTTCTGAAGTTAAGGATTTCGTGCGAAGAGGTGTGAAAGAAATAGAAATGCCGCCAATGGAAAAATATACAGCACCACATTTTTCTTTTATTCAGTATAATCCTACGTATATAAATGCAACTGCACATAATTTTACTCTTGATCGCTTAGATACTTACGAATTTCAGGAGGTTAGGTAAGTGTAGCCAAATAAAAAAAAAAGATTCTGAAACACTTATTACTTGTGAGTGTAGTTACGATACAGAAACTTTAACGCTTTCCGGAAAAATCCGGTTTGGAGAACTATATACAGAATCCATGTATCAAATGGATGCGTACGTATTGACAAGGATTGTTGGGCAAGGAACGTTTAAGGGATTAGTAGGTAGTAGGTAATAAGATATACAAAAGTATTTTTGGAGATTTTATAGGGCCAACAGAAATAACGTTCAAAATTACCGGGGAATTAATTGAAAAAGAGGAAGTATATTATTCTCCATTAGACTGCAAAGTGATATTGGCAATTGATGGTTTCAACGTTGATATAGAAGGGCTCGTGGCTCCTGGTAACCCATTTGGTAAATAAATCTCTACAGTGCACCTAGTCAAAATTATTCTTTTAGCCCAAACTATCAAGGATTTGTTTAACACTAATTCAAATATGGTATGTGCATTGGCATCGCCAGCATTAGGAAAAGTTGTCGAAACGTTGTTCCTAAGATATATTACATATCTCACATCAAATATTCCTTATGATAAGTTATTACCATTATAAGAGCATTGTTGTGACTTTTAGGTTAGGTGTGTTATATTTGAATAAAATCATAATGTTGAATTCGTTCTTCTAGACGAACATATCAAATTATTTCCTTTATGCCTACTAGGAATAAAATTGTTACTGGCCAACTGCTTTTTTTTCAGAAAGATGGATGGATTCCTCAGTAATAGTTTTCCGTCTAATATTGTAAAAACTAATCTCGTTCTTGATGTACTAGGCCGCCCCTATAATAAGAGGGAGGAGTATTAGTAATGTTTAAATGGTCCGATAGGTAACAGTGAGTCGAGTGGAAGCGCGCAAGGGGTGCGTGTCGGTTGCTTAGAACTTATAGTTAATTTGTGAACTTTGCGTGAAATTAAATCGTAAAGTGATCCGTAAGAGTGTGGCAATGAGAGGATGCTAATGTTTGATGATCAGTTGGATTGTATTTACAGATAAGTTATAGCGTAGAATTTGTTCTTTGTTGTTTTTTTAACCGCATTGTAATTACGGTATATGCTGCGAATTTCTATTTAGCTGTGTTTGTTTTCTATGTAATAATATTGGTTACAAGTCATTAAACTACGTAAATCCATCTACGAGTTATTATTAAATATTCACAGGTTGTAACAGGTAAAACGAAAAGGATCACGACAATACAGCATGCGAGGGGTGCCGCTAGTCCGGGCAGACATCAAGGGCATCCACTCGTGACCACGCCTCCTGGAAGGTCTGACCTTTCTGTAGGAGCATAGTGCATTTTTGGCGCCCAACGTGGGGCGTTTTGTTGTTACACAAATACCTGGAACTGTAATGATTCGAGTTGTTTACGTAGAATTTGAAAAGGTTCAGATAACATTGAAGGACATTTATTGAAAGGAACAGTACAGTTTAATTTCTAATAAGGGTTAACGGTTATTCAACAACCAGGCCCATGTTAATTGTATTTACGGACAATAGTCGATGTTTGGATATTGAGGTATAACATTCCAAGTTGTATTAAGTGTGAGCGGACAATTCAGAGAAATTCATTGGGTTTATTGTGTTAGTTTGGAACAAAAATAAATAGATTAATTTAAAGCGTAAGAGTAATGATCGCACCTCAAGGTGAAATATGTTTTTAATTGTTGTTGAAATTCAATGTCACATAAGTATAATACGCGTAGTAAAGATCGAAGTAATTAAAAAAAAGCTGATAAAATGGACGAGCCTGATATCGCAGAGGCGTTGAAACAACTAGTTGCAGCCGTTAATAGTATGAATTGTAACAATGCCATCCTAAAAGAATCAATTGAACAAATGAACGTAAATATTGCTGCAAATATTAGCAAATTAAGTTTTGATGTAAATCGTGTTTCTGAATCTGTTAAAGAACAGGTAGAAGCTAGCGATGTTGAATACGTTAAAGATGAAGGTGTTGTGCCTGTACACCAACCAGAAACCAGGGCGTCACGTCCGGGGCTTTTGGGTATCATAATTATATGAGTTTATATAAGGATCTGGGGGGTACGAATTTGTGCTTTGTGCCGGAAAGGATCTGTGCATCCGGTATCTTTCATTAAAAAACAGGAAACAATATTTTTAGAAGCTGGAGTTCCTGAAAGTAGAAAAGTTCCTTTGACCGTTAGTAATTTACGTAATTCAGCTCAAGATTGGGGTGTATTAAAGGAAGAAAAAGTAAGGAATTTCCAAGAATTTAAAGAGCTATTTTAAGTCGGTATTGGGGGTTGACGAAGAGAGGAAACTTTTCAAAAATTAAATTTGGGTGTTACGAAAGGGGGTCAAGGGCTGATTATTTTTTAAAGTTGGTGAGAGAAGCAAATTTCTTGAGTACTCCACTTGAGGAAGGTGCGCTTATTTCTTTATTAAAAAATCATTTTCCGAGTGAAATTCAACGAGGTATTGTAAATTGCATGCCTAGAACTTTTGATGAAGTAGAAGCTTATTTAAGGAAATTGATGAAACTTATAATCGGAACCCCAATAATAATAATAATAATAACAATTCCTACACGAATTGGCGTGGTAGAGGTACGAGTAATGAACAAAATGGGAGCGCTCGTTACAATTTTAGGTCGAATACGTCAAATTCTGGAGGCGGTAATAGTGCCCGCTCTGAAAATTGGGAAAATAATACTAATAGTAATTACAATAATGATGATAGGGATGAAGGGCGTTGTGAATCTCAAACTGTTAGTAGTCCAGGGGGAAGTCGACCACCGGCTGTGGCCACTTTATTTAATAAAAATGGGGATAAGCTTCTGTTGGAAGCACAAAATAATAATAAGTCGGTTGCTTTGGCACCGACCATTGAAGCGACAGTTGAGACTGTTGTGGTAAAAATATTAGTAGATTCGGGTAGTCAAGTTACCTGCATTTCAAAAGACTTTTTATTAAAGATAATGCAAATTAATAGCGATATTTTACGTTTGCCGTTTACATCAACTACTTTGGTGAGTGCGACGGGCAAGAATTCTATTGTTAAGGATCAATTTTATTTGAATTTTAAATTCAATGATTTCGAATTGGCTTACCCTTGTCTGGTAGTTCCGAATTTAATTCGTGATGTCATCTTCGGATGCGATTTTTTTTTTGATCACCAAATTAAAATCGATTTTTCAAAAAATCGTTTATCGGGTATTTTGGAAGGAAGAGCGATAAGCATAGGGTTTAGTATGGCACCAAAACCTGATGGTCGGTTGACTGTTTGTCCAGTGTCGGAAGAGAAAGATGAGGAAATTCAATTAAAAAAGGAGATAGTGCCGTGTAAGGTGTCTGAAATTAAAGAGGTCGTGGATCGCGCAGAAAACTTTTCTCAAGAAGAAAAAAATAAATTGTACGAGTTGCTGTTGTCAAAAGGAGTTCAATGGCGTTGGGGTTCAGCTCAACAAGAAGCGTTTGAGAAAATTAAGTCGAGGTTTTTAACGATTTCTATGATGAAGCATCCGTGTTTTGACCGTGCGTTTTTTATCCAAACAGATGCATCTGATGGAGGTTTAGGTGGTTGTTTATTTCAAATAAATGAGCAAACGTCAGAAAGAGATATTGTGGCATTCACCAGTCGGACTCTGCGTGGCCCTGAAATTGGTTATTGTGTTACAGAAAAAGAGGCATTAGCCGTATTACATTGTTTGCAGCAGTGGCGGGTATTTGTGCTAGGTCGAGAATTAACTGTGATCACCGATCATAAATCTCTATCGTTTTTAATGTCCTGCAGACTATTAAATTCGCGTTTGACTAGGTGGGTGTTGTATTTTCAAGAATACGCTTTTAATGTTAAATGTTGTGCTGGGAAGGAGAATGTCCTTGCGGATGCTCTATCGCGTTATCCAATCAAGGGAAAGAAGAAACTTGAAAAATTTGAGAGTGTGCCGACAGAAATTTGTGCAGTAAAGAAGTCGGAACTATGTAAAGGGGTCCAGTTAGGTATGAAAAATATTGTTGAGGAGCAAGGGAAAGACGAATTCTGTTGTAGAATAATGTCTAGATTATTGAAGGAGGAAGTTCCGAAAAGGTGCGCGGATTGGTTTGTGGTGTATCAGGGAGTTTTATTTAGGCCAGGCTACGAAGGTTCGCCAGAGTTTAAAGTATGTGTACCTGCTTCCCAAATAAGTATATTGGTTTGGCAAGAACATGTAGATAATGGGCATTTTGGGGCGGAAAAGTGTTTCCAGATGCTGCGTCGTGATTATTATTTTCAGAGGATGAAACATTTCATTCGAAAAATTATTTCAAGCTGCGATTTGTGCCAGAAAGCGAAGAGTTCAATTAGAATTTATGGCGAATATCATAGTGTTTTACCCAAAGCGCCCAACGAAATTGTATGTGTTGATCTCATTGGTCCGCTCCCAGTATCAAGGTCGGGGGCGACTTTCTTATTAGTTATTATTGACGCTTTCAGTAAGTTAGTTACTTTGCACCCTCTTAAACGTGCTAATACAGCTGCGATTCTTCGTTGTTTGGTCAAGAAGTATTTTATCGAGATTGGTAAACCAGGGGTCATTCTTTCCGATAATGGTAGCCAGTTTACGAGCAAAGAGTGGAAAGAGTCGTTGAATTTATTAGGTGTAAAGGTAACTCACACGTCAGTGTATTTCCCGCAGGGAAACCAGACGGAACGGGTTAATAAAGAAATTGTGCGTATTTTGAGGTCATTGTGTTATTCGGCTCATGGGGGGTGGGCTTTGATGCTAGATAGAGTAAAGAAATGGATTAATAGGGCAGTCCATGACTCGACGGGGTATAGCCCTTGTGAACTACATTTTGGTGGGCATAGTGATAACTCTAATGTTAAAAACATTATTTTTCCTACAAGTGACGTACCGGGTGTTGGTAGGGATAAAATTATAACTCTAGCCTATAATAAATTAAAGTCTAAGGCTGAAAAACGTAAATTACGTCATCAAAGGATCCATAAAAATTGTATTGATTTTAAGATTGGTGATAAAGTACTGGTTCGTACTCATCCCCAGTCTTCTGCGGAAGACAAGGAGATTAAGAAATTCTTTTTGCTTTATTCCGGGCCTACTACGATTGTGGCTAAGCGCGGGCCAAATTCTTATGAAGTACGGGACGACACTAGGGGTCTCTTGTTGAGTATACAGAATGTTAGGAATTTAAAACCGTATGTTGTACCGTATCAAAATTTAACACAGTAATTATTAAGTATAAGTTCAATTTAATAACAAGAATATGTTTAGCAATTAAGTTTAACTTATAGGGGGGTGATGTACTAGGCCGCCCCTATAATAAGAGGGAGGAGTATTAGTAATGTTTAAATGGTCCGATAGGTAACAGTGAGTCGAGTGGAAGCGCGCAAGGGGTGCGTGTCGGTTGCTTAGAACTTATAGTTAATTTGTGAACTTTGCGTGAAATTAAATCGTAAAGTGATCCGTAAGAGTGTGGCAATGAGAGGATGCTAATGTTTGATGATCAGTTGGATTGTATTTACAGATAAGTTATAGCGTAGAATTTGTTCTTTGTTGTTTTTTTAACCGCATTGTAATTACGGTATATGCTGCGAATTTCTATTTAGCTGTGTTTGTTTTCTATGTAATAATATTGGTTACAAGTCATTAAACTACGTAAATCCATCTACGAGTTATTATTAAATATTCACAGGTTGTAACAGGTAAAACGAAAAGGATCACGACAATACAGCATGCGAGGGGTGCCGCTAGTCCGGGCAGACATCAAGGGCATCCACTCGTGACCACGCCTCCTGGAAGGCCTGACCTTTCTGTAGGAGCATAGTGCATTACCAATGATGTATGTGCTGAAATTTACAGGGCCTGCTGAAATTAATTGATCCGCTAAGAAGCATTAAGTGGTCTCAAAACTAATTTTCACAATTTCTAACAAGAAAGCAAACTACCAATGAAATTAATATATTTTTAGTCACAATTAGAATATTGGTAATAATGCTTAGAGCTAAATAGCTGAACAACAATGCAAATATAAAAAACCTTAAGATGTATCGATACATAATGCAATGAATAAATAATCCCTTGCATTCATATATATGTATATATATATATATA
The DNA here is from genome assembly GCA_036346225.1 of Platerodrilus igneus. NCBI lineage: Eukaryota > Metazoa > Arthropoda > Insecta > Coleoptera > Lycidae > Platerodrilus > Platerodrilus igneus. The sequence continues at coordinate 2,223,886 of JARFIW010000266.1, read as the reverse complement.
TATATATATATATATATGTATATATATATATATTGCTGTGATATTAATCCCAGCGTTGAGTCGTCATAAATTTTGTTGTGAAATTTACCCCTAATATTCTTATTGAGTCCCACGATTGGACATTATATAAAAGTGCTATGAAATTGGCCTCACGATTGGGCATGTCATAAAATGCTGTGATATTCCCCCTGAACAATCAAGCACCTATGATGTGGAATGTTAAATTAGGGTTTTTGCCCCGATTAGCTTACTTAATTAAATACAGCAATTCTACAATACACAATATAATGATTAAATATTTACAACTCTCAAAATTTTCCCCTTTTCAGAATATTTACATATACCAGATTTATGATTTTTGAAGCCAGCAAAACTATCTTTTTACTTATTTAGGGACCTCCGAACGTTCCAAGATACCTGTTCCCTTTGTCATAAATTGTTAAATGAACCTACTATGTTTTGTTGATTGTTACAGATACAAAAATGATAAATATTGAATTAAAAACAGTTCTCAATAATAAATTGTATCAAGATTGCTAACCTGGAATGGGTCCTGTAATTCCTTCCTAGCCTGTGATCTGCATCCCCATGAGTTGTTTCGTACCAAGTCTGAATATGTCCAAATTGAAAGTCAAAATTTGAAGTCGACCTCAAACCAAAATTACAATCCAAATTGAAATTGAAATTCAAATTACATGTAGGTATTAGAATCGAATTTAAATATTGAAACAATTTTAATATAGGTATTAAGATCCCACTTAAATGTAGTTATAAACAATTTCGAAGAAGATATTAAAACAATTTTCATGTAGGTATTAAAATCCAATTTAAATACCAGTATTAAAAGCCGTCTATAATAGATCGGCTTATTCGTTGCACAAATTCGTACACTTTTCAAAAATGATTTCACTTTAATTTTTGTTTCACTGGTTACGTAAATTATTAGTACTTTCCAACATAGTCGTAGCCCAGTTTGAATGTATACTGACTCGTCGCTTCATCAATCTCGTATATAAAGCCGTACCTCCACCCGCTTTCTATTGGTTTATTTACGTGCTGGGACGACACCTCGTGCTTTATCTCCCATACCTTGGAATTTACACCAATTATTTAGTTCAAATATTCGAATTTAACAAGCACGTTTTGTGTGTAATGGCACTAGCCGACATAATACTTGTGCGAGTGCACCTGATAAATAGGGTGATGCTTTTGCTTTTTTGTGCACTGCTATATGCTTACCGCTTATTAGACATTTATTTATATTTTATATTTACACTTTATATTTATTTATTTATTTATTAGCATGCATTGTAGCATTTTGTGGCATATTTATTTTGTTTGACGTTCTGTCCCCATATTGGTTGCAGTATATATTTGGGAAGGCAGGGTAGAATAGTGAAGATTGTAATCATAATATAAATCAGTTAGGGAATGATAGGGAAAGCTAGGGATGAATTTAAATTAGTTAGCTAGATTTGGATAGTTTTAAGACGACCCTTCAGGTCGCACTGGTAAGCAGAGCCGGCGTCTGCTATCCGGTATTACGGATCCCTCCCCCTCTTATTTTTGCTTGTGTCTTGTTGATCGGGTACACTCCAAAGTCAGCGCTTGGGATACCATTATTTACAACCCTGTTTTTAGTTTTGTTTCAGTTGGTCAGATTTTTATGTTTGTTAGATTATTAGAGCTTGTTAGGTTTCTTAGATTTTTAGGTTTGTTAGATTTTTATTTAGTTTTTTTATTTAGGGTGGATTAACTATGAAGTTGGAATTAATTAGAAGCACGATTATTTTCGCGTTTAAACCCAATGTAGTACCTCCGGGTGGAGCATTGGGGACGTGGCCGCAAGTATAGCGGCCCTAATTCAAATTATAATGTCAATAGTCATTTCTATGTCATATATTTGAACGATAGTAGTACAGGGTGAAATCATGCATAAACATAATCACTTACTTTAAATCCATCCCTGATACTTGACTGCAACTTGCTTTTACTGTATAGCACTCTCGAACTATGGTAATTATAATCAACACTTACGAACAACGACAAAGTTAATAATAATTTCGTAGTCCCATCATGACAACTACAACCCCGTTTTTCGGTAATGCTTTTAGATCTGCATGGAGGGGATCAATAACGAGTAAGGAATGGAGCACCTGTTGCTCAAACATCACTGCCACTGAAATAAACATAAATATATTTTAAACTACGAGAACTAAAAGGAAAAAAATATGCAGAACTAAAACAAAAAAATTAGAAGTAACTATAGTGAATTGCATGTATACCTTAATGCTGTGAGCTTATGATACAAGTATACAAACAAACGTAAGCCAAAGAAACAAACACTGTTATATAAGTAAAAATTACTTCTCTGTGGACAAAGGGTAGAGTTTTGTCACGGGTCCTTTACAGGTACCATGTGCCGTCCTAACTGTGACAACACCCACGACGTTGTTCTTGCCAGCATGCAGTTGAATGATAAGGTCAGCCTGAGAAGTGGCATACCTTTCCTCACCATTATGGAGAAGTACCTTGGAATTGGTAGTCAAACTATTTTTAAGACCAAACATTCCCCTAGCAGCTTTTAGTAATAGACAACGAGAAGCACCGAGTGATTCGGTGAGGACATAATTTGTTCCTTTTAGTAATTTTTTACAGTTCCACACAGTTTGACGGTGCTGCTATGACATAAACTTTATAATAATTGGACGACTTCTTTGAGTACTTATCACTTGGTTGTTGTAACGAATCTTGCAAGGCTACTTCAAAGTTGTCCATTCGCACCTTGAATAATTCAACCAGTCTTTGAAGTTATTTTTGGCTCTGGCTCATTATAATAAATAGTATATTTGCAAACACGTTAACACTTAATATAGATAATTCCGGCTGCAATCACTTAATTTTACAAGTATTAACTATAAATTCCTACACCAAATGACAGACAGACAGAAAAAACTTATTTTTTTTATATATAATGCCCATGCTAAAGGCCCATACTTATATGTACTGCACAGATGTTTATGTTTAAAGTGTTTTTCTTATTTCTATGGTTCGTATACTCTAATATAGAGAAAAAAAGAAAGAAGAGACGCTACGGCACAAGTTTCAAAACCTCGGAGTACCAGAAGTCAAGAAAACAAATGCAGATCCTATCTAAAGGTTACGACCGTACAATACTTGGCTGAAGGCCTATCGTTCGTAACCTTAACCTAAGCTAAACGCTGTCATGTTTTTTCACATCCCGACCATCGAGAGCCGGAAATTGGGTGTGCAAGCATTCTTTTTAATCTTGTTTGAGACTTAAACCACTTATAGTTTTTAAAATCATCTTTATTTACGTTTCGGTCCATGACCTAGGATCGTTGTCAAAATAATTAAAATTTTTTAAGTTTGACATTTATGACATAAATTGAAGGTGACTTTGATTTATTGATGTTCGATATATTTGGCTTGAGTACATTTGGCAAAAATTTTTTAAAGTTTAAAAGAATGATTGCCTTCAATTTGTGTTGCGCCCTATGAACGACTTTGAGGTAGCCAACAAGCTTAACGTGAAATCAGCTGATTAATTTTAATTGTAAAATTTCATATAAATCCAATAACTTGAGGATTGGAAAACATTTTTTAACATGTTTCTATTTATACAATTGGGAGGATTTATTAAGGAACTGGCGATTACGTTACCGTTAGGCTTAAACAGTCGTTTTAATGTTTATTTTGAGGGGCAAAAACTCATTATGATTTAGGTTACCTCTTTGGTAGATTTTAACATGGTTCTGGGGCGACCTTACGGCGAGTTTACACTTGTCAGATACCATTGTTTTTCTATGAATATTTTATATGGTTCTAAGGCGACCCTAAGGCGGATTTACACTTGTCAAATACCAATATTGTTCAACGAAGATTGTATATAGATCTGAGGCGACCCTATGGCGGGTTTACACTTGTCAGATACAATATTGTTCAACGAAGATTGTACATGGATTTGAGGCGACCCAATTGCGGGTTTATACTTGTCAGATAGCAATACTGTTATACAGGGTTGCTAATATGCTTATTGTCATGTAATTAGTTATTGTATGTATAAATAGAAATCATGTATGTAGGCTGTATTTCATGTTAATATCGCAAGGAAAACCTAGGAAAAACTTACAATGCTACTTAGATTTGATTTTCATTTGTTATTTCTTTTAGTAATGGAATCCATTGTTTACTGAAAGTCACGGATTTGTATGCTACGCAGTTATTTCTATGTAGGGTTATATAAGCAGCTTCTTTGATTTTGCGTTTTTGATGGTTTTCTTTTTTGTCGATAATTTTTGCGTCCTCCCATTTTATTTTATGACTGGAGTCCCATGCATGTTGGCAAATCATGGATTTTCCAAATGTTCTATTTTTTATATATGATTTATGTTCTTTTAATCGTACTTTAAATGGTGTGGAACTTTCCACTGTATAAAACTTGTTACATTCGCATGGTATTTTGTAGATGCAGTTTTTTGAAGTTTGTATTGTGTTTTGGATTTTGTTGGTGTTAATTGTGCTCTTAGTGTATTGTTGGTTCTAAATACTGTTTTAATTCTAAATTTGTTTCCTATTCTTTGTACTTTTTGGGAGAATCCTTTTATGTATGGTATTGAGAGCATTTTTTGGTGCGTATCATTGTTTTTGTTTTCCTCTTCTTTATGTTTTGGGATTTTATTCGTTTTTTTCTTTATTATTCTTTTGGGATATTTGTTTTTTATTAGTGCACATCTGATTAGGTCTTCCTCTTTCTTTAAAATTTCTTCGTTTGACGATATTAATTTTGCTTTATCATACATGGTTTTGATAATTCCTCGTTTGACACAGTGTGGGTGGTTTGAATCGAAGTTTAAGTATCTGTTTGTGTGCGTTGGTTTTCTGTATACCGATGTATTAATTGTTGTATCTAACTAGAATATCTAAAACGGAGGTTTTCCATGTTGTTCTACTTCATATGTAAATTTAATAGTTGGTTCTATTTTGTTAATTGACTCTACAAAGTTTTTAATTAGTGCTGTATTATGAGGCCAAATAGCGAGCACAGATCCTAAACTGCGCATCCTCACTAGCCCTATTCGTATTTCTACTTATAAACAAAATAGCAAATAATGAAAAATGACAGTATAACTTAAACTTAACTAATTACAAAAGGAGTTCAAAAAATGTATGTGTCGCGGTTTGTTGAAAGTGAACGCTGAACCTGCACTGTGTTTGTACGGTACAACACTTACTTACACTACACTGCTGGTTATTCTTACCGGGGTGTATGTTGTCTCTGCAAGATCCGTATGTAAGTGGAATTAAATGGATATGGGAAATGTGTTGATAGGTGATTTGTTGGAGGGCAGGGGTGTGTTGGGATTTACGTTTACTAAGTGTTTAAAATTTTGAGTGTTGTCTAATGTGAGTGGGTAAGTGTATAATAGATGCATAGGGATGTCTGCTTTTCAACAGTTGCATAGGTCGGTGTTTGAGATGTTAAATTGGAAAAAGTTGGGATTGAAGTTTCCGTGTCCTGTGATGAATTATATTGTATGCCGGGAAGATAGAGGGATGTGCTCTGTGGTTTCTGTGAGTGCTGGGAATATGTTGTAAGTGAGCATTCCCTTATTGGAGGCACTCCAGGATTCTTGCCAGGAAATCTATAACGAGCTCCGAATAAGGATCTTCAGTTCTGATGGTTTTGTGTTCCCTAAAACCTTGGGAATAGGGCGCGGTCGTATAGTTGTATCGGTAGTCTGGTCTTGATGCTCTTTCGCTGGATCATATCATGTATAGTGAGATGTTAGGAGAAATTTTAAAGAGAACATACAGGACTTCCGTAGAGGTAGTCCTGAAAGGGTCTGACACAGGAATGGAGAGCTCTTCTATGGTGTACGTGGGTGTATTGAAACCAGGAGTCTACAGCGTATCGTACGATTGGTATTGTTACGTTGTTTATAGTGAGCGTCTTGGTTTGTTGTGAGAGTAAGAGTGAGCGTGGGAAACATGTTTGTAGGTTGCGAAGAAGTAATGTAGTTTTATTTCTAAGGTATGTGATGTGCGCGTTTAATTTTAAATTATTTTCCAAGTGTATACCCAGATACCTAAACGATTTCGAATATTTGAGTGATGTACTCTCTAGGCGTATGGTGGGAGATTTGGTCTTCTGAGGTCAAGTTTATTCTTGACGAGAAACATGTGGGTTTTTCCGTTAACATTTGTTAGAGTAGATACGCGACCAGTGTTGTAGAACTCCGGTCACGCGCTCGGCCGTACATTCCAATTCGGATCGGGTGTGTCCTGTAATGATGTATACGAGGCGTAGAGTTAGTGGATGTAAATAGTTAATAAGGAGTTGAAGAGGAAAGTCTTACAACCAAATTTCGCGTTGTATTTGACAGTTCGTCTAAAACTTCCAGTGGACATTCGTTAAACAGTATTCAGATGGTTGGACCTACTATCCAAAAAGATCTCTTTTCAATTTTATTATGATTCAATTTCTACCATTGATTTAAATACCGTTACTTATTGTACCGCGGCGGCTTTATTTCTGGTTATTCGATCTCTGACTGAGATAGGTATTCTAGTTAAAGACACACATCCTCAGTTTTCCAAAATAATTCAGGAAGATTTCTACGTAGATGATCTTCTTACAGGTTCTTATGAGCTTTTCAATGCCAAGGCTATCTGCCAAGGGCTTCCAACGCTTCTGTCCAAGGGTGGTTTTAAACTTAGAAAGTGGATTTTCCAATGATCCACAGGTACTTTCCAGTATAATTCCGCAGGGTGTTCATCCAGGCATTCTTCAGTACGGATATCGTAAAACCTGGTCATTTCAAACTGATTACTTACGATATTCAATTTCCAGTCCGTCAGATGGCATTCCTACTAAACGGGCTATGTTGTCCGACATTTCACAGATTTACGACCCTTTGGACCTTCTGGGTCCTTGTGTCATATCCGCTAAAATTTTCATGCAGTCTCTTTGGATGGAAAGGATTTCATGGGATGATCCGATCCTGTTTCTATTCAAAATAATTGAATTCTTTTCGACAAAATTGGATTGTGTTAAGCAATCTCGTAAGTCCACGTCATGTTGTCTGTTGCAATCCCGTGCAAGTAGAGATGCATGAATTCTCAGATGCTTTAATTCATGCCTACGGGGCATCTATCTACCTACGTTCGGTTGAACCGCAAGGTCACGTTTTCGTTCGGCTTCTGTGTGCAAAGGCGAAGGTTACGCCCATAAAGTCTGTCACTATTCCACGTATAGAGTTATGTGCAGCCTCGTTGCTGCCCAAGCTTGCTGCTCAAGCTACAAGGGCCTTAGGCATAGACTTCGAGCAGTCTGCTTTTTGATCCGATTCTACTGTCGTTCTTGGGTGGCTAAAAACACCGCATAATCAACTTAAAACTTTCGTTTGTAATAGAGTTGCAGACATACAAGCTTTGACTGCTTATGCCACATGGCGACATATACCTACTATAACAAATCCTTCCGATATGCTTTCAAGAGGAGTTTTACCTGCTCAGTTATTACAATGTAGTCTTTGGTGGAGTGGTCCTTGCTGGTTGCATGAATCTGAGAATACAAGGCTTATTTTCGTAGATTGTATTTCCAATCTATCAGATATGAAGGGTACCTTACAGTGTCATCATGAGCGTCAGGTCGAATCTTTCCCATGGGACAAGTTTTCTACTTTGACAAGACTCGAAAGGGTTATTGCATACTGTTTGCGGTTTTCCGTAATTGTTGTAAACTCCTTTCAGAGAGGAACTTAGGTTTTCTCACGTGTGAAGAGATTTCCTTTTCACATACTTGCTTGGTTAAAACATCTCAACTAGAGTCCTTTCCGGAAGAAATAAAATGTCTACAAAAAGGTATTTCTATTCTAAAGCCAAGCTCAGTTTCAACCTTAACTCCATTTCTCGACTCTGATGGTGTAATACGCGCCGGAAGTCGTCTTTAAAATTCTGTTCTCCTTTGAGAAAAAACATCCAATTTTGATTTCTGCAAAACATGGATTTGCTCAGCTTTTTCTTATACGTAAACACACTCCTCTGTTGCACGGTGATGTTCAACTGCTTCTTTCGGACGTACGAGAACGATATTGGATAATTGCTGGTCGCAGTCTTGAAAAGGTTGTTGTCCATAAGTGTCTCCGCTGCTTTCGATTATATTTTAAATTAACTAAACCCATTATAGGAAATCTTCTTGCTGATTGAGTCAATGTATCACCACCATTTCATGTAGTCGGCATTGACTACACTAGTCCATTTCATATCAAGGATCGTAAAGGCCGGGGTGCTAAAACTTCCAAGTCATATATTTATCTTTTTATTTGCTTCGCTACTAAGGCTATCCACCTAGAATTAGTCACTGATCTTTCCAGTGATTCATTTCTAATGACTTTTCGCAGATTTATTGCTCGTAGGGTAAACCTAGTACTGCTTATTCTGATAAGAGTTTAAATTTTATAGGCGCCAATTCAGAACTTTTTGAATTGGACAATTTTCTTCTTTCTCAACGAACCATTATTCCATATAAAGTAACTGACATGGGCATAACTTGGCATTTCATTCCTCCTCATTCTCCTCACTTCGAGGGACTATGGGAGGCGGGTGTAAAATCGTGCAAACACCACTTACGTAAAGTCTTAGACTATGCTATGAGAAGTTTTCCACCATGTTTCCACAGGTAAAGGCTATACCAAATTCGAGACCCTTGTCTTCTATTTCTTCTGATCCCAACGATCTTCTCCATTTAACTCTAGGGCACTTTCTTATTGGTCGATCCATGGCTTCTGCTCTCGATTTTTCCTTAAGTCCCCTTAAAGAGTCCAGACTTAATACCTTCTAACGAGTTCAACTATTTCAGCAACAAATATGGTCACGTTGGAGCAAAGAGTATGTGTCCAAACTCTAACAACGACAAAATGGCATTCCAATGGCTCCGAACTACAAGAAGGCACATTGGTGCTAATAAAGGAGGACAATCTCCCAGTGTTACAGTGGCGTCTTGGGCGCATTGTGAATGTTCATACTAGTGCCAACGGTGTTAACCGTGTTGCGTTGATTAAAATTGATACTGGTCTAGTTCGTCGATCATTTTCCAGGATCTGTCTGTTACCTATCGACGACATTTAAATATATTTTAATGTTCTATACTTATTATTATTGTTCTATACTTGTTCATACTATTTCTATTGTACTTTTAAGCTAATGTATTTAAACTATTGTTAGTTTATTGAAAGTTAGAGCTCTCAACGCCGGGGACATGGGGTTTTATAGAATTACTACCATGTGAAGTTACTTTGCGTTTGTGCCGAGAACTACTTTTGTGGCGGAAGGCGCTGATGTTTTGTTGCGTACTTTGTTTCCAGAATTCATTCACGTTTTAGATGTCTAAGGAGTCAGCTCGTGACAGCTCATACCCATTGCCTCTAATGTATTTTACTTAAAGCTTCAATTATATTCAGTTATAATAAATGTATTCCACGTTAAAGCATTCTTTACATTTCTATTTTAGCAAGAAACAAGTTTTCAGTTTTATTGTTAAGATAGTCCTAACAGTTACAATACAACGAATACACGTGCATCAGACTCGCATCGAAGATGTACAAATATACAATATCCCAAACAGCATTTGTGTCTATGGCGAAAATAATCGGTTTGTTCTTCAAAGCTTCTAGAATGGTCTCTAGTTGGTTCAGAGAGGTCTGCATCTCCAAGTCGTACTGGAAGTAACCAACTACGAGATACAGAGACCCCGTTCCCAGCTCAGTTAGCATACAGTGATGTGTTGTGTTGAGAGTGTTGCTACGTAAAGTGTGTCAGTGCGGGTGCTGTTTACAAAGATTGCTGCAGTGTAATTTTGTTTACAGATTTTGGATGTTTTATAAGTGAATATTGCGGTGGTAGGTCTGGTATTGTATTTCGTATAATGTACGGTTCTTGAACTAGTGCTATGCGTCTTAATAGTGAAATCAGTTCTGGTGTTGTAGTTTGTGAATATTATAGGTTGATTTGTATGAGGTTTGAGAATGGTGTGAGTGGGGAGGGGGTTCGAACGGTTTACCTATGGTCTATAATCCATAGTCTATTATTTGCTTTGCTATTTGAAGAAATTGTTTGTAGCATGGAAGTTCAGTGCTGGTGACGAGGTGATCGTTTTTTTTCCAATTCTTTTGAAGTTGGCACAAGTAGGAACTACAGTTGGTGGCTGTACGCATGTACGAGTTAAATGAGAACCGGCTCATTTTCGACAAGTTACTAGGACTTACATACCTTCGCAAAATGTCCAAACCTTTGGCAGTTGTAGCATCGCGAGATGGACACCCGATTTAGGATTTTGCAGGACTTGTATCCTATGAAAAGATGTGTGGTTGCAGTTAGAAAAGCTTTTGCCTTGGAATGATGTTTTTTGTTGTAGTGATTCTAGGTCTCGTATAGCTATCGATACTTCATGCGATAGAGCCTGAAGCGTCGTATGGTATGCTGGATGATGAAGCTAATTAAATTCTTTAAGTAGATGTTTTCGTCGACGTCGAATATGATTAATTGAGGTTGTTTTGGAGTTGTTATGTGTACTGTGCAGGTGGACTTATTGAGAGAGGATATGAGAGGAATGTAAGATGCTTTGTGTGTTTGTAGGATCACTGAATTGCGGGAGGGTTTAATTGACGTGATATTGAGCATTGAAAGGTTAGGTTTTAAATTATCTTTAATAACGGAAACTAATTGGTTTGGAGTAATTTCTGCTGAGTTAGATTTCAAGATGAGGATTTTTGGGAGTGGGCTGGATGGTGGAGCATGGCTTGAAGTGGAGGAGGTTTTGGAAGCCTATGATTGTGTTTGCAGGAAGGTGTGCTTAATGCTAGCTGTTTGAGGTTTATCTAATTTATGTTGAATTTTGCTCAAGATTGCATCTGTACTTTTTTTGGCCAGAAGTACTTGATTATTGTGTATAGCTTCAACGGTGATGGACAGTTTTTCAAACTGTATTAAAATGTAGTTTGCACAAGTCTTGGAGATCTTGCTTGTTTCTTTGAACACGCAGTTCGTTATTTCCTGTTTTAAATTTGAGATGTATAAAAAAGTTGCTTCATCTACGTCGTTTTCAGCTGTTGGAGAATTATTTCTTTGTTTTTGCTTACCTTTTCTGTATCAGTAGAGTTATTTCTAGAACGATGTGGGGATCTTGGAGTTTTGCATGTTCTAGAAAAAGGGGTGTCTGTTTCAGTTGACAAATTTGTCGTAGGTACTGGGTTACTTTGTTAAACTTTGAGATGGCGGTTGCAAAAATAAAATGGTTCAATTTTCTATAAGTTTTTATGTTTGTGCATTTGAAAACAACACATTAGATTTTCTGTATTGTGATATATGGTGTTATAATTATATAATTAATATAAGTAGAACAGAAACGACCCAGTTTCAGTGTTTTGTTATTGATACTTCGTTTCTGTTGATGAATACAATTAGGAAGTACCGCGAGCGATCTTGCTTCTGGTATGTATATCTCACATTGTTGTGTCAATGTTACTGACACGCGTGTTTTCGCATTAATTTAATGTTGTTAGGTTGTATTTCGATTGCTTAGGTTTTGAATAGTCCGTATCGCATATGTACTTACATGAAAAATTTAATCACTAAATACTGCACTAAGTATAATAAATAAATGTAGTAAGAAATTTTATTAGACTCTTAAGGTCCGCTAACACTCCGTTCACTTCAAGAGACGAACAACACCAAATAAAACAGAATTAGACAATATTATTTGCAAACTCTTTCAATATAAAGCAAATTAGGCTTAGACGACTTACACGATGACTACTCACTCGCGGTCGTGTTTTACCATTCTGGGTATAAAATAAATATTCAAACTATACAAAAACTAGCTTAATGAAATGATAACTTTATACACATCTCAAGCTGGAAAATAAGATAAAGTTACAGAAACGTATCTTGAATTTGTATACAAAAATAGATTTAATTCACAACAGCTTTAGTCTAATACCTTTTTACTCACAAACTAAAACAGACAACGTTTAATGATTTCAGTACGTTGATAAAAAGTTTCAGCATAGAAATAGTACAAAAAGAGCTATTTAAGTGTGCGGAAAGAAGGTTTTTGTGCTCTCCTGCAAAGTTGCAAATATCAAGATACGTTTCTGTGCCTCTAAGGAGCCAAATTTATTCCTGATAATAAGCATTCTTTAAGCCATATAATATTAGATCTATTACAGCATTGCCTTTTCCAAAATGCCACAGGAGTGATCCACTATTAAACCAATGCTTATTAAGTGCCGTTTCTGAAGTTAAGGATTTCGTGCGAAGAGGTGTGAAAGAAATAGAAATGCCGCCAATGGAAAAATATACAGCACCACATTTTTCTTTTATTCAGTATAATCCTACGTATATAAATGCAACTGCACATAATTTTACTCTTGATCGCTTAGATACTTACGAATTTCAGGAGGTTAGGTAAGTGTAGCCAAATAAAAAAAAAAGATTCTGAAACACTTATTACTTGTGAGTGTAGTTACGATACAGAAACTTTAACGCTTTCCGGAAAAATCCGGTTTGGAGAACTATATACAAAATCCATGTATCAAATGGATGCGTACGTATTGACAAGGATTGTTGGGCAAGGAACGTTTAAGGGATTAGTAGGTAGTAGGTAATAAGATATACAAAAGTATTTTTGGAGATTTTATAGGGCCAACAGAAATAACGTTCAAAATTACCGGGGAATTAATTGAAAAGGAGGAAGTATATTATTCTCCATTAGACTGCAAAGTGATATTGGCAATTGATGGTTTCAACGTTGATATAGAAGGGCTCGTGGCTCCTGGTAACCCATTTGGTAAATAAATCTCTACAGTGCACCTAGTCAAAATTATTCTTTTAGCCCAAACTATCAAGGATTTGTTTAACACTAATTCAAATATGGTATGTGCATTGGCATCGCCAGCATTAGGAAAAGTTGTCGAAACGTTGTTCCTAAGATATATTACATATCTCACATCAAATATTCCTTATGATAAGTTATTACCATTATAAGAGCATTGTTGTGACTTTTAGGTTAGGTGTGTTATATTTGAATAAAATCATAATGTTGAATTCGTTCTTCTAGACGAACATATCAAATTATTTCCTTTATGCCTACTAGGAATAAAATTGTTACTGGCCAACTGCTTTTTTTTCAGAAAGATGGATGGATTCCTCAGTAATAGTTTTCCGTCTAATATTGTAAAAACTAATCTCGTTCTTGATGTACTAGGCCGCCCCTATAATAAGAGGGAGGAGTATTAGTAATGTTTAAATGGTCCGATAGGTAACAGTGAGTCGAGTGGAAGCGCGCAAGGGGTGCGTGTCGGTTGCTTAGAACTTATAGTTAATTTGTGAACTTTGCGTGAAATTAAATCGTAAAGTGATCCGTAAGAGTGTGGCAATGAGAGGATGCTAATGTTTGATGATCAGTTGGATTGTATTTACAGATAAGTTATAGCGTAGAATTTGTTCTTTGTTGTTTTTTTAACCGCATTGTAATTACGGTATATGCTGCGAATTTCTATTTAGCTGTGTTTGTTTTCTATGTAATAATATTGGTTACAAGTCATTAAACTACGTAAATCCATCTACGAGTTATTATTAATTATTCACAGGTTGTAACAGGTAAAACGAAAAGGATCACGACAATACAGCATGCGAGGGTGCCGCTAGGTCCGGGCAGACATCAAAGGCATCCACTCGTGACCACGCCTCCTGGAAGGTCTGACCTTTCTGTAGGAGCATAGTGCATTTTTGGCGCCCAACGTGGGGCGTTTTGTTGTTACGCAAATACCTGGAACTGTAATGATTCGAGTTGTTTACGTAGAATTTGAAAAGGTTCAGATAACATTGAAGGACATTTATTGAAAGGAACAGTACAGTTTAATTTCTAATAAGGGTTAACGGTTATTCAACAACCAGGCCCATGTTAATTGTATTTACGGACAATAGTCGATGTTTGGATATTGAGGTATAACATTCCAAGTTGTATTAAGTGTGAGCGGACAATTCAGAGAAATTCATTGGGTTTATTGTGTTAGTTTGGAACAAAAATAAATAGATTAATTTAAAGCGTAAGAGTAATGATCGCACCTCAAGGTGAAATATGTTTTTAATTGTTGTTGAAATTCAATGTCACATAAGTATAATACGCGTAGTAAAGATCGAAGTAATTAAAAAAAAGCTGATAAAATGGACGAGCCTGATATCGCAGAGGCGTTGAAACAACTAGTTGCAGCCGTTAATAGTATGAATTGTAACAATGCCATCCTAAAAGAATCAATTGAACAAATGAACGTAAATATTGCTGCAAATATTAGCAAATTAAGTTTTGATGTAAATCGTGTTTCTGAATCTGTTAAAGAACAGGTAGAAGCTAGCGATGTTGAATACGTTAAAGATGAAGGTGTTGTGCCTGTACACCAACCAGAAACCAGGGGCGTCACGTCCGGGGCTTTTGGGTATCATAATTATATGAGTTTATATAAGGATCTAGGGGGTACGAATTTGTGCTTTGTGCCGGAAAGGATCTGTGCATCCGGTATCTTTCATTAAAAAACAGGAAACAATATTTTTAGAAGCTGGAGTTCCTGAAAGTAGAAAAGTTCCTTTGACCGTTAGTAATTTACGTAATTCAGCTCAAGATTGGGGTGTATTAAAGGAAGAAAAAGTAAGGAATTTCCAAGAATTTAAAGAGCTATTTTTAAGTCGGTATTGGGGGGTTGACGAAGTGAGGAAACTTTTTCAAAAAATTAAATTTGGGTGTTACGAAAGGGGGTCAAGGGCTGATTATTTTTTAAAGTTGGTGAGAGAAGCAAATTTCTTGAGTACTCCACTTGAGGAAGGTGCGCTTATTTCTTTATTAAAAAATCATTTTCCGAGTGAAATTCAACGAGGTATTGTAAATTGCATGCCTAGAACTTTTGATGAAGTAGAAGCTTATTTAAGGGAAATTGATGAAACTTATAATCGGAACCCCAATAATAATAATAATAATAACAATTCCTACACGAATTGGCGTGGTAGAGGTACGAGTAATGAACAAAATGGGAGCGCTCGTTACAATTTTAGGTCGAATACGTCAAATTCTGGAGGCGGTAATAGTGCCCGCTCTGAAAATAGGGAAAATAATACTAATAGTAATTACAATAATGATGATAGGGATGAAGGGCGTCGTGAATCTCAAACTGTTAGTAGTCCAGGGGGAAGTCGACCACCGGCTGTGGCCACTTTATTTAATAAAAATGGGGATAAGCTTCTGTTGGAAGCACAAAATAATAATAAGTCGGTTGCTTTGGCACCGACCATTGAAGCGACAGTTGAGACTGTTGTGGTAAAAATATTAGTAGATTCGGGTAGTCAAGTTACCTGCATTTCAAAAGACTTTTTATTAAAGATAATGCAAATTAATAGCGATATTTTACGTTTGCCGTTTACATCAACTACTTTGGTGAGTGCGACGGGCAAGAATTCTATTGTTAAGGATCAATTTTATTTGAATTTTAAATTCAATGATTTCGAATTGGCTTACCCTTGTCTGGTAGTTCCGAATTTAATTCGTGATGTCATCTTCGGATGCGATTTTTTTTTGATCACCAAATTAAAATCGATTTTTCAAAAAATCGTTTATCGGGTATTTTGGAAGGAAGAGCGATAAGCATAAGGTTTAGTATGGGACCAAAACCTGATGGTCGGTTGACTGTTTGTCCAGTGTCGGAAGAGAAAGATGAGGAAATTCAATTAAAAAAGGAGATAGTGCCGTGTAAGGTGTCTGAAATTAAAGAGGTCGTGGATCGCGCAGAAAACTTTTCTCAAGAAGAAAAAAATAAATTGTACGAGTTGCTGTTGTCAAAAGGAGTTCGATGGCGTTGGGGTTCAGCTCAACAAGAAGCGTTTGAGAAAATTAAGTCGAGGTTTTTAACGATTTCTATGATGAAGCATCCGTGTTTTGACCGTGCGTTTTTTATCCAAACAGATGCATCTGATGGAGGTTTAGGTGGTTGTTTATTTCAAATAAATGAGCAAACGTCAGAAAGAGATATTGTGGCATTCACCAGTCGGACTCTGCGTGGCCCTGAAATTGGTTATTGTGTTACAGAAAAAGAGGCATTAGCCGTATTACATTGTTTGCAGCAGTGGCGGGTATTTGTGCTAGGTCGAGAATTAACTGTGATCACCGATCATAAATCTCTATCGTTTTTAATGTCCTGCAGACTATTAAATTCGCGTTTGACTAGGTGGGTGTTGTATTTTCAAGAATACGCTTTTAATGTTAAATGTTGTGCTGGGAAGGAGAATGTCCTTGCGGATGCTCTATCGCGTTATCCAATCAAGGGAAAGGAGAAACTTGAAAAATTTGAGAGTGTGCCGACAGAAATTTGTGCAGTAAAGAAGTCGGAACTATGTAAAGAGGTCCAGTTAGGTATGAAAAATATTGTTGAGGAGCAAGGGAAAAACGAATTCTGTTGTAGAATAATGTCTAGATTATTGAAGGAGGAAGTTCCGAAAAGGTGCGCGGATTGGTTTGTGGTGTATCAGGGAGTTTTATTTAGGCGAGGCTACGAAGATCCGCCAGAGTTTAAAGTATGTGTACCTGCTTCCCAAATAAGTATATTGGTTTGGCAAGAACATGTAGATAATGGGCATTTTGGGGCGGAAAAGTGTTTCCAGATGCTGCGTCGTGATTATTATTTTCAGAGGATGAAACATTTCATTCGAAAAATTATTTCAAGCTGCGATTTGTGCCAGAAAGCGAAGAGTTCAATTAGAATTTATGGCGAATATCATAGTGTTTTACCCAAAGCGCCCAACGAAATTGTATGTGTTGATCTCATTGGTCCGCTCCCAGTATCAAGGTCGGGGGCGACTTTCTTATTAGTTATTATTGACGCTTTCAGTAAGTTAGTTACTTTGCACCCTCTTAAACGTGCTAATACAGCTGCGATTCTTCGTTGTTTGGTCAAGAAGTATTTTATCGAGATTGGTAAACCAGGGGTCATTCTTTCCGATAATGGTAGCCAGTTTACGAGCAAAGAGTGGAAAGAGTCGTTGAATTTATTAGGTGTAAAGGTAACTCACACGTCAGTGTATTTCCGCAGGAAACCAGACGGAACAGGTTAATAAAGAAATTGTGCGTATTTTGAGGTCATTGTGTTATTCGGCTCATGGGGGGTGGGCTTTGATGCTAGATAGAGTAAAGAAATGGATTAATAGGGCAGTCCATGACTCGACGGGGTATAGCTCTTGTGAACTACATTTTGGTGGGCATAGTGATAACTCTAATGTTAAAAACATTATTTTTCCTACAAGTGACGTACCGGGTGTTGGTAGGGATAAAATTATAAATCTAGCCTATAATAAATTAAAGTCTAAGGCTGAAAAACGTAAATTACGTCATCAAAGGATCCATAAAAATTGTATTGATTTTAAGATTGGTGATAAAGTACTGGTTCGTACTCATCCCCAGTCTTCTGCGGAAGACAAGGAGATTAAGAAATTCTTTTTGCTTTATTCCGGGCCTGCTACGATTGTGGCTAAGCGCGGGCCAAATTCTTATGAAGTACGGGACGACACTAGGGGTCTCTTGTTGAGTATACAGAATGTTAGGAATTTAAAACCGTATGTTGTACCGTATCAAAATTTAACACAGTAATTATTAAGTATAAGTTCAATTTAATTACAAGAATATGTTTAGCAATTAAGTTTAACTTATAGGGGGGTGATGTACTAGGCCGCCCCTATAATAAGAGGGAGGAGTATTAGTAATGTTTAAATGGTCCGATAGGTAACAGTGAGTCGAGTGGAAGCGCGCAAGGGGTGCGTGTCGGTTGCTTAGAACTTATAGTTAATTTGTGAACTTTGCGTGAAATTAAATCGTAAAATGTTCCGTAAGAGTGTGGCAATGAGAGGATGCTAATGTTTGATGATCAGTTGGATTGTATTTACAGATAAGTTATAGCGTAGAATTTGTTCTTTGTTGTTTTTTTAACCGCATTGTAATTACGGTATATGCTGCGAATTTCTATTTAGCTGTGTTTGTTTTCAATGTAATAATATTGGTTACAAGTCATTAAACTACGTAAATCCATCTACGAGTTATTATTAAATATTCACAGGTTGTAACAGGTAAAACGAAAAGGATCACGACAATACAGCATGCGAGGGGTGCCGCTAGTCCGGGCAGACATCAAGGGCATCCACTCGTGACCACGCCTCCTGGAAGGCCTGACCTTTCTGTAGAGCATAGTGCATTACCAATGATGTATGTGCTGAAATTTACAGGGCCTGCTGAAATTAATTGATCCGCTAAGAAGCATTAAGTGGTCTCAAAACTAATTTTCACAATTTCTAGCAAGAAAGCAAACTACCAATGAAATTAATATATTTTTAGTCACAATTAGAATATTGGTAATAATGCTTAGAGCTAAATAGCTGAACAACAATGCAAATATAAAAACCTTAAGATGTATCGATACATAATGCAATGAATAAATAATCCCTTGCATTCATATATATGTAATATATATATATATATATATATATATATATATATATATATATATATATATATATATTGCTGTGATATTAATCCCAGCGTTGAGTCGTCATAAATTTTGTTGTGAAATTTACCCCTAATATTCTTATTGAGTCCCACTATTGGACATTATATAAAAGTGCTATGAAATTGGCCTCACGATTGGGCATGTCATAAAATGCTGTGATATTCCCCCTGAACAATCAAGCACCTATGATGTGGAATGTTAAATTAGGGTTTTTGCCCCGATTAGCTTACTTAATTAAATACAGCAATTCTACAATACACAATATAATGATTAAATATTTACAACTCTCAAAATTTTCCCTTTTCAAAATATTTACATATACCAGATTTATGATTTTTGAAGCCAGCAAAACTATCTTTTACTTATTTAGGGACCTCCGAACGTTCCAAGATACCTGTTCCTTTGTCATAAATTGTTAAATGAACCTACTATGTTTTGTTGACTGTTACAGATACAAAATGATAAATATTGAATTAAAACAGTTCTCAATAATAAATTGTATCAAGATTGCTAACCTGGAATGGGTCCTGTAGTTCCTTCCTAGCCTGTGATCTGCATCCCCATGAGTTGTTTCGTACCAAGTCTGAATATGTCCAAATTGAAAGTCAAAATTTGAAGTCGACCTCAAACCAAAATTACAATCCAAATTGAAATTGAAATTCAAATTACATGTAGGTATTAGAATCGAATTTAAATATTGAAACAATTTTAATATAGGTATTAAGATCCCACTTAAATGTAGTTATAAACAATTTCGAAGAAGATATTAAAACAATTTTCATGTAGGTATTAAAATCCAATTTAAATACCAGTATTAAAAGCCGTCTATAATAGATCGGCTTATTCGTTGCACAAATTCGTACACTTTTCAAAAATGATTTCACTTTAATTTTTGTTTCACTGGTTACGTAAATTATTAGTACTTTCCAACATAGTCGTAGCCCAGTTTGAATGTATACTGACTCGTCGCTTCATCAATCTCGTATATAAAGCCGTACCTCCACCCGCTTTCTATTGGTTTATTTACGTGCTGGGACGACACCTCGTGCTTTATCTCCCATACCTTGGAATTTACACCAATTATTTAGTTCAAATATTCGAATGCATGCCTTGCCAGTCACGTAATCCTCCCGCATATCATGGTAATTTCCAAGTTTTCACTTAAAATTACCTCACGTTTTTGAATGTTTGTTATTTATTATTATCTAAACTGAATAGTCTGGCGCTTGTTTATTTCTACTTAATATTGGATTTTTGAACAAATGTGATTTTTCCTGTCACGTACGATTTTCTAATAATGCGTAATTTAGATTGCGTGTACGACGATATTTTTAACGCAATTGTCAAATATTTGCAATGCCAATTCACATAGGTTTCTCGGTGATTTAATTTTGATGCATTATGTTGCGTTTTCAAATCTTATCTTAACTTGTAAACTACTCTTAGAAATTTCTATGTTCTGATGTATTTAATTCCGCGTATTTTATATATAGTGTGCATCTCAATCAACAATATGTAGAGTGACCGATTTACTCTTATTATTTCTGGAATTATGTGCTTTTCTTGAACTGGAAGTTGTTCTTATTCTACGACCCCTATGACTTAACATACTCCTAAACTACCCTATAATTATAGCATTATTCCCCCAAATTAAAATAAAAAATTTTGAAAAATGTTAATTTTTGGCGCCCAACGTGAGACAAAATTCACATTAGTCCAAAATTATTTTGTTTTTATTTTTTTACTATATACACAACTCCTACATTATTTTTACATCCCTATTCCTATTTTAATCTATTCTATACCTATACACCTATTCATTCTCTATATTTTATTATGTTTTATGAATAACTACTATTTACACAAGCCTCTGTGAATGTATACCAAACATTTTCTCTCCCTGTTTTCTATCTATCCATACTTTTCCTATCTTTTCTAAATTTATACTACATTTTATAATCTACTAACATTTTAATCTCTCTTTGTCTATACTTTTCCTATTTTCACACTACCTATTATTATCTACTAATATTTCATTCCCTATTTATCCATACTTTTCCTATTTACATATACTTTTCCTATTTATTATAAATGTATCATTATCTTTTCATTTTTCTCATGGACCACTTCTATTTTTCTATACCTTTTTCATTTACCTACACCTTTCCTATTTCTTATAACATATCATCGTTTCTTCATATTTCTCCTGTCTCTCTATCCCTATTTATCTATACTTTCCATCTACACATACTTTTCTTATTTATCATATACTTTTCTTATTTTTCATAATTCATCATCATCTTTTCCTATATCCAATGAACCACACCTATTTACATCAACCTATGCTACTCCTACTTTTCCTAAACTTATCCTAATTATTATTAACCTATCCTATGCTTTATTGTTTTCTAATATTTACAATAAGTTTTTATTCCATTAACTCATACTACTCCTACTTTCCTAATTATTATTAACCTATCATATGCTTCATTGTTCTCTCATATTTACAATAAGTTTTTATTTGCTTATACTTCCAATTTCATTAACCCATCCTATGTCTTTTGTCGTCTAATATTTCCAATTTGTACAATTTATAATTATATCTCTATTTCCACTAGTTTATCTTACAGTATGCACACCTTTCTCCATTATCAAGAGTTTTCTCTCTGCAATAAGCTTATCTTTCTTGTTTCCTCTACACGCTCTCTTTTCAAATTTATTTTCTGAAGTTAAGTTATTATCTGCATTGTTTCTCCCCTTAATATACCCTACTTCATATCCCAAAGCTTTTCAAAATCTTAACTTATCACTTCCAAATTCTTCATTCGGTTCCCATATCACATCCTTATTTTCCAACAAACCAAAAGGAACCATTTCACACTTATAATTATGCCATTTTCTATAAAAACCGATATATTTTCTTGATTTTCTTTCAGGTGGAATTTCATTAAACGTCTCTTTGTCTACAACTTCTGATTTATGCACATCCTTTGCTACTATTCTTGATTCTGATTCTGTTAATTCTGAAATCTTCATTGATAATGCCTTCATCCTATCTTTTACTTCTTCTGGACATTTTATTTCATTATCAATATCCCCCTTTACATCAACTTCACCCTCAAATTGATCTCCTTCGACTTCAATGCTCTTCTCATCATCCTATTTTATATATTCCCCCTTTATATCTATTGACTTACCTTCGGCATTTATTTTTAAACCCAACTTATCTATTATGTCCATACCAAATATTGCATCAACTCTTAACCCTGGCACTATTATAAATTTATTCTCAAACTTTATCTTACCCATTTCACATTCCAGAATTATTAT
Organism: Platerodrilus igneus; assembly: GCA_036346225.1. Taxonomy (NCBI): domain Eukaryota; kingdom Metazoa; phylum Arthropoda; class Insecta; order Coleoptera; family Lycidae; genus Platerodrilus; species Platerodrilus igneus. The sequence goes on along the minus strand of JARFIW010000266.1, from coordinate 2,201,936 downwards.
CTGATTCACACTTGCAAATCTCTTACTATTTGGTGCTATTAAATTAAACTTCCTAATAGGCATCATTCTCCCTAGTAACTTTTTCCGTTTAACAAAATCCTCAGACCCTAACGACGCTTCTGCTCCCGTATCAATGAGTGTTCCACCTTTACAATCTCCAATTTTTAATTTAATTATCGGTAATAAGCTTATATTCATCTCATTTTCGATTTCACATTTTATATATTCACGCTGGTGTGTTCATATTCATTAATTTTTAAGGACATACATGGTTTGTCCTCACTCAAAAATCCTGATTTGACGTAGATGGTCTTGCCTCACTCGTAACTTCTGCATAGGCACGGCTCGTTTTTATTGGTTGTGCTGATTGTTGCCGATGTTGTGCTTGTAGCGTACAGTTATTTGTGTTTCTGTCGTTATTCGTTTGCTCTGCTTCTCTTCTTGGCGTGTCTCTTATGTTTCAGTTCCTTCTAAAATTTTTATCGTTGTTGTTATTGTAATTATTCCTAGAAAAATTTACCCTATAATTTCTCCTATTATCCGATCGATTATTTTCTGTGCTTCTTTGCATTCTAACTAAGTTTTCTCGCTGTCTTTGTATCATTCTTCCTTCCGCCACACGACTTTGTCCTAACTCATCACAACGTTGTAGATATTCTAAGAAGATCTCCCTATTTACAATATTTTGAGTCATCACATAATGTCTTATCTCTTCACCAAAATGTCCCGCTAAGTAATTTATGGTTTGTGTTTCTTCCATCGGCGGATCTAATTGCTTCGCTATACTAAATTTTTGTATGGCGTATAGTTCTCGTGTCTTCCCTAAGTTCTGATTATATTTTCCTGTAATTAAATTATCCCGCGCCTTGTATTGTTGATTGTCTCCCAAAATTTTCTTAAAAATCTACTTTCAAACTCCTGAAATGTCCCTATCTCATGTTCTATTAAGTAAAACCATATTTCCGCGCTTTCTTTCAACACTGATCTAACGAAATTTAGATTGTACCTTTCATCCGTTGATCCCTATATTAACTTTCTTATATTATTTAAAAATACTTTTGGATTCACCTTGTTGCCTCCGTAAAATTTGGAATATTGCTCAACTGATATTTCGCGTCTATTTATCTTAGTGTGTTGCTCCTGATTCCTACCAGGATTTTCGAATTCTGATTTTAAATTACTTAATTCTCTATTTACATCATTAAGTCCTATTTCACAATTTCCCTGAATTTCCCGCATCTTTTTACCTAAATCTGTAATCCGATCATTTGTTTCTTTTTCACACGTTTCCTGATCTAATTTAACTTTACAAACCTCGTCCCTAACTTTATCCATATCGTCCATCATTCTAATAAATTTATTTTCAAAGTGTACCTGCATTTCCGCGATTGTTTGATTACTTTCTTTTAATCCGTCGCTTATAATTTTTATTTCAACACCGAGCTTTTCTCCATTTTCCTTAATCTGCATCTTAATATTTTCCATGGTCTCTTCGCTTTTGTCCATTGTTTTATTTAAGGCTAATAAAATTGACATCATTTCCGATTGTTGCGATATCTGTTGTCCGTTGTCCTTGCATTTCTTGTAAAACTACGCTTTCTTGGGATTCTATTTCTACCCCTTGGTTCCTTAATGCCTCTCTGGTCTCCTTTATTCGTTCATCCATTTTTAAAATTTTTAAATTATTAATATTTCAAATTCCTTCAGATTTTAAATTCCTAACCCTTACTAAATTAAATTTTTATTCGTGCCTCTACAAATTTTAATTTCTAAATTTCTCGCTCCTACGATTTTTAATTTTTAAATTTTTTTTTGTAGTGTTCTCGCCCTTACGGTTTGGGTCGCTATAAAATGCTGTGATATTAATCCCAGCGTTGAGTCGTCATAAATTTTATTGTGAAATTTACCCCTAATATTCTTATTGAGTCCCACGATTGGACATTATATAAAAGTGCTATAAAATTCGCCTCACGATTGGGCATGTCATAAAATGCTGTGATATTCCCCCTGAACAATCAAGCATCTATAATGTGGAATGTTAAATTAGGGTTTTTGCCCCGAACTAGCTTATTTAATTAAATAAAGCAATTCTACAATACACAATATAATGATTAAATATTTACAACTCTCAAAATTTTCCCCTTTTCAGAATATTGACACATACCAGATTTATGATTTTTGAAGCCAGCAAAACTATTTTTTTACTTATTTAGGGACCTGTGAACGTTTCAAGTTACCTGTTCCCTTTGTCATAAATTGTTTAATGAACCTACTATGTTTTGTTGACTCTTACAGATACAAAAATGATAAATATTGAATTAAAAACAGTTTTCAATAATAAATTGTATCAAGATTGCTAACCTGGAATGGGTCCTGTAGTTCCTTCCTAGGCTGTGATCTGCATCCCCATGAGTTGTTTCGTACCAAGTCTGAATATGTCCAAATTGAAAGTCGAAATTAGAAGTCGACCTCAAACCAAAATTACAATCCAAATTGAAATTAAAATTCAAATTACATGTAGGTATTAGAATCCAATTTAAATATTGGTGTTAGTACACTTTCGATATAGGTATTAAGATCCCATTTAAATGTAGTTATAAACAATTTCGAAGTAGATATTAGAACAATCTTCACATAGGTATTAAAATCCAATTTAAATACCAGTATTAAAAGCCGTCTATAATAGATCGGTTTATTCGTTGCAAAAAAAAATTACCTTTGGAGCGCCTCCTTATTTCTGCACACCCAGGCTAGCTGTAATATTTGCTTCCTTTTGGATACCTACCATCCTACATTCATTCTTTCTCCCAAATACAGTCAAATGAAATTACCACTCAAATAATGCAACGAGACATACAACCTTTTATTTACACATATTAACAAGTTTTCATTACCACGAAAATATTTCCACATTTGTATATACAGTTTCATAAAATGTTACCATCTCAATTCTTAAACCTTTTAAAATTTCATGATTTTTATTTAATTCAACAATTTTATTTTAGTCGAGTAGATGGACCCGTCGTGCAACCCTAAATTGATTTAATTCTGATCTATGGAGAGCTCAGTATAACCCAGTTACTCTAAATGCTTTTAAACATCGCATCTTTGTTTAAAACAAACTTAAAGACCCGTTTACTCCTTACAACCAAAATTTTTATGTCATTTATTAATATTATTAAATAATAAATATTAATTGTCCTTTACATATACCCTTTCAAATGAATTTTTATGGTAATAAAATACACCCCCAATAAGTCAAATCACTCAAGCACAAAATAGCAGCACAAATGTTCAAGCAAAAGCAAGAAATTAATCGCGTTACTTGGATTAAGCTTCTTCCATCGTTACCTCTGAAGATGTGTTCCAAAACTTTTGGAGTTGTGTCCATACACTTTGTTGTTATACATCGATCCAACTCATTTTCACTCACTATTCAAATCTTTGCAACCGCCTTAAGTGTTTCTACCCCGATAATAGTTTCGACCGAGCAAACTTTCCGTAATCACTAAACTTCACGCATTCTTGTTTCAAACTTATCAACACGCTTACCCTAGTACCATCCTTTCATTAGTACGTTGCGTGTAGTAACAGCACCGTCTATAATCTCTGCACCCACTTGCGCAAATCACACTTTTAATAAATTATCGATGTACGTTACTAACAGCGTTTTACACACTTTTAAATTAGGATGTCGTATTATAAGTCACACGAATAAGCGACGTACTAGAATCAGTAAAAGGTAAAAACAAGTAAGAGAGCTTTAATACCTCTCCTAGTGTATTTATATGATTTTGTACACCCCTCACGGACACTATTTCTGTCGAAAAGCTTATTTTTCATAATTGATTCTACAAATTTTGTACGTAACGAACTTCTATGTCCAAAAATTTCCAGTCCATCATGCTCTTACATTCAAACTTCTCAACAACATATAACCGTCGCGAGCTTCTCAACATTTCTAGCATTCGACCAATTATATTCCTTTCCATCGTTTTTAACGCCCAACCCCTAGCTACCTTTCCTTGTTTAATACATATTTACTGTCTCTTTTAGAATCCCATTCAAGCAACAGAAAATCGATATTGTGGTTGACCTCTAAATCTTCCGCGTATTTTAGACGAGTATTTTAACCAACGTTTTATTATACGTGTTTTCTGTCTGTTTTACATGACGGATATTCTGTCTTACTTTGCCTTCAAAGCATCTGTTGTTTTAGTAGCTTGTACATAGACCGGTACAAACAATACTACAGAATTCTGTGCCAACGTTCATTTCAGTTCTTCGAACTTGACATTTTAACTATCAGGTGTTTCTATGAACCAAGCTGTCCGTTTGAAATTATAGTTCCGAGTTTTAGCATTTCTTAGGATTTGTATGACCGAATGTTTAGTTTAGTTAAATGGAAATATGCGTTTAAATTATTGATTTTCTATACCCCAAAATCTCCGTTTCTTATCCGATGCGCTTGATTTAAATTATTAAAACTAATTATGCGTATCCTTGAGTTTTCACGTAATCTAAAGCTTCTGCCCGTTAAGAAAATTTAATATTCTGATTTAGAAATACAAAAATATGTTAGTACGCGTCCGTTTTCGTTGTTACAACTAATTCATTTGGCGCGTAAATAAATTGTTCCTAATTTCTATATACAGAGCCGTTAAAAATTTATTATCTAGACCTATCTATCCTTCTTAACCTATAATTTCCAGGACAATATATATATATATATATATATATATATATATATATATATATATAACATTACCTTTTACTATATAAACGCTAATATAAATATAACATATATATTCAAGTTTACACGGGCGTGAAATGCGTCTCAAATTTTAAAGCTAACACTTACCCCCATGGTTATCCTAATCCCTGTACGTCTTTTATCTCAGCGTGGCGTCTACGTGTACTTTGTCTTGGGTGGCGGCAGCTCTCCCATCGACTATATTTTATAGAACGCTAGAGGAAAAAAGAACGAAAGGAAAGTGACCACATCGTCGACTATCCGAACTTTACAAAAGATGTCTGAATCGAGAAAGGCCGGTAGTAAAGCCTGCTTGTTTCGACGCATCGGTTCCCTCGAGTCATTTTCTCCTCTCCAAAATAGATTAATGTTTTGATGCAAATTGGTGCACACAGCTGCACATTCAGTATAGGAAATGCAATCCTTGTGACTTCCCAAATCACAAATCATAAATCAATGTCCGGACTTACGGAGAACCTAATCTTTGTGTAATTTTCACATAGCGCTTATATTAAACAAGATAATAATTGAGAATATCCCTGTACGGGATTTAAAAATTCCCTGAACCTGAATAATGCAACTGGGGTAAAGTCTTTTGAAAAAAACGCAACATGTATTAAAATATTCTAAAGTAACGTATAAATTATTTACAATATTTAGATATCGAATAAAAATCATAACAACTTGTTTTTATTCGTATATTGTTTGTTCACAATACATAGGTTTGCGTTCCATCCTAGTCGTTAAAAATACCTTGTCGCTTTGCGTTTGGATGGAGTGGAACATGTTGTTGGTAGCAAAAGTAACCGTGTCTGTGCGATGCTCGTATGAATTAGCGTGTGCGTTTGTGACCATGAGTGTTAGAGCATGAGTGTGTGAGTGCACAGAAGAGAGAGTGAGGGGAATAGGGCAAGTGTAGGTGTTAGTGTTGTGGGTTGTGGGTAAGAAGATTTCGCTAAAAGAATTTTTCTAAGAAAATTGTTGATTTATGCGGGTAAGAAGTTAGTATAAAGTTTAGGTTAGGTAGAGGGGAAATAGTTCTAGATCGATGGAGGTTTTAAATTCGTTTTGTAAAGAATAATAGCGCATAGTAGTAGATTAGGTAAGTAGGAGTGTCCGGATGGGTTTGAGTGTCACAGAAGCAAAAATATGATGGAGTTTGATGGAAATGGCACAGTTTGTCCCGAAATTTTCCATGTTTTGTTAATAATGTATTGTTAGCCTGCTGCAGAAAAACATGTGGAATGGGATGTTTGTTATGTCTGGGAATGCGTCATAGGGGTGTCTTATGTCAGAAAATGTGTTATAGGGATATCTAGTGGATTTGTAAATGACCGAGAGCTCCTGTCAGGATTGAAGGAAAGGGTTGTAGTGTTACGCATTTTTTTAAATGCTTTAACGTTTATTGTATTAGTTAGGTTCAGGGGACGAACAAATTCCCAGCATGCTAACGTTTTAATGCAAGCGTACGTGAAAACGACATAAACTTTTGCTTCTCACTGAAGTTCTTTGTGGTCTGACAACATCCAGAGATTGCATTTCTCATGCCTAACACGCGTTGTAACCACTCATGTGCGTCAGAGAACTTCAACCTCTCTTAGAGGGGAGAGGCATTTTTGTGAGAGCGAATGTATCGAAACAAAGGACTTAGCTAGCGATCTCCTTCAAGTATAGACGCTAGGTAATCCTTTCCCTTTAATACCTATCCCATATTGTTGTCGGTGCTTTGCCAAAGAGGGCTACAGCCAGGCAAACACCGGAGCAGCAGTACTTTACATACAACACCCCTGCAGAGATTTTGAAGTTACTACATCAGGAGCAAGATACCTTACATGCGATTTTTCCAATGCTCCACTCGAAGGTACTACATTAGCCAGGAAGCGAGTTTTTTTACCTGAAAAATTAGAAAGGGTAGGGTAGGGATCTTTAACGTGCGTGACAACACTCATACACGGGACCTCCATTTTACCTCTTATCCGAACGAGAGTGTATTTTTGTGAAAAAATGCTCGCCTAACATTTTTCAAGCGGACCGTGTCGGGATTCGAACCTGGGACCTTGAGCGTAGTAGTCACACACATACCACTATGCCACCAAGCCGCCTGGGAGCAAGATACCGCGAGTAAGTGCTAGTCATAATAACTTAACGACGCATTTTGTCGTCCCGGTGAATTTAACCCCCGTGTTAATTTTAGGTTATATGTGGCAAATATTACTTAGAAATAATTCCTGACTATGTACACGAAATTTTTTTCAATAAAATCCAAAAGAGAGAATTCTCGTGTAAAAAATAATATTTAAAATATCTTTAAAGTTACACCAGAGCGTTTTCGGCGTTAGCAATCTTCGGTGCCATGTCAACGTAAAATTAAATATTCCATCAAACTATTACATTATATATAAGACATTTTATGTGTAAAATTAATATCACATCAATAAAGACTAGTTAAATAATTGATTGTTCCAATAAAATTGGATTACATCTTGTCTACGTCATTGATGAAAGAAATATTACTTTACGTAGATTTAAGTGCGGTGGTTATTAATCTATTTCAGCAGATGTAGGATATAATGACGGCGTTGGGGTGAGTATGATGCTTGTCATAGTTTGATGTCCTGGCATGTGGAGACATTAGAAGATTGCGCATAAGGTTACGGATTTAGATTAGATTAAGCGACCATATTCCACAAAAATGCGCCCTCTTTCGCATGGAAGTAAAACGTAAGTCCGTGTGTGTAAAAACAACTGGCTGCTGGGCCAATGTAGTATCTTCGGTAGGAGCATTATAAATCAAATGCAAGGTTTTCGTTATAAGCAAATGAGTACAATTCAAACAAACACCGGTACAATTGAGCACAAAACTAGCACAATTCAATGAACTAAAGAAAAATTGGAAACTCAAAAAACGCGGGGAGCTAGCGGTCAACATGGCCCCTCCGGATGTTTTCAATTTTTTTCGCTTTAAGCAAATGAGCACAATTCAAGCAATCACCGGTACAATTGAGCACAAAACGACCACAATTCAATGGATTGAAGAAAAATTGAAAAACTCAAAAAAACCGCATGGCTAGCGGTGAACCTGACATTTGTTTTAATTTCTTTCGGTATAAACAAATGAGCACAATACAAACAACACTGGCGCAATTGAGCACAAAACGAGCACAATTCAATGGCCTGAAAAAAATTGAAAAACTCAAAAAACCCGGATGGCTGGCGCTGAACCTGGGATTGGTTTTCAATTTTTTCGCTATAAGCAAATGAGCACAATTCAAACAAACACCGGCACAATTGAGCACAAAACGAGCACAATTGCTAAGAAAAAAAATTGAAAACAGAAAGTGGGGGAGGGGGGAGCAAGTTGACCCGGCTCAGTGTTATGCCGATAAATGCTAATCACAAACACAAATTTTTCAATCAATTACTTCAACAATTAATGTAACGCAAGAAAACTTCCGACTAAATCTTTGCACCGAATGTAAATTTAAAATTGTAATTATTAAGAAATTCTAAACAAAATACTTTCTTATTATCCAAAATGCTACATTTTATGCAAAATGTACCCTAACAGCGATAATCAACCATCTGATTTGATTAACAGCTCTTTTGATAAGCATACACGGTGTACGTTTATAATGTTGAAATGAACAAAGCTCTTACCGTGCGAGTGAAAGGGACAAACTATAAAGTTTATTGTTTCTCGCGAACGTTAAACTGCACCTGCTTGTTATCAGTTGTTTGAACTTTAAAAGAAAGGAATAAATGTATTTTAAGGCTTTAGGAATATTAATGCGACAAATTTCTTGCAATACAATAAAATTTTATGTAATTTTTAAATTGTGCCACCCAACTATATCAATAGGATTTGTATGAACGATTATGCTTAATGATATGCACTTTGTACTAGTGCGAAATCACTGCAATATTTTTTACGATGCGAAATGTTTGTTTGTTTTGCTAAAGAAAACAATTATCCAGCGATAAGGTCCAATAATGTACAGTATGCTGTAAAAGATTAAACGTATAACTTTCTACAGACTAATACTCACGAATAAAGCTGGTTTCATGCCAATTTGACTTTGATCGATTGCTGCAACTCTTCAACATCTTCGTACAGGACTCTATTTTTCTATGTAGCATAGGTTTGATGTAGAGCACTAAATGTTTTAATGTCGACCACGAATACGACACGCACTTAAGCGACGAATTACCTTTGTTGTAAAGATACGACATACGACTAGCTACGTCCACTGCTGTAGAACGACTTTCTCGAGTTTGATAAGAGCCAACGCGGTAATAAATGGCTTGGGTTTGTTCGTACGGGATCGTATACGTTACGGTTAATTATATACAAGTCAGAGTGGGACTTAATAATTTATGTACAATTAATACGTAGTTTATATTTTACTTAAAAAGCATTAACAGAAGTGATAAATTGAAAAGAATATTACTGACCAATTGTAACAAATAAGTTTTCGAAGAAATTATTTCATACAAGAATATTTCGTACTCCACGTTGTATGCGTTAATGTAACGGATTTATTTTTAATATTTCCAACTCTGACCCTCAGGGAGCAACAATTAGGCATTTAAAGCGACTTGCACTGTTTACGGGTGTAAGTTACAACTATAAAAACTTGGTGATTCGGCAGCTAGCTTGGCTATTACACCATGGGAGATCGTGCCAAAAAGCTGGGTTGAAATATTCTTCGTGACACGGGAAATTAAATAAAGTGAAGTTAGACGCCACTGTATCTAACAAGTATTAAAACGAGGTGTTTTTAAGGTAGATACAGAAATTCTATTGGAATGAATCATTCAAAACTTTTAATTTACCTTTTTTAGAAAATTAAACCGGTGAGGATCAGAAAGTATCTATTGTACAACAAATAAGTTTAATCCAATAAAAAAATTAAATCAAATCACAAAGCTTTATGATATAAAAAAATTGTGATCTAAAGAACATTTTATCTCTTAAGACTTAAATGAGCATCAGGTTTGATAATTCGTACATACTGTAATTTAAATCATTTTACAATGGTTATTGCTGAAAATTCTAAAGTATAAAAATATTATCAATTAACGCGTTCTAGGAATCATATACTTTATATAAGAAATTTAATCGATTAACACAAGATTACGATTCTTAACAATGGGTGCTGAGTCATACAGATTACGACATGGAGGCACGGGACAGCCATGGTGGAAAAGAAGGTTGCCCAAAACAATTAATAGATTCTTTTAGGGTCCAGTAAAAGTCAATCACCCTCAACCACTAGTTGTTGGCAGCTGCCTTTAGATTGGTTAGGTACAGGTTCCAGCTGGATTACCAAAACACGTCGGCCCAGGTTAATATGGTACGCGATAGATCTGCTTCAACATTACGAACTTGTTATCCGGTTATCTCATTATCAGGGTTATTAACCCTACAGGGAGTTTACGCTCCAAAGATTTTCCAACCCGCTTGTCTCGTAGATGTTGTGGTAGTCAGCGGATTTAAAAAATAATTTCCCAGGACAGTTCAAGCGGGAGAAATCTCATCAAGGCTTACACACCGTGTACATGAAACAAGCTGCAAACGATGAGGTATTTCTTGAACAATGTGTTTACACGGGTTTTTAGAAGATTAAATCGTTATTTGTGACTTTACAAACGAGTTTTCATAACAGTTAGATTGTTTTCTGTAAGAGTGTAGGTACAAAATGTTGAAGTTAGCCTTATAATTGAATCAAAATACAAAATATCCACGGGTCTGCTGTTTTCTATATGGGACCAAGCACTTATTAAAAATTGAAGATTGACTTAATACTGTAAATAAATGGTTTTGGCGATATTTTTAATTTTTTTGTTTTTGCTTCTTTGTGTAGATTTCTAATTTGCTTCAACTAGCAGTTATTTCCGTTCAACAAAAAAAACTTGTAACAACATGAAAAGCTAAGAAATTCTCAACCAATTTCCCTCTTTGTTATCATAATAAAGCAATTTATAATATATTGCCAATTAAGAACATTTGGTTACTGTTATTTCTGTTATAATAATTTGTATTAATGTATGTAAACCATTTATTTAGTTTATAAAGTTAATATTCTAAGTTTCAATAAAGGAATAAATATAATTTAATGGGCCAATCCTATTTATTTTAAAAAAGATATAAATTTAGATAATACATTTGAATATTCGGAAATTTTATATAAAGGACTGATTACAGATACTATTCATAGAAATCGTTTACTATTTAATACTAGCCAACGCAAACATGTTTCTTTCTGTAGTGCTTGGTATATTAATTTGTATATCGATAAGCGATGGGAAGATTCGAGATCTGCGTAAGTATAAGCCTTCTCTTAGGTGTATATGTTACAGTAATATAAAAGGTAAATATGCATAATCACCGGCGATTATGCATAATGTGCAATAACACTAGAGAATATGCTTAATTTATTTAACATACCGGCTAATATGAATAATTTATTATTATTATTAGAGGTCTTTATTGTCTCAAATTGATTCATACAGTATAAATATAAACTAAAGAAGAAAAAATATGAGTGAAGAATAGATTTAAGAAACAATGGGGGAAGTTCATCTTGGTAGCAAACTACTAGATGTTCTTCCACTTAACCCGTATTCGCAATTGTAAAACTTAAAAACAAGAAACAAAATTCCAAAAATAACGTATACAAAAGAGAAAAAACAAAAAAAACACATTTCATATAAGATGCATCACAAAGAAGCTTTTGATACATTAATTTTTTAAATCTTATTATGCCAACCGATTTAATTTCATCCACTATTGAATTATACAGGTTTACTATATTGTACGTATACGAACGTTTAAATAGCTCAGTATGGTGAAATGGAGGTGCCAGCGTTCCCGTGTGTCAAATATTTATATCATGTACGTCTCTTCAAAAGGCGATCTTATCGTACAGATATTGTGGAGCCCTATTGATTATAATTGTATAAAATAGGACTAATAGTTATGAATAATAAAAATTATAATCTAACGAATTATAAAAAAATCAACGTTTATTTATTCTTACAAGATAAACTACTGTAATATTTTGAGTTCCATTATCCGGTACTAATTTTACAACTACATTTATTGGTGTTGCATTTTACTTTACAAAAAGATTCTTTATATTCTTGATCACCAAATAATTAACACTTTTTAACACACTTCCGCAAAGATATTCCGAGTCAGAAACATCAGCAACACTTACATAGTTTTTATATCACATAGAAAACCGATTTTTGCAATAATGGCTGGAAAGTGTTCCTTTTTTGTACCCAATTCATATAGTCCATTATTGTCGTCGATTATAACTGCCAGACAATTTTTTGGGTCGCTTCTAGCCCTGTCAACGTCAGGAACCTCTGTGCATACCGCATCACTTACTATACCAACATGAAACTTTGTATCAGAAAGGATTTTCATCTTTTTAGGTTGTGCTTTAAGATTTCCTTTTACTATTTTACGTTATCTGTATGTTAGTGCCTTCCTATTTGCAACAATATTATATTCTGGTGAATTAAAACCTCTATATTATTCTCTATTTGCCTTTATTATTATTGATATTCTCCTCAATAATTTCGACATTTTTCTCATTGTTATCCATATCCGTTTGCTATTCCTCATATTTTCTTCATTATTCCCCAGTATATTGTCACTTTCAATTTCAATAATTTTGTATCCGTGTCTTTTGTTGCCTTCAATGGAAAGCCATAATATGTGCAAAAATGACTTTTATAATTTTGTTGCGGGCCAGGGTGTGAATAGAAATTGCAGCAACTGCATGATAAATAATACAATTTTATTTGAACACAAGTAGCGCTGCAGAAAACATCAAAGTAACCCATGTTACATAAGAAAAGTACAATTATATTGATGGTTCAACACACAAAACGTAAGGAACCGATTAACTTATAAAAATATAACAGACCCCTTGCGATTTACACAGGCTAAAGTTACAGGAACAGCGCTTCGCTCGTTGCAGATCTCACACTTCACTATTTGATGACCCAAAATAACTGCTTACTAGCAGCCATCTTGTGTGGACAAATCAAAAAGGCTGGACGATGATTCTAATCCTTGCACAAACAACTACACTGTTATTAGATACACAAATACAGTTTCTTGTTAATTACATATCATACGAATATTTACGAGAATTTATCCTCAAATTAATGTGTACACTCGGCAAACTTGACGGTCGGAACCCAACTACTCTCGCGTCTACCTATAATTGATGCGTTAGCTTCCTGGCGAGAATATCGCGTGCATAGTCGTTCATACCAGTCATATAATTGTATTCCTGTTGCCTTTCAATCCATCTCGCGACCTGTCCTTCCAATTTCGCTTGTAGTTTCTGGGGTTGCTTGCACTGCCGCTGAATATGTTTAAATTCAACACATTTCCAGCATTTCTTTGGTCGCTGGTTACGAAGAACCCATCGAACTCTTTCCTCCATGCCTTCTTATCCCCGTTCTTCCACGAAGCATCTAATTTTGACTCTGCTACGATGCGATGCCTACTTTACTGCTTCAATCTCTAAAGCATGAGCCAGTGCATCAGCCATGATCTTAGACCGGACCAGTAAGTCGTAATGCTTGGTGGGAACCTCGTTCTCGTATTACCGCGACAAAAATCTGTACTAATGCCAGATGTTCGAAGAAACTGTCCGGTGCTGTCGCATACTCAAGTCTCGCCAAGCAAGCGATGTCAGCTCCGAACTCTTGTAACTTTTTGTTGACCTTCTTGTAACGGTTCTTCAGTTGAGCGCAATACACTTGTTGCAGGCGGAAATCACCGTACTTCATTTCGCAGTGTTGATATTAAGGTCCATAGTTTCTTTGAATATGGTCCGATATATTTTGTAGAATATTTAAAGCCCCGTCTCGTAGTGCAACCATCAACGCAGTTGTCTTCTTACAGACATTCTAGCCATTAGCTCTCGCGGCAGCCTAAAATTGTTTGTGATACATTGCTCAAGGCAGCTTTTAATTAAAGATATGTAGTTTTACTTTGAGCTTCGATGACGACGGTCCGTTTTCATCGGTATTCTTAAATTTTGAGCTGTGATGTTTTATCATCGAAATTGCAAGCGATTTAGTTCGTTCTTTCAATTTAAGTACGTGCGCGATTTTCTAAAAACTTTTCTGAAAACTCCAATTTAATTTTTTGTAAACCATCGAATAATTTGATTTCCAGTTTTTCACGTATATTGTGGTTTCTTGCATAATCTCCTTTATAATTGGCTGTAATTTTATATTAACTTTTGATCAACCGCTGTTGCATTCTGGTCTAAATGCGTTTTAAAATTTTCCTGCACATTGACGTCGGTCTGATTCAGTTTTTCCAACATGTTTGTGGCGGTTCGTTTCTGTTTCCCCGAATTTTGTTTAATTTCATAGAATTTCTAGTTTGCTGCCAGGCCCGCAGAATATTGTCCCATGCCTAACTTGCAGTACTTAAGAGATATATCGCTGTCCAATTTCTGTTGTTAACTACAAGTGGTACGTGTTCAAAAAGAAAATCGTTCAAAAGTCCTTTTCAGTAGAACCGCACACACTTGACACTACTGAGATGAATTTTCTAATTGTTCGCTGGCCTTTATTTCTAATAAATACAAGTCTAATACTTATTCTCGACTATCGCCAATATTTACAAAGTATTGTTTACATACACACTAGCCTAGCCACTATTTGTAGGCACTAATTTAGTCTTCTACATATGACGAATTAAACACTATTATATCACTAATTTTTACTTGTATTCTATTTATCTAACACATTTATATCAAGTTAGTGAATGTATATTCAAATTAATTTATGTACATCAAATGTTTATTAAGACCGACTTCAAACTAATACTGATCTATCGCAACGGAGTTGGTCTTTATGTACAGTAATCTTTTGTTTAAGAAAATACAGAAAACTTTAGAATGTTAGTCATCAAACTTTCGAGAAAAACCCCATTATACTACTATATTAATCACCATTGTTATCGTTAGACAGATATGATCGTAACACGATACCTATTACTCGCCCTTCTTATCGCTAGAGAGATATGACTATAATAGGATACCTATGAATCGTCCTTTCTTATCGCTAAACAAATATGAGGCGTCTTTAATAAAAATCGAATAATCGTGCCTTCGAGAACGTTCTATATTCTGTTTATTTACTGTTATAATAATTAACATCCATTCAGAAGAAAACTTTATTTAATAAACAGCATAACATTAAACTTATTTCAGCATTATTTTTTCCAAGATGCCATAGGAGCGATCCATTATTAAACGAATGTCTATTAAATGCTGTTTCTGTCGTCAAAGATTTCGTACGGCAAGGTGTGAAAGAAATAGGAATGCCGCCAATGGACAAATACATAATACCCCATTATTCAGTATTGCAGTATAATCCTACGTATATAAATGGAACTGCAAATAATTTCACTTTTGATCGTTTAGATACTTATAATTTTCAGGACCTCAGGTTAGTATTACTAAAATAACCAGTGGATTCTGAAGTATGTATTTCCTGTGATTGTAGCTTCGATACAGAAACCTTGACACTTTCCGGAAAGATCCGCTTCGGAGAAATATATATAGACACTAATTATGAAATAGATGCGTACCTATTGACAAGGATTGTGGGGCAAGGCACAATGAAAGGATTAATGGGTAAGTAGTATACAGAATTTACAGAAATTTTTCTGGTGACTTTATAGGACCAACGCTGATAGCGTTTGAAATTACTGGCAAATTAGTTGAAAAAGAGGAAGTATATTACTCTCCATTAGACTGTAAAGTAGTATTGACCATGGATGGTTTCAATTTAAATATACAAGGACTCCTTGGCCCTGAGAGTCCTTTTGGTAGGTGTACTAACAGAGAACCTAATTAAGAATTATTCTTTCAGCTGGAACTGTCAACGAATTGCTGAACATTAATTCAAACTTAATATCTGCACTGGCCTCACCAGCAATAGGGAAAGTTGTTGAAAAGTTGTTCTTGAGGTATATTACATATCTTACGTCAAATATCCCATACGATAAGTTACTACCATTATAAGGGCGTCTTTTAAATTTTTACTTTAACTGTATTGTCTTTAAATATAGTGCATGATGTTGAATTTGTTTACTGTGTATGTCTTTTTCAATTTATAGCTATGGTAAATAAAAATGTTTATTACACAACTAGCTTGTTTTAATGATAGGCAGATTTCTCGATACATACATTTTCAATTCTAATAGGACAAAAGTTAATCATGTTCGTAACAATAGTACCATAGTACAATAGTACAATTTACCATTTACAATTTTTCTGATCACGAAACATTTTTGTTGAAAAATGTTGGATGTTTAAAAAAATATAAATAATTTTGTATCAAATTCATTTATTATAAGAATGGAAGTAGTACGAGATGTGCAATTAAATTATGCACTTTCCACCGCGCAGCCGCATCAGGCGGGGTTGTAATTAGAATATTGTTGGTCTCGACATTGGGAAGTAGCAACCTATGGTTTCACCTCGCGGTAGTGATGTGACAAACAGTTATTTATGTGTAATAGGTTCTAATGGTACAGAGTAGTGTATTTATGGCGTAATCAGCACCACATTTCCTCCAGAATCCCACATTTCCTCACACATCTGGACCAAAAAGTTTTCTTCGACTAACCATTTTTCATCTTTCGAGATAAATGAGCATCCACATTTCCACACACGAGATAAACCTATTTTTAAGATTTTTACCGCTAACATTCTGGACCAAAAGTTTTCTTCGACTAGCCATTTTTTATCTTTCATCTGAACCAAATAGTTTGTCTAGCCATTGCATCTTTCGAGATAAACCTATCTTGTTTGGTATCAATTAATATTAGAATTTTCTCAGCTACCCGAATCTTTAGGAATTTTTAGATTGCACCATCCCCAGGAGCTACCCCATTTTAAGATTTTTACCTATAGCGACTTTTGAGCGTTCTTATAATTTTTTTAGTCATGCGATACATCTTGTTAGTCTAAAATTTTACGCAGAATTTGAATCTGCAAACAGATTTAAAATCGGACCACGCCCTGCAAAGTTATACTTTAAGCTCTCAAACCTCATTAAAATTTTTGCTCGTATATATTTAACTCCATTTTTAAAACCTTTTCGCTATCCAAGATATATGCTTTAACCAAACAGTTAGAGGTAGTAACACAAAATTAAGAACACAAAAGTTTAATAATTTATTTATCCAACTTACAGTTTAATAAACTAATTACAATTTTACAAAGTATAACATTATTTCCTGTGTAGCCGAATCCAAGTAGTTTAACCTGTAACAAAAAGAAATTAATAGGTTGTTTAAATAGACCTGTAACAAAATGAGATTAATGTAAAAAAGAGGAGACGTGTTTTCAGTCAATAAAACATATTGTTAATCTAACAATATGTTTTACCGTCCAGCGACACCACGTGGAGGTAAACACATGTCGCCGGGAACAAAGGAAATTTTAAGGATGGGGGAGGGTAGATATGCTTATAACTAACTTATATACTATATATACACAATAAAATATAAACAACTATCTAATATCCTTATGCCCCCATGCGTAGGTTGATATGCTTCCGGGGATGACGTAACGCTTGTCATCTGCGTCCGATAAACTAATTTTATTAATTAATTGGGTGTACAAAACGTGTTTCTTACTCCGGATTGATACCATCGTATGCATGAGGGCATCTCTATTATTAATAACAACATCCCTAAAACTATCTACACTAATCCCCGCCACCACATTACGACTAACACCCTTAATTTTCTTAACAATGTCTTTCTCACTAATAATGCAGTAGGACTTAGCCCTACTACCTACAAATTCCAACACCAAATCCCCACAAAACTCGTCTTTAAATTTCCCACAACTTTTTGTTCACACGCGGTATATTGTACTTATTGTTTGGAGGGTAATCACTTGTATCAAAATGCTCAATGTTTGCACTAATGTCACTATACAAGTCTTCAGTTTGCACACTATACACTAAGGAGTCTGTATCTGTATAAAGCAGGGACAATCTGGGACCATACAGAGGAACCATAGTACTGTAGTGAAAGTCGTACATTAGCGTTTTGGACAAATCTAAAATTGACAATCCTGCATAAATCGGCTTGTCGTACTTCACTTTTACACGATTCATCTGTATAATCGCCAGATTTTCCCCCAACACTAAGCAACTGTTAAAGTTTGGTCGAGCAATTAGCTTGTTCGCGCAAAACCATTTACCAGAAGCATCCCACCGGGTCACGATTTTCACATCTACACGTTTGTCCACGTTCTCCATAGTCTTCCCGAACACCGCATTATTCATTAATTTATAAAAGTCTTTCTCAAATGCGTTTTTCGCCGACATCCTCAACCCGGTGTTAAGGTCGATATACGCCTTCAACCATGGAGACTGAGTAAACTCTAAAACCCGGTGGATTGCTTTTAGTTTTAGACCGTATCGCATACACTGTTGCAAATTCCGATAATGAATAATATAGTTTTTCTTTTCCGACAGAGTTGCTAACAATTTAGGTGTCTTTGATTTGGGTGATGGAGGTACCATGTTTTCAGGACAGAAGGGTAGATCGTTGTGGGAATGGTGTAGATGTTCGGGGTACTCCAGATCAACTTCTAGAATATAACCTTTCTCGTTGGTTTCAGGTATATTCAAAATTAGTTCTTTTAGGAGAGCAATCTTTCTAGCATCCATCCATCTAAAATCACCAATGGGCAGGTGCTGTCTCATTGCCCACCCATAAAGATTATTAGCATCCAGATATGCTAGGTACTTGGATGGCTCGTCAGGGTTGTAATTCTCCATATACCTATTATTCGCTCTAGCATATCTTTGGCTGCATTGAGTCAAGCCTCCCCTGATTCCAGCCTTAATAAAATTATGCATGCTAATATCCATCAACAGCTCCAGTTTTACACCAGTATGCTTAAGCATCGCATCCCAGCTCAAACTTGGAGCTGTCAGGTACTGGCATGGATCCAGATCATACGTCTGCTTGCATACAGAGCGGAAGTTTTCAAAAATATCTGCAAGTAGTAGCACATCGGTTTTCAGGTATAAATCGCTATACTCCCCAAGCGTGCAAATGCCAAACGTATTCCACACCTTCCGTGCGTGCTCGTAGTCCACATCGCTGATATCCGTAGATGTTAAATTATTAAAAAAGGTTTCTTTCGGTGGTAATGATGTCTCGTTCAGTACTACAGCATCGGTGATATAGTTGTATGGAAACAACCCAAACTCTTGCTCATCGGGGTAGTATTTGCGAGTTTCTACAAACTGAGTAGTATCAAGATTCTGACTCAACTTGTCCAACGATGAGGCCATGAATCTTAACGAGTCTATAAACCTGAGCTGTACCGCTGTATTGTCAGATCCTTCAGGCTCACCATCACACTCCTCTGGTTGTTCACCATATAACCTCACATTTTTAGTGAACGATACGAAGCGTTCCTTATTATTAGGGATTACAGTGATCCTCTCTTTATCATACCCCAACTCCTTCACAATAAAATGACTATCGTACCCGCTTAAATTGTGAAATACAACAGGGATGAAATGAGGTACCCTGTACTTTATATTGCACTGCGGGTGTGCAGCGGAGCGAAAGCGACCAGTCAAGTGGTCGTGATCCCTAACTCTTTCACTCCCAAGAGGCTTTTTACAAATTCCGCAATCCACTGTCATATGAAACAACAATTCATCTAGGGGTTCCATTGGAAGCATGGGGGTGTTTGTTTTTAAAATTTCACCCAGCCGTCGAGCTTCTTCTTCCATCTTCTCCATAAACACTTTGACAGCTTCAGGCCCCCTGTACAGCTCAAACTTGTTAAACGAGTCATCGTATGAACATTTTATGTAGTATGCGAAGCTGTACGGCTTGTGTTCCTGGATGCTATTCGTGAACGAAGAAGATGTATCTGGAGTAGCAGTACTAATAGGTTTTAGCACCGACTCGAAATCAGCGTATATCACAAACGGTACGGTCATTTGTTTGTGAATATTAACAAATTCCAGCACACATTTAGCTGCAGTCGGCATTGTAGTCACAATATGGTTGCATTCGTGCTCTGTATGTCGGTGTAACTCCTCCTCCGAATGAAAGTATATCAGGCATCCATCGCATAACAGTTTGAATCCTGTGCGGGCAGATAGCTGAGTTTTAACCAACCCGCTTAAATTGTTGATCAAACAAAAATGTTCCTTTCCGTCTTTCTGAACATATAACAAATTTACGTGTCGATCACCTCTTGCGCGCTGTAAAGTGAAGCGGTCCCACAATCGACTTGCCTTCTATACCAAAAACATTAATGCTTATAGCATTCTGCTCCTCGAACCGGGGTATGTCCTTTATGAGCATTGGGAACTGCAGTCCTGTCAAATTGAGAATGGTGCTGTAATGGGGATAGCTACCGACTCTTTGCGGATTGTGAGCACTGGGGTAGAGCGCAGCCACAACACACCAGGCAAAGCATGCGTTGTCCTCATTTTGTATATTTATAACTGCTCTGGTGTTTCGAACCCATTTGGGGAGCTCAATGTACGAAGACCCACGCAAAGGGTTGTACTTGTTTACATTTATCTCCAAGTACAACGCCTGTTTCAGACTCCATCCTAAAACTTACAAATTAGAACAAAAATCAATAATTGTAGTAACTAACCAGAATCACGCTCCTGGAACTCCTCAGACTTTGCCGACATTACCTCCACAAAGGAATTGTAGATCTCCCCTAGGTTACTGGAGGAGGTGACCACAACATTTCGAGTGTTGAAAGATTTAACATCTTCAACACTGTCCATCTTGGTGTAACCACCAAACACCTCCAAGTTAACCTTGAGGGATAAGTGATCTTTTAATTTCTCGCCAACTAATGCGGTGAACCTCTCTTTCTGCTGACGCAAAAATTCTGAGATGTCTAGAAATAATTAGGTTAAACACTCATTCAATGTGTTAAAAGTATACATACCACTAGTATTAGCATTTTTAATTCTGTATGTAGCTACTCTTGTTTTAAAAGCGGTAGCTACAACCTCTACGCCTCCATCCAAGACACGACTTGCATTAGTCTTGTGAGTGTTGGAGCGCTGGTGGGCTGCCATGTTAGCCACATCCACACCACACTCTTCGCATCTTCGCAACCTCTTAGGAGCAGGTTCCTCAACTGTTGGTGCAGCAGGTCGCTTGACCCCGGATGGACCTGCAACGGGGACAACCACACCATGCTTGGCATCCTTGTGACGTTTTAGGCTGTCCCTCCGCGAGAAGGATGCCGGACACATATCGCAAACAAAAAGACCGGTGGATTTCGATGCTACGTCATGTTGTTGGAGCAGATGCCTCTTCAAATTATCACCCTTGAGAAGACAGCCCGCAGACGTTGCAGACAAAGGAAGCCATTTTCTATAAAGAAATTAAAACTGGTCAAAGACAGTTGTAACTAGCCGAAGACTAAACAAAAACTGAATTTATATCGCCTCGTACCATGCTTTTATACCCGGTGAAAATCAATTAGGTAGTTTACTTTTAAATTAGAAAACCCAGCGTCGTTTAACCTTGAGTAACATTCCAAACTAGTCTAATCACGTCGGTAAAATCAATTAGCTTCTTGCTTACGCACTACATGTATAATTATCCGAGAACAATTTACGCATGCGCAACAACAACCCTGAAACATTTAAAAGGATGATCTGCATAGCATCCTTCTCAGTCATCTCGGTGAAATCAGTGCAAAGCAATGGAGTCTGCAGGTGTTAATGATGCACAAGTTTCGTATACCGAAAATCTGATTAATAAGTTTACGTATAGTTTAAGTGAATTGGGTGAACACCCTCATAATGTGGAAATTGGGTTTGTTATAAACCAGAGAATAAAACCCGTATTACGATTGGTGTGTAGCAAGAAATATTGTGGCAACCATGTTCTGGAATTGACATACGAAAATTGGTTAGCCTTTACAAATTTTCAAGTGGAATTTCAAATCAATGTATTTTCTCGTGACGTACTAAACACTCGATTAAATGGTGCACCCGAAATGGAAGATCTACACATACAACTAGGAGGTCCGTTCTTTATCACTCTGTCACCAGTGTCTGGATCAACCGAGAACGAAACGTTCCAGTTAAAAATAATAATGGGTAATAGCTCGATAGTTATAAACGAATTGGAGTGCCGTAAACTATTCCATATGCGAGAGCTGTTTGAGTATCAACTTAAGCAGCTGAAAAGTCGTGACTTCCCAGCATTATACAGCGAATTAGTAGGGTTTGTTGCTAATTCTAATTTAAATGATTGTGATCGGTTTAATACTCTGACTGAAGGGGAGAAACGAATTAAAATCTTGATTGAAGGCGAAGTTCGAATTGGCAATATTTTATTCTACAACGAATTGAATCAGAGCGCACTAAATGCATTGGAGCTGGTTATATGTTTTCCGGATATATTTGTGCAAGATGTGATGCGTACAAGAACATTAGTGGAAATGTTTAGACGTTTAAATTTGTCGGAATCTGAAGATTCTGGTTATGGTGATAACTAGAAAGAGTATTTTATAAAAGACAGCCCAAGAGACATGGATGTAAATGTATTGTTATTGTAAATATATTGTAAATTTTTTTGAAAAAGTATAAATAGACTCGTTGTTGTTTATTTATTTAGTATAGTTTGAGATTTTTGAGTAAACACATGATTATCTGTTCTGGAGAGGGTTTAATCAACAGCGCTATAAACAGGTTACCGTTTGAGCTGCATATTCCAGGTTATCAGTACTGCGGTCCTGGTACAAAGTTGGATGAACGCTTAGCAAGAGGTGATCCTGGAATAAACGAATTAGATAAATTGTGTAAAGACCACGACATTGCATACTCCAAGTACCCCGACGATCTTCCAGCCAGACACCGAGCAGATAAAATTTTAGAAGAAGAAGCCTGGGGGAGAGTTAAGTCTAAGAACGCAAAGTTTGGGGAAAAAGCCGCAGCTTGGTTTGTGACAAACGCTATGAAAGCGAAGAGAAAATGGGTATGGGTTTAAAGAAGAAAATAAGTTTTAAAGGTGGATTTTGAAGAAAATACGATCCGCAATAGACCGAGTTGGTTCCGACAACTTGAAAAAGCTGTTAGATGTTGGTATTCTAATTGGTAAAAAATCATAAAAGGAGCCGGTGGGAGAAACAAAATTAAAGTCCCACGTATTATACCCGTTCCACAGAAAGGAGGTTTTCTGCCATTGATTCCGATATTCGCGGGACTAAGTGCCCTAGGAGCACTAACAGGTGGTGCTGCGGGATAGCTAAAGCAGTAAATGATGTCAAGACAGCCAACGAACAGCTTAAGGAGAGCGAACGACACAACAGATCTATGGAAGCCATTACCGTTGGGAAAAAGGAAATGGAATGTTTCTAAAACCATACAAAAAGGCACAGCATTATTCTTGAAACCGTACAAACAGGGGCGTGGCATTTGTAAAAAGTATCAAAAACTAAGCAAGTTACCTCGAAGAGCTCTTACCGATGTAGATATAAGGAAACACGCATCTAACATTCCTCATTTTCGTGGTGTCTTTTCTAGAGATCAGTTACAGAAGATTACACCGCGTGTCAACGAATCGGGAGTGATTAATTTGGATACCACCAAAGGTTCGGGTACACATTGGGTGGGGTACCGAAAACGCGGAAATAGTGTGTATTACTACGATTCGTTTGGAGACTTGAGACCGCCGGAAGAAGTAAAGAGATATTTTCGAGGTTGTAAAATTTACTACAACAGTGTACCGGAGCAGACTTACAACACATACAATTGTGGACATTTAGTGTTAAAGTTTCTTAGTGACGATGGCTAAAACAGTGAGCGTGTTCGGGTATGGTAATGTCATATCGACAGGATCCATTTACCCACCAATTAAATTGAAA
The DNA here is from genome assembly GCA_036346225.1 of Platerodrilus igneus. NCBI lineage: Eukaryota > Metazoa > Arthropoda > Insecta > Coleoptera > Lycidae > Platerodrilus > Platerodrilus igneus. Next base: position 2,178,233 of record JARFIW010000266.1, on the reverse strand, counting down.
CAGGACGGTGAATATGCTTTGGGTCTAGTGGGATTGTACACTTGTAACACTGTGCAAAACATACATCCAGGAAACAACATCTTGTACTTTAACGATCCAGAGCATCGCAGAATAACCATTGAACCCGGATCATATGAATTAGAAGAAATAAATGCATATATACAGGACGTCTTCAAAAAATGGTTCAGTCAGAAGCCGGACATCAACGAGAACATTGAAAATATTTTAAACTGAGTGCAAACAATAATACATTAAAGTGTTCTATACGAAGCAGTATACCGATAGATTTTGGGGCAAACCGTAAAACAATATTGAAGCAGCTTGGGGTTTACCAACCGCAAATTGGCTGCAGATACCGTACATATCGCTAATCAGCAAGTGAACATAATATCGGTCTCAAACATTTTGTGGAAACCAATATCACCAGCGGATCGTTCAGAAACAATTTTCTTACGCACAGCATATTTGAATTCAGTCTATCTGTACCACCCGGGTATAATCTGGAAAAGGAACCTAACCACGTCATATATTATCCGCTGAGCGTGACAGAAATTGATAATATTACAATCAGACTAGTCGATCATTTGGGTGAATTGGTAAACTTTTCCCCGGAAACATACACCTGTGTGAGACTGGAAATAAAAAGTAGCTGAAAATGCCTATCGATTTTGTATATAAAGCACGCTACAACACCCCCAGACAATTAGAAGTGAATACGACGTCAAAGCGTCAAGTTGTCGAGAGACTTACATTACATGTGATTTTCCAATGCTCCACCCGAAGGTACTACATTGGCCAGGAAGCGAGTTTTTGTTACCTGGAAAATTTTGAATTTTGCCGAACCCTTGCTGTTCCAAGCAAGGTAGGGATCTTTAACGTGCGTGACAACACTCACACACGGGACCTCCATTTTACCTCGCATCCGAACGAGGTGTATTTTTGTGAAAATGCTCGCCTAACATTTTTCAAGCGGACCGTGTCGGATTCGAACCCGGGACCTTGGGCGTAGTAGTCACACACATACCACTACGCCACGGAGCCGCCCCGAGAGACTTACAGCAGAAGAAATACGTTTCTTAAAATCTTTGGGGTTAAAAGTTATAAATGATGGGCGGCAGAAGTAAACGCAGCTTAGATCTCCACGGTGATGAAAACGTTAAACTTGGAAGACTTAAATATGAGGACGTTCCCAAATTGGATGTGCTTGGAGGTTATAAATTAGACGAGACCATAATAAAGGAAGATTATTATACATATCTTACCTTTACATTGAATGCAGAAAACAACGATAGAATTTCAATTGAAATCCAGAGCAGTGATAACATCACATACCCTCATGAAAGTTTTATATTTATAAAGGGTACCTATAAGCCTACGGAAGCATTAAGGGAAGCGTCAACAACTGGAGACCCGATTAGAGCAGCAGAACCAAACCCTAAAGCTTACGAGTTTACTAGAAATGCACCATATTTTCTGTTTGAGGAAATTCAATACAAATTGGGTAATAATCAAATAATAGATGTCTGTCGAATCCCTGGAATTACAAGAACTATTAAAGGTTTAGTATCCATGGAAGAATCAGAAACAAAATCTATTACACATACCGGTGGAAGCCAGATACCATATTCCAAGATGGACGGTTTAGTTGTGCTATACCGCTAAAACCATTTTGGGTTTTTGAAGATTACAAGAAAACTATCGTCAACATGCCTCAAGAGCTGATTTTAATCAGATCCAAGTCGGACGTAAATTGCTACAAGTCGATTGGAAATACAGTAACGTTCAAAATACAACGTATTTCATGGGAGGTCCCGCATATAACATTAAGCGACTTTGCCAAGGCATCGCTGCTTTCGGAAATGCAAAATCAATCATCTATAATGGTTGCATTCAGAAAATGGGAACTACACGAATTACCATCTCTAACACAATCAAAGTCGCAAGTATGGAGAATTAAAGTATCGAACGAAACAGAGAAGGCTCGGTGGATATTACTAGCGCTGCAAAATGGAAAATATGATAAGAAAGATGAAAATGCTACAAGCTTTAGGAATGCCAATATAACCAATGTCAAAGTGTTTTAAACTCTCAGATGTTCCCTCAAGGTCGATTAAATTTGGACTTCGAGCAGAATGACTACTTGCCAGCGTACCTGTCTTATGCATCTTTTATGGAAAAATACTACCCGAACAAATCGTCAAATAAATGTTTAATGGACTACAACAGGTTTAAGGAATCACCTGTTTTGTAATCGACTGTCGTCATCAATTTGAAAGCATCAAGGATGCAACTGTTGATGTAAGAATGGAATTAGAAGCTTCAAGAAATTTTGAACCGTCGATGAAGGCTTATGCTTTAATTATACATGACTCTATGTTTGAATATAATCCGTTTACGGAAATTGTTAATAGATTTATTCACAATTAAATATTTTGTATATATTTTAATAAAATTGTATAAAATCTATGTTGTTTTAATATTAATAAGATTTTTGGTGATCCAAGACAGTTTCTCACGTACTCCGGTGTACACCTAAGCAGGCCTGTGCCCATGCGCACCCCTGCGCGTGCACACCCCTGCCCATGCGCACCCCTGCGCGTGCACACCCCTGCCCATGCGCGCCCCTGCGCGTGCACACCCCTACCCATGCTGGTATATAAGGGAATATTATTTTCAATTTGAATCAGTTTAAACTTATATTTGAAAGATGTACACCAAGGAATCTTTAGAGACAGCAGTTAGTGAAATACAAAAGGGTATAAGTGTTAACTCTGCAAGTAGGTTATATGGTATACCCAGAAGAACGTTAAGCAGGCATTTAGATCTCCGTAAACCTCAAAAGAAGAATGGTGCTCCTAGATCGGAAAATGTGAGAGACACGGGTGATGCTATACAAGAAGTTAAAATACCTATACAGAATTATGATAACTTTGCTATTGCTAGTGCAAGAAAGGATGGTAAACATGGCCCATTGTTCCCGTCTAACATACGAGCTATCTTCGCGGGACCATCGAGTTGTGGGAAGACTAACGCTTTAATATCTCTGATCCTGCACGAGAACGGCCTTAGATTCCAAAATGTCTATGTATTTTCGAAAAGTTTATATCAACCGAAATACGAATTGTTAAGAAACGTTTTTGCTCCATTAAAAGAAGAAATTGGATACCATGAGTTTGAAAATTACGATGATTTGATCGAACCCAGAGATACCAAAGAAGATTCAATTATGGTTTTCGATGATATACCTGTAAACGAGCAAAGTAAAATCACTCAATTTTTCTCGTTCGGCCGACATAAAGCAATAGATTCGTTCAATCTATGTCAAACTTACGCTAGTGCCTTAAAACATAGACTCAGAGATAACACCAATGTAATCGCATTATGGAAACAGGATGACACAAACCTTCGCCATATCTTTTCGGATCATATAAGCGGTGACATGACATATCCGAAATTTAAAGAAATGTGTTTACAGTGTTGGGGTGACTCAAAACATAATTTTATAACTGTTGTGAAAGATTTTGATTTGGATAAGGGCGGTATCGGAGGAATTTCGACGAGTATATAAATATTTGACATTATTCAAAAACAGCTAGTTCTCATCCAAAGTTTCATGATGACGGACGTTAACAATTTTATTGCGAATAAACGCAGTCTTCATCTTATGCAGGATGCTGTACGAAAAAGTTTGTAGCGTACAAAAGGGAGACGCTACATCTCAGCAAAAATTCAAAGAGGTGCACAAACAATTGATTGATCCCTTGAAATAACCGCTTCCCAGTTGCAATCGATCACCGAAAAATTCCCACACCTACAACAAAGGTTAAAGTTGAAAACATGGACGTACCTATAAAGAAAATTAAACAACTCGTTCCAGAAGAACCGTTCCATCTTTACTATGCGGATGTGTTAGCTAGAGATGAGGACGAAAATATTGACAAATCAATTTATGGAGTAAAGTATAATGTGGAAACCGATACATGGAGTTTGTGGAAAAGTGTATTGGTAATTAACCCGGAAACTAGCGATATAACATTAAATAATGTGATATATCCAGGTACGAAGGGTTTATACAACCTGCTGGTTTACAAAGACATCAGCCCCGAAGATGGCGATTTCAATTTGCATGAAGATTTGCCGAATTACTTGGAAATGATCAAATCTGCGTCGATTTTGAGAAGAAAGTTTAACCCATTTGCGGTGCACGATTTAAGCGGATTTCCAACAAATAACAAAAGTTTAACAAATATGTGCAAAAATATCTCACCGAATTTCGGAGGAATCCTGAAAGAAAACAGCCAAAGAGAAGAAAACAGTCTAAGGGGGCGGGTTTGTGCTTTTCTAACCGGTTTTACAAAAGTTTAAATTCAAAGCCGGTGCAATATGTCTACTGGAATAATGTACATGAACTTGTGGATCGGTTGAGATTGTTGAACGCATCCAACCGAGCTGGAAATACAAGCGAGGAAAACATTAACGAGATGGTGTCCATAATAGAAGAGTTGAGAGAAGAAGGTATAATACAGTGAGCTCAGTAAATAATTACACAGTTTTAAAATGCCTATCGACCGCTTCGGACGTTCAGAGCGTAAAGATGCTGATATTCGGCGCGGTCCTCCAGGTCGAGGATTTGTGCTAACGTTGGATGGTGATGGGTACGATATGCAGCAAAGAAGGTTAGTGAATTCATCAGACCCGAAAGAAGATGGTGATTGTGTTAATCAGAGGAGTACTATAGTATTCAAGTCTGGAGAAGAAACAATTAGTTTTCGTAAAAGAAGGCTAGTGGATGTAATGGACCTAAAGACGATAGTGATTGTGTTAATAAGAAATCTGTAATCAAGCTCGTGAATCAAGCCTTTTCATACTGTCTAAAAAGTTCTGATGATATACAACGTAAAGATAAAGCCTTCAATGCAAGAAACCAGCGTATCGCAATGCTTGCTCAACCAGTTGAGCCATCTGATGCAGTTAATAAACAATATGTAAATGAAAAATTGGATAAGCTTGTATCTGACTTTAAAACGTTTATACAGTTTTTATTAATTTGACTGCAACTTCTGAGACAAATGAGAAGGAGCTCGGTCTTGCAATAGCATCGATTTACGAGGCGTCACCAGCAGCTATAAAAAACAAATACTACAAACCAAAGCTTCAGTTTATGTCAAAGGTGCAATTGGATAAAGATAACCCTATTAGTTTAGCAACAGTGTTAAGCAAAATGAGTAAAGAAATCATCGTTAAGGAATTATTTAAACCTGCAAGAAAAAATTTTCAGCGTCGTCATACAAATCTGAAACATGTGAAACGTGATCTTATCCAATCGGACTTGTGCGAAATGCAGCCTTACTCGCGTGTGAACAATGGGTACAGATATATTATAATAGCAGTGGACTGTTTCACAAAATATGCTTTAGCTGAACCTTTAAAAATAAAACTGGATCAGAAGTTACAAATGCTATGAAAAAATATTGGACAAAATGCTGCAAGGAGAAAATAACTTAAAATCAATCTACAAACGGATTTTGGGAAAGAGTACTACAACCGCTGGTTTAAAATCTTATGCAAAATGTAAGATAAACCATTACTCTACGTATTCCGCAATCAAAGCTAGCATGGTCGAGCGGTTGATTAGAACAATCAAAAACAAATTGTACAGAAGATTTTACTTGCAAGGCAGTCATAAATGGGTGAATATTTTGCCTAAGGTTATGGAAGAATACAATAATACACCGCATCGGGCTATTAACATGACACCTATGGAAGCAGAAGAACATCCGGAAAGAATAAAACTTTACACCGCTAACAGCGTTTCTAAAAGTTACAAGAAGTTGTATAAGGTTGGAGACATTGTGCGTATATCAAAATATAAAGCAGTATTCGATCGAGGATTTCACCCAAACTGGAGTACAGAACTATTCAAAATTGTTAAAGTACAAAAACGAGACCGACAACCTATCTGCTACAAGATTTGGAAGGTCGGCCAATTCTAGGTGCTTTTTACGGCGATGAAATTCAGCTCACAGCAGCACCCGACACGTACTTAGTGGAAAAAGTTTTACGGAAACGGAAGCACGGGCGCGAATTATTAGTGTCGTGGTTGGGGATGGTAAAAGTTGGATTAAGAAAACAGACTTGCTTTAGTATCATCCAGATAATTACCTGGATGAAAAAATCATAAAAGGAGGGAGTAAAGTCCCTTAACTGGATATATGGGAGAGATTTTCTTAGAACCCCATTCCCATCTGTGATTTGAAGCAGGAAGCATGTGTTTCATAATCGATTTACAAGGATATCAATACAAAACTAGTGATTTCTATTGCAAGGAGATTGCCATTTTGGATGTAGCGAATAATGTAATATGGCATGAGATACTGGACATGGCTGTGGAGTACAACACCCTAAGTGATGATTTCAAAAAGCAAGTTCAGTGGTTAAAGCAAAGAATCCATGGGCTTAGCTGGGATGGACAGTCCACAAGTGGATATACAAATGTAGGCGATTTGCTGAAAGAAGTCATACCACCCAATGCTACTATCTATGTTAAAGGCGAACAGAAAAGACAGTTACTGTCAAAATATTTATCAAACAACATTTTAAACATGGAGAGTGTTTTCTCACTTCCAAGGCTCAAAGAATTAAGAAGATTCGGTAATAGGTACAATCACTGTTTAAACCATTGTTTGAATAATTTAAGCTGTTCTAAAGAAAACGTATTGGTATTGAAGCATTTTTGTTAATGTATTAAAATTTTAATAAAATATTTTGTGAGAATTGTTTTTTATTCTAGCAAAAGCATACCTTTAAAATTTGGAAAAAATATATCTGTAATACAGCGCATTACTTTGGAAAAATTAATGTTTTAAAATACAAAGAACCAATAACCGAATACATAATAATTGGTGTTTGCAAATAAATTCAGTTCTACTTTAATAAAAAATGTAAACTTACCTTAAATCTTCCTTCAAAACTTTCCACAAAATAACTACGCGAAACAACGGTTTAAAATTTCAACGGGCTTTACACAAAAGCGTGCGAAACTAATAGAATTCTACTAACCAGGCTGCGTTATATACGTTTTGAATCCGTTAATTATACTACTAAATGAGGTTTGTATTTTCCTAAATATGTGCTGGTTACCTTGTGTAAATCCTCGGCAATTATATTTCGATTTCAAATGCACAAACATAATTAATAGAAACTCCAAGAAAAGAAATTATAAACAGCATTCAAATGTTCGTTAAGAATTTAAAATATTTGCCGAATTACAAATAAATACAAATGAATTAAGGCTACGTTGGAAGTTTCTGGAATTTGCGTTATAATGCTTCTACCGCGTCACGTAAGGTAATTTAGGTAATAAGACCCATTTACTTTCACTCTGATTATTATTTGAACAGTACTTAATTTGGTTTATTACATTTTGTTAATTCTGAATTTAGGTAGTTAATGATGTCATACACAAAATTAACATGACTGGTATCTAGCGAAAGTTGTAGAATCATTTTCAATTACGAATGCATTCTTCTTTCATTACAGGAGAAATTCCATAGATTTCATACCAGCAAAATGCGCTTTCTTTTTAGATATTTAAAACACATTACATTGGACACCAAAAGTCGACCTTGCCATTTCTACATTATTGTTAAGCATGCATTGGAATTTTTGGATGCGGTAATTTCTTGTTTAAAGTAACTTAGTTAAATAAAGTGTAATTTAAATTGTGATTGTATAGTCAGTTATTACAATTGAAAACACATTCAGGGAATAATTTATTTGCTCTATATATTTTACAGTAGCGTTTTCCGGACAAAACCTTCCGCTTTTAATTAATTAAAAGCATGCAAGTTTCTGGTGTATATTCCTAAATAGAAAATAAGTAGTTGATGTACCGTTGAATGGAGTTCATCCTTGTTTACACAAATTTCAGATCATGCGAACTAGCAGCTTTGTTAATATTATTTAAAAAAATCAATACGTTAGATGGATAAGGTGTTCAGTGGCGGCTATTTTATCAATAAATTTTATTTAATATGTTTAGTTTTTTATTTTCAACACCAAAATTCTAAGGTTCACAAAACAATTTCTACAACCGGTTTTAAGACGTTGAAAAAGAGCTAGCAGCGGAGATCTGAAAATTAGAAATAAAAAGATTCGGGTAGCTGAGAAAAATCTAATATTAATTGATACCAAACAAGATAGGTTTATCTCGAAAGATGCATTGGCTAGACGAGGAAAACTATTTGTTAGTTTTGCTTATAAAGCAAAGGCGAAATTTAGAGGTTTGAGAGCTTTAAAGTGTAACTTTGTAAGGAGTAGTCCGATTTTAAATCTGTTTGCAGATTCAAATTCTGCGTAAAATTTTAGACTAACAAGATGTATCGCATGACTAAAAAAATTATAAGAACGCTCAAAAGTCGCTATAGGTAAAAAATCTTAAAATGGGGGTAGCTCCCTTGGGGATGGTGCAATCTAAAAAATTCCTAAAGATTCGGGTAGCTGAGAAAATTCTAATATTAATTGATACCAAACAAGATAGGTTTATCTCGAAAGATGCAATGGCTAGACAAACTATTTGGTTCAGATGAAAGATAAAAAAATGGCTAGTCGAAGAAAACTTTTTGGTCCAGAATGTTAGCGGTAAAAAAATCTTAAAAATAGGTTTATCTCGTGTGTGGAAATGTGGATGCTCATTTATCTCGAAAGATGAAAAGTTTAAGATAGGTTTATCTCGAAAGATGAAAAATGGTTAGTCGAAGAAAACTTTTTGGTCCAGATGTGTGAGGAAATGTGGGATTCTGGAGGAAATGTGGTGCTGATTACGCCATAAATACACTACTGTACAGTTCCAACTTGGTAATTGGTTTCAATAACAGGTTATAAAATGAACAGGTTCCTATATTTTAAACTTGAATGCTTTGTAGTTGTTTCCTTATACCTATTACCAGTATAGTGCTTCCTATAACGAAAGCAGATTAGCTTTATCTCTAGGATGAATTTCTTGAAATATTGAATTTTTGATATTTATATCGCGGTAACTAATTAGCAAATTATTCATCATTATTGGGTCATCAGTCCTGAAACTGGTTAGACGCGTACCATTCTGAACTAACCTACAGATTTCCCCGAAATTTGCACAGTCTGCATCTATCACTATCTGATCTAGGTCTACATTCACCTCTTTTTTCCTATCTCTGCTTGGAATATATCCCATACTATTTCCCAGAAATGCCTTAGAACGTATTCTGCCCTTCTATTTCTCATATTTTTTTCCCCAAAGATATCCTTGTTCCCCTACTATTTCTATAACCTATTTGTTATTACCTTTGTCTGTTCATCCTCATACATCTGAAGCACGACATTTCAAAGGCTGCTACTGTTCTTCTGTCTGCTTTTCAAACTGCCCGTATTTCGTAGGCATACTGTCTGTGCTGTGCTCCCCACATACGCTTTCAACAACTTTTTGTTCTATGTTTGTTTTGTACGTCATCATAGGCGCCGTTCTTTCTTGTTAGATGCAGTTCGGTCCCCTTCTATTGTTTTACAATTATATACCCTATTTCTCCGACATTCAGTGGTTGCGAAGGGGGGGTGGGGTGAGTAAACAGCTTGTGGCTGCCAAGTTCCCCCAGCACTTAAACATTTACTGATTTAATATTTTTTCCAATGTATCTTTTCGCACAGTTAACATTAGTTGCAGATATTTCACAACCAACACCTGTAGTTGTTTATAATAATCATCAGATTTATCTGCGCTTATTTTTTCGTCATTGGGTTTTCCGTCTCAAAACTGGTTGGACATGTACCTGCACTTATTTATTTTCTAAATTAACCTACATAGTTCCCTGAAATTCTCACACAGCAATACAGCTCGGTTCCCCTTCTATTGTTTTCTAATATTATGCCCTATTTCACTGAGATTTATTGAAGAGGGGTTAAGCAACCTGTGGCTACCAAGATCCTCTAACACTTAGACATTTGCCAAAATAATAGTTTTCCAGTAAATGCTTTCCCGCAATTACCATTATTCGAGAATATTGTCCATCCAATCTTGTAGTTGCCTATAATAAATATGATGTTCAAGTGCAGTTACTTTCTTTGTCATTAATTTATCCATCTAGAGACTGATTGGATACGTACCTTCATTGATTTCTATTCTGAGCTAGTCTACACACTTCCCTTAAATTCCTACAACCTACATCTTTCACTATCTGTGTGCAGTAGTCTAACCTGGGTCTACTCTACTCCTCTTTTTCCTATCTCTGCTTCTAATATATTCCGCACTATTCCCTCATGCCGTAGTATGTTTCCTATCATCCTATCTCTTTTATTTTTTACCGTTTTCCACATATTTCTTTCTTCCCGTACCATTTTTAGTACCTCTTCGTTCTTAACTTTGTCTGTCCATGATATCTTCATCATTCGTCTGTAGCACCACATTTCAAAGGCTTCTACCTTTTTCTTGTCTGTTTCTCCTACTGTCCAGACGTCACAGCCGTACAGTGCTGTACCCCACACATATGTTTTAAGCAATCTTTTCCTTGTTTCTATGTTTGTTGTCATTGAACACAGTAGTTGTTTTTCTTGTTAAATGTACCACGACCTTGTGCTAATCTTTGTTTTATATCTTTTGTGCTTTTCCCATCTTGCGTTATTTGGCTTCCTAGGTAGCAGAAATCCTTAACCTCTTGTAAGTTCGTGATACGTATTTGTATTCTTGTTTTTGATTTATTTTCCACTCCTTTGCATACTAGTACCTTTGTTAATTTTCATACCGTATCTCTCTGTTAGAACCGTTTCCATTTCATTGAGAGCATTTTCTAACTCTTCCTTGCTAGATGCTAATACCTCTATATTATCTGCAAATCTAAGCATATCAATTTTTTGTCCCTGCATAGTAATTTCAAATGTCTTCGTGCATTTGACAGTATTCATTGTCTCTTTAATGTACAAGTTAAAAATTAATGGGGATAGGGAACATCCCTGTCTCACCCCTTTCCTGATGTTTACTTCTCTACGTTCCTGCTCTAATTCTATTACTCCTGTTTGCTCTTTGTGTAAGCTATGTACTATCCGTCTATTCCTATAACTCATTCCAATCTTTTTGAGTATTTCGAACATTTTTTTCTACTTTACTTGGTCAAATGTTTTTTCCAGATCTACAAACCCTATATACACGCTTCCCCCTTTTTCTATTGTTTTATCCATTATCACCCTCAGAGCTAAGATAGCCTCCCGTGTTCCCCTGTTTCGCCTAAACCCAAATTGGTCTTTTCCTAGTATTTCATCATCCCGTTTTTCTATTCGTCTTTGTACAATCCTAGTTAATATTTCTGACACGTGCGCTGTCAAACCTATTGTTCGAAAATTTTCACATTTATCTGCACTTTTCTTTTTGGTATAGTTACTATGATGTTACGTTTGAAATCTTTGGGTAGCTCGCGTGGTTCATACATATAGCTTACAAGTTGGAAGAGACGTTCTGTTACTGCTTGACCAGCGGCTTTTAGAGTTTCCGCTTGCACCCTATCTGTACCCGGCGCCTTACCATTTTTCAGACCCTTTAATGCTAATTCAAATTCATCTCTAAGTATAGGATATCTCAAGTCATTATTTTCAATGTCTGATTCCTGTTCTAATGCAGTTAGTTCTTCTCCTGCATATAAATTCCCTATATATTCTTGCTATCTACGCACTTTCTCTACATTTTCTATAATGGCATTTCCTCTCGCGTCCCTTATATTTTTGCTATACGGTTTTATATCACTAAAATTGATTCTAATTAGTTTGTATGCTTCATCTGTGTTTCCTACTTCCATCTTAGTTTGTACCTCTTTGCACTTTTCATCAATCCATTGTTCTTTAGCTTTCCTGCATTTGCGAATAATTTCCCATTTTATGGCTTTGTATCTCTGTATTCCTGTTTCGTCTGATTTATTTTTGTATTTTCGTCTTTCTTCTATTAAATTCAGGATATCCTTTGTTATCCATGATTTCTTATTTTCTTTTTGTATATACCCCAGAATATCTCTGGCCGCCATGTTGAGGCTGGATTTAATGTTACTCCATTCTGTTTCTACTGCCTTAGTATCAGATATTTTCCCGATATCTTTGAGCAATTCATTTGACCTTTTTCGAATCTTTCTTAAATATCTTTCTCTTCTAGTTTCTGTAGGTCTAAGTGTTTTTTTTCGTTTCTTTTTTTCAAATTTTTAAATTTAAGTGCGGCCATCATAATTACGATGTTGTGGTCAGTGTCTATATCTGCTTCTGGGTAGCTTCTACAGTTTTTTACTTGATTCCTAAACCGTTGTCTAACAAGAATGTAATCTATTTGATATTTTTCTATATCTCCTGGCATCTTCCACGTATATCGTCCTCTAGCATGATACGGTTTTATATCTCTAAAATTCATTCTAATTAATTTGTATGCTTCGTCTGTCTTTTCTATTTCCATCTTTGTTTGTATCTCTTTGCACTTTTCATCAATCCATTATTCCTTAGCTTTCCTGCATTTTCGAATAATTTCCCATTTTATGGTTTTGTATCTGTGTTTTCCTGTTTCGTCTGATTTATTTTTGTATTTTCGTCTTTCTTCTATTAAATTCAGGATATCCTTTGTTATCCATGGTTTCTTATTTTCTTTTTGTGTATACCCCAGAATATCTCTGGCCGCCATGTCTAGGCTGGATTTAATGTTATTCCATTCTGTTTCTACTTCCTTAGTATTCATTTGACTTTTTTTCGAATCTTTCTTGAATATCTTTATCTTTTAGTTTCTGTAAGTCCAAGTGCCTTTTTCCGTTCCTTTTTTTCAGATTTTTAAATTTAAGTGCAGCCTTCATAATTACGATGTTGTGGTCAGTATCTATATCTGCTTCTGGGTAGCTTCTACAATCTTTTACTTGATTCCTAAACCGTTGTCTAACAAGAATGTAATCTATTTGATATCTTCCTATATCTTCTAGCATCTTCCACGTATATCGTCTTCTAGCATGATGTTGAAATAATGTGTTTGTAATGATTAAATTGTTCTTGTCGAAAAATTCTACCAGCCTATTTCCTATGTTGTTTCTAGTGCCTAAACCAAATAAACCTACTATCGCTCCTTCCCTACCCTCACCTACTACCACATTAAAATCCCCCGTAATTATTAAATTTTCATGTCCTTTTACTTGTCTTAATATGTTTTCGATATCTTTGTAGATCGCTTCTACCTCTTCGTCACTGTAGCTAGAGGTGGAATTAGCAAATTACCACTAATGGAATCTGAGCCACGTATTAGCCCGGTTAAAAAAGACGCCCCTGATTAAGTTCCTACTTAAATAAATCGACTTGTGTGTGTGAAACTCATCCTCATACCATTAAAACATTTACTTTTCCAACACTCTGTAGAATGTAATTAGCACATTTAAATAAAGTCAAACAACCTTTGTATTTAATATTTCTTGGCAACATTTTTTGCCACTCCTATCCGCTAAGATTTAAATCAAAACGTAGGGGTGCTTGAGCAGCTTCAAATTCATCAAATAAGCTGTCGTCGTCGACAGTTTCTTCTATGTCGTGAAAGAACCAACGGTGATTTCCTCAGGAACAACTTTTCCAATCTGCTGTAGTATGTTGTTCATGTTACACTTTACAATGGTATAGTCAGATTTTCTGGATAGTTTGTGGTCTAGTTCAGTCAAAATGTCTGCCCATACAAGATGATTTGGATCCCACAGCCAAAGTCAAATTATTTTTAAATATACTACCTTCATATTTGCGAATACTTCTATAAGTTTTTCGAGAGAAACTTGTAAGGATCGCTGCATTTGATGAAAATGCAATTTAAGTTTGACTAAAAGATAACGTCACAAGGTCGTGCTACATTTAACAAGAAAAAGCAACTACTGTGTTCAAAGACAACAAACACAGAAACAAGGAAAAGTTTGCTTAAAACATATGTGTGGAGCACAGCACTGTACGGTTGTGAAACCTGGACAGTAGGAGAAGCGGACAAGAAAAAGGTAGAAGCTTTTGCAATGTGGTGCTACAGAGTATGATGAAGATATCATGGACAGACAAAGTTAAGAACAAAGAGGTACTAAAAATGGTAGGGGAAGAAAGAAATACGTGGTAAACGATAAAAAATAGGAAAGATAGGATGATAGGAAACATACTACGGCATGAGGGAATAGTGTGGAATATATTAGAAGCAGAGATAGGAAAAAGAGAAGTAGAGTACACAGATAGTGAAAGATGTAGGTTGTAGAAATTTAAAGAAAATGTGTAGGCTAGTTCAGAATAGAAATCAATGGAGGTACGTATCCAATCAGTCTCAAAATGGATAAACTAATGACGAAAAAAATAACTGTACTCAAACATGATGATTATTATAGGAAACTACAGGTATTGGTGTAAAAGAGTTTACTGGAAAACTACTAATTCGGCAAATGTCAAAGAATTGGGGGATCTTAGCAGGCACAGTCTGCTTAACCCATTTCACATACCGCTGAATCTCGGTGAAATAGGGCATATAATTAGAAAATAATCGAAAGAAAACCGAACTGTATATAGGCTGAGTGGGAATTTCAGGGAACTGTGTGGGCTAGATCAGAATATAAATAAGTGGAAGTACGTGTCCAAGTTTGGAGACGGAAAACCTAATGACGAAAAAATAAGCGCAGATAAGTCTTATGATTATTATAAACAACTAGTTGTTGGTTGTAAAATATCTGCAACTAATGTTGACTGTGCGAAAAGATATATTAGAAAAATATTAAATCGGCAAATGGTCAAGCACTGGGGGAACTTGGCAGCCACAGGCTGCTTACCCCCTTCACAGCCACTGAATGTCGGAGAAATAGGGCAGGGTATATAATTGTAAAAGAAGAGAAGAGAACCGACCTGCATCTAACAAGAAAGAACAGCGCCTATGATCAAAGACAACATACATAGAAACAAGAAGAAAATTGTTGAAAGCATATATGTGGAGCACAGCATAGTATGCCTATGAAATACGGGCAGTAGGAAAAGCAGACAGAAAATGTTGTGCTTCAGATGTATGAGAATGATAGCATGGACAAACAAAGTTAATAACAAGTGGGTTATAGAAATAGTAGTGAAATAAAGATATCTGTGGAAAAAAATAGGAGAAATAGAAGCGCAGAATACGTTCTAATGCATTTTTGGGGAATAGTATGGGATATATTACAAGCAGAGATAGGAAAAAGGAGCTAGATGTAGACCTAGATCAGATGTAGTCTGTGCAAATTTCAGGGAAATGTGTAGGTTAGTTCAGAATAGGAAACAATGAGGGTACGCGTCTTACCAGTTCCAGGACTGAAGACCTAATGATGATGAAAAGATATCGTAACTCAACCAAAAGCGCGTACTCGTCAACAATTTTAATAGAATTTTGCACAAGTGACAACCACTAACACAAGCGTAGTGTAAACCAACGTGGATCGTCCTGTTCAAATAAACACACTACCTAAAAGTGCAAGTTCTCGCAAAATTATACCGCCAAAATAAATAAAGGTGGACCACATGATAGAAAATGAATATAGATGAAACCTTACTAATCATCATGCAATGTGACAGGAAGTTCGTTACTAGCATCGTGATCAAATTCTACGCCGTTGACTATGTGTCACACAGAACAAATCACAAACGATGCTAACGGAAACGTCCAAAGCGTTTGCGCAACACACCTACTAACAACAAACGGCGACACCATTTCCTGCGTCAATTCAACCTACTCAGTCACATTTAAATATATACGTTAACCAGTAGCGCTGATTTTTTAGAATTCCGTTGGGTGCTCAGAGTTTTTCAAATTTATGTGGTATCCTATAAAACGCATTTCCTAAAAAAAAACCTTAATAAACACTTTTTTTAGAGCTCCTCAGTTATTGCGCTATGTACATAGTAACGTGTATAACAACAAACATAAATTGAAGTTTGTTCCGTCTATAAATAAACTAAATTCCAAATATACAATAGGAACCCACAACGTTCATTATATTTCAATTTACGACAAATGAAACGTTTTTGTTCCAGTCGAATTTTGTTAATAAATTCGTTAAATATTTGTCTCTAAAAGAACTCGCTGTATATTTCACTATACATTTTATGTTACTTTGGTGTAGGCGCGATTGCTATAGCTGAAAAGCTGATTAATTAATTTACCTTTCAGCTAAACAAAATGTCAAAAATTTCGTTGGGTGCTTGTGCTCCGGATCAGCCATGTAGTCGGCGCCTATGACGTTAACTACGTCAAATGTGCACCGAGATTTTTCCGGTACGGTTAGTAAATCTGTTGGCGCTTTTATTGATGCGATAACTGGGTACAGATTGCGTAAGCATACGCGATAAAATTGCTATTAATCCCATGTTGTTATACGGTTAAGCCATTATTTGGTGCCAAGGAGTCAAACGTAACATCTCATTATGGCGAGATGCAATTATTTGTTAAACTGTAACGTATTTTTTTTCCTAGTTACACTTGGTTCTCTAATATAAAATAAAACAGCAATAATATAAAATATATAATTTATAAATTTCCGTTCAGTAAAATTAATACCTAAAATTAATAATAGCATATAGACTCATTTACCTTTGTGGTCTAAGATTCGTTACTAAGCTCCGTCGAGTTGTCAATTTGATCACTTTGCTATCAATGTTTGAAGGGACAAGCTGCGATAAGCGGCGTAGTAAAGTCAAGATGGTCGTGTCTAAACACGTGGCCTGTAACACGGTCCGAAAAAGAAGAGAGATTTGATTGAATCTTCGTGTCTGGAGGTTGAACCTGGCAGCTGTAGCGTGATGATATTCTTGTATATGTTCCACCTAGAGCAGTTCAGTTGATCCCTGCAGGCCTAAGGAGATGGAAGCTCACCCTCATCATTAATACATGCAATATCAGATAAGACAATATCTTATACAATATGATATATGGTTATATAATGTTATGCAATTTCATATAATGCAACATCATAAATAAGTAATATCGAATAAGCAAATCTTGGATCTAGAAAATTTGTTGGAATACTAAATTTAATATGATGTAAAATCAAGCAGAAGTTAGTTTCGTTAAATAATGGTTGTATTCAGAAGAGTTCTCGCAATTCCAGTAATAATTTCGTAAGTATTCACGTGGTTATGGAATTTCCGACAGCTGAGGTTATAGTCCGATTTCTTTTGTTCACAGCAGTATCTCTACACGTGAGTGTTTTTAGCATTTAATCACTTTGAATATTAATTAAATTGCAATAAGAAAATATTACATTGAACTTTTGTAACGTAAAAATCGTTTAAGGAAAGAAAGAATCAAATAACAAATTTATTGCTTGTTAGAATGTTTGCACATACAGATAAAGTTAACTAAGCTAAAAAGTTGTGAGTGACATATTATGTCAAATATAAAAAACATAGATTCAGTTGTCCTATTTAGACATCACATGTCATGTTACGTTAATTTAAAAATATGTTCAAATATTTTGAGGTCATGAACTTTGATTTTTAGTCAACATGTGGAATTCGGCTAATAACTGTTAAGTAAAAGTTACTTTAGGTTGATACATGCTAGTTTAACAGCACTTAGGTAATTAAATTTCATTGTTAAGGTCGAAGTAGTACTACTATGGCTTGGAGAATATGTAATATGAAAAATTAAGAAAACTCAAATCTTTACATTTAAATTATTAAGAAAGATACATTCAGAGATCTTTATGTTATTGAATACAAACCCTTATTAGCATATTTCTGTTCCATAAAAATTATTAATTGAAAATATTATAGTAATACGAATTGAAAATATTATAGTAAAACGAATCCAGAAATTTAATCAAATAGAATCTATTTTTTTGCATGACTTTTTATTATTTAAAATTCAAGTAAAAATTACAAGTCATCCCTGATCAGAAATTGTGTGTAATGATTACAAATACCCTGGGTGTATACTTTTGAAACCTAAATTCTATTATTTTATTTGTGGTAAATATTTTTGAGGACACAAATAGTGTACATGTTGTAGATTTGTTTATTCACGGGTCAAGTCGAGACATCTGTATGACATATGGTGTTTGAGGTTTTGGTAAGTGTCTTTAAAAGAGTGAAATTCAGGTTTTATGGCTATGTTTGTGGTGTTGATATAAGGTTTCCGCATTCCCCTAATACAAGCACAGTTAAATTTTGTAGGTTGTAGTATTGAAAAATACGGTGGCGCTCCTTATTTATATTTTTGGTTTTTTGACAACCCTTCACCCAAGCTCATGATCTACCCAGAGCTAACACTCTATTAGCCGTTTATGTCTAAAGAGTTTTTCTTTTCCTCAAGCCGTTTTCCACCCAACTTTACCTTGGGCTTTCATTGATAATAAGAAATTCTCGACCTTGTGATATCAGGTTAGGGTTTAGGAAATATAAAGGTGTAATTTATTAGCTGATATTCACGAGGGTAAATAAAATAAAAAACAAAATTAAATTTTTATTACAAAACTTTCAACAGAGATACACCCCACGCCACGTCTACCGCCGCCTGTCCACAAAGGAACAATTATGAACATTTCAACGGATTCTTTGTATCCAAAGTTCGTATCCTTTTGGAGTACGGTCGATAAACTATTATAAAAAGCAAGGTCAGTCGAAGTAAATTGTCACGAGATAAGAGTAATTCAGTCGATAAGAAAACAAAATCGACAGTATCAATTACAATAGAACTTAAAGGGAGCCAAATACACGATGCGTATTCTGCAAAAACTAGGACCACACAAAAGAAAATTGAAATCGTGTAATTTGCAACAACCAAACCAAAACAAACGGACGTCAAATTCCGTCATATGTCGATATGGATAATAGAGCATCCGTTATTTTAAGAAGTAATGGTGGTAAATGTAACCCAAAAAATACATCAGATACGGAAGACAGTGCGGCGTGATCACACACAACGCTGCGCTGCCGCTTGCCTTGAGTTTTGTTCAATTTTTAATGAAATTCCGTTAACGCAAAACAAAAAATAGTCCACATTTCTACTTGAAATTCTCGGAGTATCAAGAATAGCGTTAGCAGATACTGCCATTAAGAAAAGTGCTGCCAGTTTCAGGCTGTCCAGAAAATGCAACAAGGTCAACGGTCAACAGTTCCTTAAACATCAATTCATTTAATTTTTGGTGGTCAGCAAAAGTCAGAATCGTGTTAATAACAATGTCAAGGTAGAGTTAAATAATCGTAAAATTCCTACGACATTTATCATTTATAGTGTAAAAACAGCCCCGCGCTGTTAGATATCGATTTCATTTACGCAGCAAATCTCATACCTATTAAATTTTTCACAGTGAGCGAAACATAGATACTATTCATTGACTCATAAAATGAATATAATATACCTAATGTTAGCATACATAGCCTTGATCTAATCTACGTGAAGAGGGTCTTTATTTGTTCAAACATTAAAATTAAGAATTCAACAGATCCATTTCCATAGCACTCCCACAATCAAAATTTAAACCAAAAATTTAAACAAAAATTAACATTAAAATTTAAACAAAATTTTCTGCGCCGTTCGTTTCTGCATTGCAGGTGTACAAATGTGCACAGTGAACCAACGTTTTTGCACTTCTCTCTATAAAGATACGGAGATATTAAAATGGCTGGGTTGTAGAAACGGCAGTCTCCCAACCAAAGCAATTCTGAATTTCTTTTATAGGTAGTTGTTTGTGTATCGTAGGTGCACAAACGTGCACAGTGTACAAATGTTTGTCCACTTCTACATACCAAGATATGAGAATATTATTTTTGGGTAGCCCAAAAATAAGCAGCGACGTACCACCGATGCAATCCCATATTAACTAAAAGGCAATCGCTTTCGTATCGCAGGTTGACAGCAGTGCACAACTTGCAAACATTTGTGCACTCTCGTAATCGATGTGAAATACTAACCAATACAGGTACGTGAAGTTAGCCCCATTTTTTTAAATTTTACAGAAAATTTTGTGCTATAATTAGGCGCCATTTTGCGCCGTTAAAACAAATTTTACGCTTTCTTAGCATTCAAGTTATTTTGAAAAAATTTGTGCCGTAAACAGGCGCCAATTACGTGCTATTTTGCGCAGTTAAAACAAAATTTTGCACCCACCTGGCAAACAAGTTGTATTAAAAGAACTCTTGCTCCGGCCAAGTTCAAGTAGCCGCACTTTTTCAGAATTTTGAAAAAAAAATTTGTGCCATAATTAGGCGCTCATTAAGCGCCAATTTGCACCCTTGAAATAAAATTTTGCGTCCTGGTTGCAAGCAAGTTATTTAAAAACCTCCAGTAGGCGCGGTTCACGCATCTAAGGAAAAATTCCTAAATAACTTGTTTGCAATAATTTTTTTAATATAACTTGTTTACTAGGTGGGCGCAACATTTTGTTTTAACAGCGCAAAATAACGCTTAATGATGCCAGCAGATATTTTTAGAAATACAAAAAAGTGCGGCTAACTTCAAGCACCTAACCAATACTAGCTAAGCAAAAATTAATTTGAGTTGTCCACATAAACACCAACACTTTTCCTACGCGCCATACTCAAAGTTTTTAGTGATTTTTGTTGGCGTGTATTGCACAAACATAATTCTGCAAAAATCTCATTGTTTGTGCATTTTAGTACACTAAGGTAAAAGGAAAGCGATTTGTGGAAACCGGAGACCGCAGAAATAGTAACTTCTTTCATTATCATCATTATGTCTTCAGTCCTAGAAATGGTTGGAAGCGTACCCTCATTGTTTTACTAATAATTTCTGTACGCAGTGTACTTGGGAGGTAATGTGGTGGTTTCTCGTTGCCTTCCACATCGCAGTAGTGTGTCTTAAAATGTCACACCGATCGACCCCTATGGTCTCTGCCACTCTAAGTACCGAAAAAGCTGCTGCCCTGTCTTAGTCTGGTTCCTCACTAAAAACCCCACTAATTTGGTTAAACCTATAGTTCGGCTCCTTAGCTCATTCAAATGCGCAAGCCATTCAACCTGTTCTGGTATTTTGGAACGTCGTCAATGTGCAGGTCCGTTCAAAATGGGGTAACTTCTTTACTAAACAAATTTCTTCTCTTCTTCATTGATAATTATTCGCTAAAGCGTACCGTTTGAACACTTTCTCAAACTATAATATAAAAAAATAAACATAGAACTGCCGAAGTGTCAGCGCCCATGAAATGAACGACGTTTTCTTATAACAATTTTGCTGTGAACGGATAATGGGAAATGGGACGGGAAGGAATGGGCGGACAGAGGAGGGACGTCCTAATTTGCTTACCGACCACACCTTGAACACTCCTTACTACTTATCGCCTTTTTTCAATAGTCGGTTGTTTCCACTAACGCTCGCGTTCGAAGTGTTTTGTTTAGAAACTCCCATTTTAACTACGCCGAAATGCAAGTCCATATTTAATATTAGTTTACAAGCAAACTGTTTATTAAGCAAACCAATACTCCCTAGGATGTCATATGCGCAAACGTACAGAATTCAGTGTGTCTCATAGCGGTTCTTACGGTTTAAACCACGTCATTTTCTTACGGTTTAAAGCCGATTCTTACGTTTAAAAACGTCGATAAATACAGTTAAAAAGTTCTTAAATACATCGCGCAAGCGCGATGAAAAAGCCATGCCACTGCAGGTGGTAGCTCCAAGCTTACACAGGCTTTAGCGCGGCCATCTGCCAATGACGTCACCAATGCACAAAATTAAGACGCAATAATCGGAAAACATATAACTTTAAAGACAATTGATTATATCCGCGAACAAATTAAACTAGGAAGTACTCACATAATAGGTCCAGATTCCCACGAAGTACGCCAATCGTCCTTCAGGATAGGTTAAGACGGCGTGAGCACGTCCATAAGGGCGGCATGCTGGCCCTTTTTAGGCAATTAAAGATGGTACTGCTCCGGTGCTGTCGGCGGAACATGGACATCCGGCTCGTCTAGGGTCGTAGAGTACGGTTCGCCAACGGCTGCAGATTACCTACCTATGCAGGGAAAGACGGGAACATGATA
Source organism: Platerodrilus igneus (assembly GCA_036346225.1). Taxonomy (NCBI): domain Eukaryota; kingdom Metazoa; phylum Arthropoda; class Insecta; order Coleoptera; family Lycidae; genus Platerodrilus; species Platerodrilus igneus. The sequence goes on along the minus strand of JARFIW010000266.1, from coordinate 2,156,219 downwards.
AAGGTCGACAAACAAAGACAATCAGGCAAGGAAATCTACATAGGTAAAGATAAGGCACGATACGATACCTGACACGACCACACTCCTTGAAGATCAAAGGCAAACAGCCACGTTCAAGCGTCTAACGGAAACCTCTCACCACTTTGTCCCTACTCCACTCGCGTCGCGCGATCTGGCGCAACGCACTGTGACGTAACGGAAATACGCGCCCCGAGTCTTTTGAAATTGTGGCGCGAAACTTCCGCACATCAAAATTAACCTAAAAACAATGTTTAAGGGCTAATTTGATTGGCACGTAACACGGTACCGGTAATAAACGGCATATAAAGTCTGAGAGACGTAAATGTGTCGACCGTGCCACGGTTTCGAGTTCTTCGATGTTAAATTATTCAAGAAATTGGACGACAACAGAAGTTATTGTAGTAAATGTATTGAGACGTACAGCGATTGAAGAATTAAATGTTGATCATGGTAAATCGAATTTACAATTTTGACGGATGCTTCAAACTACGATAACAAGAACATATATCTTCTTTTGATGCGCTTCTGTCACCATACAAAGGCATACAAGTAAAATATTTTAATCTCCAAGATCAACATGAAACTTCTGATATTTACAGTTTATTTTCTTTGCACCTCTGAATAGGGAAGTGCACAAACGTTCCTATACTGTGCACCTACAATGCACAAACGATTGGCTATAAAAAAATTCCGAATTTCTTTGGTGGGGGGGGGGAGCTGCTGTTTCTACAGCCCCTCTACTTTATTTTCTTCGTATCTCCGTATAGAGATGTTCACAAACGTTCATATACCGTGCACATTTATACACATACGATGCACAAACGATTGGCTATAAAAAATCCAAAATTTCTTGGATGGGGGCTGTCGTTTTTACAGACCCCCATTTTTGTTTTCTCCGTATTTTTGTATAGAGAGGTGCACAAACGTTCGTTCATTGTGCACATTTGTGCACCTACGATGAACAAACGAATGAAGTAGAAAAAAGTTTACATTTCGATTGTGGGGGGAAGCTGTGGAAACGTGTCTCACACCGAGGATTATTATGTAGCTGCGGATGATGTTGGTGCGAAACCAGTTTACCATATCCGTTTAAAAACTAGCTAGTGCTTCTGGTTATTTTTTTAATGCTTACTAAAACTTCTTTTATATTTAATACTTTAATTTAATACACCTGCTGTTGAAAAAATCTAAGCATTACTTTTTTTTCAATTAGATTTATTACATGTTAGCTACGAAATGCGCACTTTGTGGATAGCCATACTACTGCGATGTGGAAGGCAACGGCAAACCACTACAATACCTCCCAAGTACACAGCGTACTTAAATTGTTATTTGACATGATGAAATCCTCTGGATCAAACGATTCTTTAGTTAAAATAGTCCTCCATTCGGATCTCCGAGAAGAGACTACTTCGGAGGATGTGACCGGAAGGTATAAAAGAACAGCTGGAAACATTCTGCTAGTCAGAGCGTGGAATGTCAGAAGTATGATGCAAGGAGATAAGCTAGAAAACTTGAAAATTGAAACGGATAGGTTAGCATTAGACTTAGTAAATCATTTTACAATGGTTATTACTGAAAATTCTAAGGTATAAAAATATTATCAATTAACACGTTCTGGGAATAATAAACTTTATATAGGAAATTTAATCGAATAACACAAGATTATGATGTTTAACAATTGGTGCCGAGTCATGCAGACTACGACACGAGGCTCGGGACAGCCATAGTAGAAAAGGGGGTTGCCAAAACAATTAATAGACCCTTTTAGGGTCCAGTAAAAGTCAATCACCCTTAACCACTAGTAGTTGGCGGCGACCTTCAGGCTAGTGTGGAAGCGGTTCCGGCTCGATTGTCAAAAGGCGTCGGCTCCAGGTTAATATGGTACGGGATGAATCTGCTTCACCATTACGAACTTGTTGTCCGGTTGTCTCATTATCGCGGTTGTTAACCCTACAGGGAGTTTGCGCTTCAACGACTTTCCAATCCGCTTGTCTTGAAGATGTTGTGGAAGTGAGCGGATTTAGAAAATAACTTCCAAGGACAGTTCAAGCAGGAGAAGTTTCACCAATGCTCACACACCGTGTACATGATACAAGTTGCAAATGATGTGGTATTTCTTGAACAATGTGTTTAAACGGGTTTTTAGAAGATTAAATCGTTTTTTGTGACTTTACAAACACGTTTTCATAACAGCTGGAATGTTATCTGTAAAATTGTGGGTACAAAATATTGAAGTTAGCCTTGTAATTTAATCAAAATGCAAAATAACAACTGGCCTGTTGTTTTCCATATGGGACCAAAGACATTAAAAATTGAGAATTGATTTAATACTGTAAATAAATGGTCTTGACGGATATTTTAATTTTTTTGTTTACGCTCCTTCGTGTAAATTTCGAACTTTTTTCAACTAGCAGTTATTTCCTTTCAACAAAAAAAACTTGTTACAACATGAAAAGCTAAGATATTCTCAACCAATTTCTCTCTTTGTTATCATAATAAAGCAATTTATAGTATAGTGCCAATTAGGACCATTATTGGTTACTATTATTTCTGTTATAATAATTTATATTAATGTATGTAAACCATTTATTTAGTTTATAAAGTTAATATTCTAAGTTTCAATAAAGGAATAAATATAATTTAATGGGCCAATCCTATTTATTTTAATAAAGATATAAATTTAGATAATACATTTGAATATTAAGAAATTTTATATAAAGGACTGACTACAGATACTGTTCTTAGACATCATTTACTGTTTAATATTAGCTAACGTAAACAACATGTTTTTTTCTGTAGTGCTTGGTACATTAATTTGTATATCGATAAGCGATGGGAAGATTCGAGACCTGCGTAAGTATAAAGCTTTTTCTTAGGTGTATATGTTACGGGTAATATGAAAGGGAAATACATAATGTCTAAATAACACTAGAGAATATACTTAATTTATCAAACATACCGGATATTATGCAACTAATGCTGACTGTGCGAAAAGATATATTGGAAAAAATATTAAATCGGCAAATGTTCGAGTGCTGGGGGAACTTGGCAGCCACAGGCTGCTTACCCCCCTTCAAAACCACTGAATGTCGAAGAAATAGGGTACATAATTGTAAAACAATAGAAGTGAACCGAACTGCATCTAACAAAAAAGAACAGCGCCTATGATGAAAGACAACAAATAGAAACAAGAAGAAAATTGTTGAAAGCATATGTGTGGAGCACTACGCAGTATGCCTTTAAAATACGGGCAGTAGGAAAAGCAGACAGAAAAACTGCAACAGCCTTTTGAAATGTTGTTCTTCAGATGTATGAGAATGATAGCATAGACAGACAAAGTTAATAACAAATAGGTTATCGAAATAGTAGGGAACAAGAATACCTGTGGAAAAAAATAGGAGAAATAGAAGGGAAGAATACGTTCTAAGGCATTCTGGGGGAATAGTATGGAATATATTACAAGCAGAGATAGAAGAAAGAAGGTAGATGTAGACCTAGATCAGATAGTGATAGATGCAGACTGTGCAAATTTCAGGGAAATGTGTAGGTTAGTTGAGAATAGAAAACAACGAGGGTACGCGTCTAACCAGTTCCAGCACTGAAGACCTAATGATGATGACCGGCTATTATGACTAATTTTCAAAACGAACCGATAGTTGTGATTAATGAAAATTATAATCCAACGAATTACAAAAAAATCAACATTTATTTATTCTTACAAGATAAACTACTATAATATTTTGAGTTGCATTGTCCGTTACTAATTATACAACTACATTTATTGGTGTTGCATTTTACTTTACAAAAAGATTCTTTCTATTCTTGATCACCAAATAATTAACACTTTTTAACACACTTCCACAAAGATATGTCTGAGTTCGAAACTTCAACAGTACTTACATAGTTTTTATGTCACCCAATTCATATAGTACTTTATTACTGCCAAACAGTTTTTTGGGTCGCTTCTGGCCCTGTCAACGTCAGAAACCCTTATCCACACCGTATCACCACTATGCCAACATGAAACTTTGTATCAGAAACGATTTCATTTTTTTAGGTTGTGATTCAAGATGTTGTTGCGATCCACTATTAGGCAACCCGTCAAACATACAAACGTCCGAGGCACATCATATTCTCAAGGATTCCAGAATTCTTCTAGAAAATACTAGATAATGACTCATATCTTTAATTCAGGGTATATATAAGGCCGCTTACGAATGTAAGATTTAGTCTATACTTGAAGGTCTAATATAAATTGTATCGTGTACAGTAAACGTAGTTGAGCTTTTAGGAGTTCAAGAATTTATACATAAATGATATATGCTGTGTCTAATGTACATGCAGCTTGTAGTATACATAAATAAATAGAAGTGTATAAACAAATAGTTGTGTTAGTGTTCTTAATGGACCTATGGTAAAGAAGTTAGTTTAAGAAGATATTAGTGCTTGTAAATTCGTTAGTGTAATAGTGCTTCATTGTTAAGTGGACTGAAAACATCTATAAACAAGACATATACTGTTAATTAGACTTGTGAACAGTGAGTAATAAAGACGTTTGTTATTACTTGTTTTTAAGTTAAAGAAACGCGGTAGCAGTAGCCCGTTACAATATTCTTTTACTATTTTACGTTTTCTGTGTGTTACTGCCTTTCTATTTGCAACAATATTACCTTTTGGTGAATTAAAACCTCTATATTATTCTCCATTTGTCTTTATTATTTTTATATTCTTCTCAATAATTTCGACATTTTCCTCACTGCTATTCATATCCGCTTTGCTATTCCTCATATTTTCTTCAATATTCCCCAGTATATTATTAGTCTCATTTTCAATAATTTTGTATCAGTGTCTTTTGTTGCCTTTATTAGAAAGACATGAGATTTGGAAAAATGACTTTTGTAATCTTGTTGCGGGCCAGGATGTGAATGGAAATTACAGCAACTGCATCATAAATAAAACAATTTTATTTGAACACAGATAGCGCTCCATAAAACATCAAAATAACTTACGCTACATAAGAAAGTACAATTATGTTGGTAGTTCAACACCCAATACGTAAGGATCCGACTAATTTATAAAAATATAACTAATTGTTTGCGATTTACACAGGTTGTTGTCACAGGAACAGCGCTTCGCTTTTTGGAGATCTCACACTTCTCTATTTGCTGACTCAAAATAACAGCCATCGTGTGTGAACATATCAAAAAAGCCGGACGATGATTCTAATACTAGCACATACAACTGTAATGTTATTAGATACACAAATACACTTTCCTATTAATTACATAGCATACGAATATTTACAAAAATTTACTCCCAAATTAATCTGTACACTCGCCACAAATAGCGGTCAAAACCCTACTACCCTTGCGTCTACCTATAATGGGCGCGTTAGTTTCCTGGCAAGAATTTCCCGTCCATGGTCGTTCAAACCTGTCATAATAGTCATTAATCATAGCGATTTCCGGTAGTAGACAAACACTTTATCTTCCTGTAAAAATCAGACATTTTACCTGCCGCTAGCAAATATTGATCAACATGGCAATGACAGTATGACGTTAAACAGAAATCTACCCGACGTCCCATTATGTAGATGTCTTAAGACCTTAGACTCCCTGCTCTTGGAAACCATCACCTGAAGAGTAGTTACAGAGTTATCTTTCTTTTCTAGGGATGGTACCAAGATCCGTTTTTTAACTTCAAGGCGTACCACAGTGTCCAGTAAGACTTTAGCGTGCTACTTAGTGGATTAATATCCTGCCACTATGAGCGCTCTCCTCTAATTTTCCAATCTATAATGACGACTAGGTCTTGGTCATTCCTCTTGTTCGGTTCTTAGCTGCCGTGATTGCTAATCGTTATTGATGAGGTTGTCCGACAAAAAGATTACATTATCGTCTCCAGCCGTGAACAATGGCTACAACCTTCAGAATGAGACCGATGCGACAACGCATCTGCTTTGCAGTGACTTGAACCCGCTCGATGTTCAGTATCAAAATTAGTGTTTCCGTTGTATTTCTATATATCTTACAACTAGTTCTTCCAAATTTCCTTGTACTCTTTTTAGTTACTTGCACTGCTGTTCAATATGCTTTAATTCTACACATTTACAGCATTTCGGTCGCTTCTTCTTTGGTTGCTGGTCATGAAAATCTTGTCGAATCCTTTTTTCCATGCTCTCTTATCTCCGTTCCTCCACGAGCACCTAATTTTGACTTCGCTACAATGCGATGCCTGCGTTACTGTTTCAAACTCTAAAGCATTAGTCGGTGTATCAGTCAGGGTCGTTGACTCCTTCCCGCATTCCATCGATAAAAGTCTGTACTATCAGCTGTTCAAAGAAACTATCCGGTACTGTGAGATACTCAAGTCTCATCAAATGAGCGATGTCTACTTGTACCCTTTTGTTGGCCTAAATGTAACGGTTCTTTAATTGAGCCTGATACACATGTTGCAGGTGGGAATCGCCGTACTTCATTTCCCAGACTTGACATTAAGGTTCGTAGTTTCTTTGATTATGGTCCGATACAATTTGTAGGATTTTCAAAGTTCCGTCTCGTAGTGCGACAGTTGTCTTCTTACAGTCCTTCCAGTCGTTAGCTGTCGCGGTAGCCTAAAATTGTTTGAGATACATCACTCAAGGCGGCTTTTAATTAAAGATGGATAGTTTTACTTTATTACCATTTCGAATGGACCTGCACCGTGCCGAAGTTCTAAATTACTAGAACAGGTGAAATGGCTTGCGTGTTCTAATGAGCTAAAGAGCCAAACTACAGGTCCAACCAAAGTAGTAGGGTCGTTAGTGAGGAACCAGACTAAGACAGGTCCCCGAAAGAGGGCAGCGGCTCTTTCGGTACTTAGATTGGCAGAGACCATAGGGGTCGGTATGGCAGTCTAAGACACACTACCGCGATGTGGAAGGCAACGGAAACCACCACATTATCTCCCAAGTACACAGCGTACCTAAATTATAATAAAATGATGGCATTCTCTGGGGTAAAATATTCCGGAGTTAAAATAGTCCCCCAGTCGGATCTCCGGGAGGGGACTACTTCGGAGGATGCGATCGGAAAGTTAAAAATAAGAGTCGGGAACATTCTGCGAGTCGGAGCGTGGAATGTTAGAAGTATGAAGCAAGTAGGTAAGCTAGAGAACCTAAAAATCGAAATGAATAGGTTATCACTAGACATAGTAGGGATCAGCGAAGTTCGGTGGCCAGAGGCGGGGATTTTGGAGTGGAGACTTCAGGGTAATTCATACAGGAGCAGAGGAAGGAAATTTGGGCGTGGGGATAGTTTTGCGGAAAAGATAGGATACTGTGTAGAAAATTACTTACAAAAGAACGAAAGAGTACTTATGGTTAGATTAAAATCTAAACCGGTAAACACAGTAATAATACAAGTATACATGCCAACCTCTAGCTACAGTGACGAAGAGGTAGAAGCCATCTACAAAGATATCGAAGACATATTAAGATACGTAAAAGGACATGAAAATTTAATAATTACGGGGGATTTTAATGCCGTGGTAGGTGAGGGTAGGGAAGGAGCAGTAGTAGGTTTATTTGGTTTAGGCACGAGAAACGACAGGGAAATAGGCTGGTAGAATTTTGTGACAAGAACAATTTAATCATCACAAACACATTATTTCAACATCATGCTAGAAGACGATATACGTGGAAGATGCCAGGAGATATAGGAAGATATCAAATAGATTACATTCTTGTTAGACAACGGTTTAGGAATCAAGTAAAAGACTGTAGAAGCTACCCAGAAGCAGATATAGATACTGACCACAACATCGTAATTATGAAGGCCGCACTTAAATTTAAGAATGTGAAAAAAAAGAAACGGAAAAAGGCACTTGGACTTAGAGAAACTAAAAGATAAAGATATTCAAGAAAGATTCGAAAAAAAGTCAAATGAATTGCTCAAAGATATCGAGAAAATATCTGATACTAAGGAAGTAGAAACAGAATGGAATAACATTAAATCCAGCCTAGACATGGCGGCCAGAGATATTCTGGGGTATACACAAAAAAGAAAATAAGAAACCATGGATAACAAAGGATATCCTGAATTTAATAGAAGAAAGACGAAAATACAAAAATAAATCAGACGAAACAGGAAAACAGAGATACAAAGCCATAAAATGGGAAATTATTCGAAAATGCAGGAAAGCTAAAGAACAATGGATTGATAAAAAGTGCAAAGAGATACAAACGAAGATGGAAATAGGAAAGACAGACGAAGCATACAAATTAATTAGAATGAATTTTAGGGATATAAAACCGTATAGCAAAAATATAAGGGACGCACAAGGAAACGTCATCATAGAAAACGTAGAGAAAGTGGGTAGATGGCAAGAATATATAGGAATTTATATGCAGGAGAGGAACTAACTGCATTAGAACAGGAATCAGACATTGAAAATGATGACTTGGGATATCCTATACTTAGAGATGAGTTTGAATTAGCATTAAAGAGTCTGAAAATGGTAAGGCGCCGGGTACAGATAAGGTGCAAGCAGAAACTCTAAAAGCCGCTGGACAAGCAGTAACAGAACGTCTCTTCCAACTTGTAAGCTATATGTATGAGACAGGCGAGATACCCAAAGATTTCAAACGTAGCATCATAGTAACTATACCAAAAAAGAAAGGCGCGGATAGATGTGAAAATTTTCGAACAATAAGTTTGACAGCACACGTGTCAAAAATATTAACTAGAATTGTGCAAAGACGAATGGAAAAACGGGCGGAAGAAATACTAGGAGAAGACCAATTTGGGTTTAGACGAAACAGGGGAACACGGGAGGCTATTCTAGCTCTGAGAGTGATAATGGAGAAAACAATAGAAAAAGGGAAAGCGTGTATATAGGGTTTGTAGATCTGGAAAAAGCATTCGACAATGTAAAATGGAAAAAATGTTTGAAATACTAAAAAGATTGGAATGAGTTATAGGGATAGACGAATAGTACATAGCTTATACAAAGAGCAAACAGCAGTAATAGAATTAGAGCAGGAACGTAGAGAAGTAAACATTAGGAAAGGGTGAGACAGGGATGTGCCCTATCCCCATTGATTTTAACTTGTACATAGAAGAGGCAATGAATACTGTCAAATGCAGGAAGACATTTGGAATTACTATGCAGGGACAAAAATTGATATGCTTAGATTTGCAGATGATATAGCGGTATTAGCGTCTAGCAAGGAAGAGTTAGAAGCTGCTCTTAATGAAATGGAAATGGTTCTAACAGAGAGATACGGTATGAAAATTAACAAAACTAAAACTAAAGTTCTACTATGCAAAGGTGGGAAAATAAATCAAAACAAGAATACAAGTATGTAACACGAACTTACAAGAGGTTAAGGATTTCTGCTACCTAGGAAGCCAAATAACGCATGATGGGAAAAGCACAAAGATATAAAACAAAGATTAGCACAAGGTCGTGCTACATTTAACAAGAAAAAGCAACTACTGTGCTCAAAGACCACAAACATAGAAACAAGGAAAAGATTGCTTAAAACATATGTGTGGAGCACAGCACTGTACGGCTGTGAAGCCTGGACAGTAGGAGAAGCGGACAAGAAAAAGCTAGAAGCCTTTGAAATGTGGTGCTACAGACGTATGATGAAGATATCATGGACAGACAAAGTTAAGAACGAAGAGGTACTAAAATGGTAGGGAAGAAAGAAATATGTGGAAAACGGTAAAAAATAGGAGAGATAGGATGATAGGCCACATACTACGGCATGAGGGAATAGTGCGGAATATATTAGAAGCAGAGATAGGAAAAAAGAGAAGAAGAGGCAGACCTAGGCTAGACTACTGCACACAGATAGTAAAAGATGTAGGCTGCAGGAATTTCAGGGAGATGTGTAGGCTAGCCCAGAATAGAAATCAATGGAGGTACGCATCCAACCAATCCCAAGATGGATAAACTAATGACGAGAAAATAACTGTGCTTAAACACGATGATTACTCTAAGTAACTACAAGAATTGGTTGGACAACATTCTCAAATAATGTTAAGTGTTTGAAAGGATTTACTGGAAAACCATTATTTCGGCAAATATCTAAGTGTTGGGGGATCTTGGTAGCCACAGGTTGCTTAACCCCCTTCACTGAATCTCGGTGAAATAAGGCATAAAATTAGAAAACAATAGAAGGGGAACGAGCTGTATACACAGTCTTTTGAAATGCTGTGCTTCAGAGGTATGAGGACGATAGCATGGACAGACAAAGATAATAACAAATAGGTTATAGAAATAGTAGGAAACAAGGATATCTGGGGAAAAAGATAAGAGAAATAGAAGGGCAGAATACGTTCTAAGGGATTTTTGGGTAATAGTATGGGATATATTACAAGCAGAGATAGGAAAAAAGAGGTAGATGTTGACCTAGATCAGATAGTGATAGATGCAGACTGTGCAAATTTCAGAGAAATCTGTAGGTTAGTTCAGAATAGGAAACAATGATGGTACGCGTCTAACCAGTTCCAGGACTGAAGACCTAATGATGATGATGAGTTTTACTTTAAGCTTCGATGATGACGGTTCGTTTTTATCGGTATTCCTAAATTTTGAGTGGTGGTGTTGTATCACCGGAGTTGCAATCGATTTTAGTCGTTCTTCAATTTAAGTGCTTGCGCGAATTTTCTAACAACTTTACTGAAAACTCCGATTCTCCGCTTATATTGTGATTTTTTGCATAATCTCCTTTCTTAATTGGCAGTAATTTTATATTAACTTTTGATCACCCGCTTCTACATTCTGGTCTAAATGCTCTGTAAAATTTTTCCTGCAGATGGGCGTCGGTTAATTCAGTTTTTCCACCAGGTTTGTGGCGGTTCGTTTCTGTTTCTCCGAATTTAATTTAATTTCATGGAATTTCTATTTTGCTAACAGGCTCACAGAATATTACCCCATGCCTGACTTGCAATACTTAAAGGATATATCGCTGTCCAATTTCTGTTGTAAACTACGAGTGGTACGTATTCAAAACGAAAATCGTTCAAATGTCCTTTTCAGTAGAACTTCACACACTTAACACCACTGAAACAGTTTTCCTTTTTTTTGTACCTAATTATTATAGTCTATTACTGTCGTCCATTATAACTGACAATTTTTTGGGTCGTTTCTGACCCTGTTAACGTCAGGAACCCCAATCCATACTGTATCACCTATTTTTCCAACTTGAAACTTTGTATCGGAAATGTTTTTCATTTTTAGGTTGTACTACTAGTTTTTCTTTTATATTTTACGTTTTCTGTTGTTTGTACTTTTCTATTTGTAACAATATTGCATTCTGGTGAATTAAAACCTCTCTATCATTCTCCATTTTGTCTTTATTATCCTTTATATGCTTCTCAATAATTTTGACATTTTCCTAACTGCTACTCATATTCGCTTTGCTATTCCTCATATTTTCCTCAATATTCCCAACTATATTGTTAGTTTCATTTTCAATAATTCTGTATCAGTGTTTTTTGTTGTCTTCATTAGGAAGTCATAAGGTTTGCTAAAATGACTTTTATAATTTCGTTGCAGGCTAGGGTGCGATTAGAAATTACAGCAACTGCATAACAAATAAAACAATTTTATTTGAACGCAAGTAGCGTTGCAGAAAACATCAAAGTAACCTACGCTACATAAAAAAGTACAATTATGTTGATAGTTCAGCTCCCAATACGTAAGGAACCGATTAAGTTATAAAAATATAAACTGACTGTTTACGGTTTACGCAGTTACAGGTACAGCACTTCGCTCGTTGGAAATCTCACACTTCACTATTTGATGATCCAAAAAACAGCTTACTAGCAGCCATCTTGTGTGGACAAATAAAAAAGGCAGGACGATGATTCTAATCCTTGCACAAACAACTACGCTGTTATTAGATACACAAATACAGTTTCTTGTTAATTATATATCATACGAATATTTACGAGAATTTACTCTCAAATTAATGTGAACACTCGCCAAACTTGGCGGTCAAAATCCTTACTACTCTCATGTCTACCTTTAATTGATGCGTTAGCTTCCCGGCGAGAATCTCACGTGCATGGTCGTTCATAGCTGTCATATAATTATATTCCCGTTGCCTTTATATATATATATATATATATATATATATATATATATATATATATATCCATCTCGCGACCTGTCATTCCGATTTCCCTTGTACTCTCTTGGGTTGCTTGCACTGTCGCCGAATATGTTTAAATTCGACACATTTCCAGCATTTCTTTGGTCGCTGGTTATGACGAACCCATCGAATTCTTTCCTCCATGCCTTCTTATCCCCGTTCTTCCACGAAGATCTGCTACGATGCGATGCCTGCTTTACAGCTTCAATCTCTAAAGCATGAGCCAGTGCATCAGCCATGATCTTAGACCGGACCAGTAAGTCGTAATGCTTGGTGGACACCTCCTTCCCGTATTCCCGCGACAAAAATCTGTACTACTGCGAGGTGTTCCAAGAAAATGTCCGGTGCTGTCGCATACTCAAGTCTTGCCAAGCGAGCGATGTCTGCTCCGAACTCTTGTAACTTTTTGTTGACCTTTTCGTAACGGTTCTTTAGTTGAGCGCGATACACTTGTTGCAGGCGGAAATCACCGTACTTCATTTCGCAGTGTTGACATTAAGGTCCATAGTTTCTTTGAATATGGTCCGATATATTTTGTAGGATATTTAAAGCCTTGTCTCGTAGTGCAACCATCAACGCAGTAGTCATCTTACAGACATTCCAGTCATTAGCCGATGCGGCAGCATAAAATTGTTTGTGATACATTGCTCAAGGCAGCTTTTATTTAAAGATATGTAGTTTAACTTTGAGTTTCGATGACGACGGTCCGTTTTCATCGGTATTCTTAAATTTTGAGCTGTGATGTTTTATCATCGAAATTGCAAGCGATTTAGTTCGTTCTTTCAATTTAAGTACGTGCGAGAATTTTCTAACAACTTCTCTGAAAACTCCAATTAAATTTTTTGTAAACCACCGAAGAATTTGGCTTTTAGTTTTTTTAGCGTAAATTGTTGTTTCTTGCATAATTTCATTTCGTAATTGGCTGTAATTTTATATTAAGGTTTGGATCAACCGCTTTTGCGTTCTGGTCTAAATGTGCTGTAAAATTTTCCATCATATTGGCGTCGGTCTGATTCAGTTTTCCCACCAGGTTTGTGGCGGTTCGTTTCCTATTCTCCAAATTTTATTTAATTTCATAGAATTTCTAGTTTGCTGCCAGGCCCGCAGAATATTGCCCCATGCCTGACTTGCAGTACTTAAAGCATATATCGCTGTTCAATTTCTGTTGTTACCTACAAGTGGTACGTGTTCAAAAAGAAAATCTTTCAAAAGTCCTTTTCAGTAGAACCGCACACACTTGACACTACTGAGATGAATTTTCTAATTGTTCGCTGGCCTTTATTTCTAATAAATACAAGTCTAATACTTATTCTCGACTATCGCAAATATTTACAGAGTATTGTTTATATAAACACTAGCCTAGCCACTATTTGTAGGCACTAATTTAGTCTTCTACATATGACGAACTAAACACTATTATATCACTAATTTTACTTGTATTCTATTTATCTAACACATTTATATCAAGTTAGTGAATGTATATTCACATAAATTTCTGTACATCAAATGTTTATTAAGACCGAATTCAAACTTATACTGATCTATCGCAACGGAGTTGGTCTTTATGTACAGTAATCTTTTGTTTTAGAAAGATACAGAAAAATTTAGAATGTTGGTCATCAATCTTTCGAGAAGAACCCCCATTATATTACCATATTAATCACCATTGTTATCGTTAGACAAATATGATTGTAATACGATACCTATTACTCGCCTTTCTTATCGCTAGAGAGATATGACTATAATAGGATACCTATGAATCGTCCTTTCTTATCGCTAAACAAATATGTGGCCTCTTTAATAAAAATCGAATAAACGTACCTTCGAGAACGTTTTATATTCTGTTTATTTACTGTTATAATAATTAACATTCATTCAGAAGAAAACTTTATTTAATAAACAGCATAACATTAAACCTATTTCAGCATTATTTTTTCCACGATGCCATAGGAGCGATCCATTATTAAACGAATGTCTATTAAATGCTGTTTCTGTCGTCAAAGATTTCGTACGGAAAGGTGTGAAAGAAATAGGAATGCCACCAATGGAAAAATACACAATACCATATTGTTCAGTATTGCAGTATAATCCTGTGTATATAAATGGAACTGCAAATAATTTCACTTTTGATCGTTTAGATACTTATAATTTTCAGGAGGTTAGGTTAGTGTTACCAAAATAACCATTGAATTCTGAAGTATCTATTTATTGTGATTGTAGCTTCGATACAGAAACCTTGACACTTTCCGGAAAGATCCGCTTCGAAGAAATATATATAGAAAATATTTATGAAATAGATGCTTATCTATTGACTAGGATTATAGGACAAGGCACATTAAAAGGGTTAATAGGTAAGTAGTTTATAGTATTTACAGAAATATTTCTGGTGACTTTATAGGGCCAACGCTGATAGTGTTTGAAATTACTGGCAAATTAGTTGAAAAAGAGGAAGTATATTACTCTCCATTAGACTGTAAAGTAATAATGACCATTGATGGTTTCAACGTTAATATGGAAGGACTCCTGGGCCCTAAGAGTCCTTTTGGTAGGTGTACTTCTACAGAGAACCTATCTAGGAATTATACTTTCAGCTGAATCTGCCAACGAATTGCTAAACAATAATTCAAACTTAATATCTGCATTGGTTTCATCAGCATTAGAGAAAGTCGTTGAAAGGTTGTTCTTGAGGTATATTACATATCTTACGTCAAATATCCCATACGATAAGTTACTACCATTATAAGAGCGCCTTTTAAATGTTTACGATAACTGTCGTCTTAAAATAAAGTGCATGACGTTGAATTTGTTTACATTGTGCCCCCTTTTCAAATTTATATCTATTGGAAATAAAAATGTTTATTGAACAACTACTTTTTTTATAATAATAGGTAGATTTCTCAATAATACATATACACTTTCATTTTTACTAGGACAAAAATTAATCCTGTACATACCAATAGTACCATAAATAGTTATGCAACTTTCCTGATCACTCTGAACTATTTTTGTTAAAAGATGTTAGATGTTCAAACAAATCTAAATAATTCTGCATACGGATTACATATTTTATCTCTGAGGGTGATAATGGAGAAAACAAGAGCAAAAGGGGAAAGCGTGTAGATCTGGAAAAAGCATTCGACAATGTAAAATTGAAAAAAATGTTCGAAATACTCAAAAAGATTAGAATGAGTTTTAGGGATAGACGTATAGCACATATCTTATACAAAAAGCAAACAGCGGTAATAGAATTAGAACAGGAAGGTAGCAAAGTAAATATTACGAAATGGGAGAGAGCAGGGATGCGCCCTATCCCCATTAAATTTTAACTTGTACATCGATGAGGCAACGAATACTGTCAAATGCAAGAAGACATTTAGAATTATTATGCAGGGACAAAGATTGATATGCTTAGATTTGCAGATGATATAGCGGTATTAGCATCTAGCAAGGAAGAGTTAGAAGCTGCTCTCAATGAAATGGAAACAGTTCCAAAAGAGAGATACTGTATGAAAATTAACAGAAATAAAACTAAGGTACTAGTAAGCAAAGGAAGGAAAAATAAGTTAGTAGAAAGATGACAGGGGAATCAGGACAGTTTTGCGCATTATCCTGTATTTCGGTTCCTGGAGGGTGTTTGGGCGATCTCTTAATTGGACCTGCACTCTAATTTCCCGGGCGATCTAACCCTGTAAAATTTTAAAATCGGTCTATCCCTTACAAAGTTATACCCTGTTAAAGCCCCGCACCCCGAGTTTTTGCTCATTGCATGCATATGCACGTTATCAGGAATTTCTCGGGCAATCTAAATCCGTCGAATCTTTTAAATAGGACCACCATTACAAAGTTACAGCGTTTAACGGCCTCAAACCTTTAAATTTTTGCTCATCTATATTTAACTTTATCTTTAAAACCTTTTTTCGCTACCCAAGACATCTGCTTTAACCAACCATTTCCCGAGAAATCTAAAACCGCTGGAATTTTAGAAATCAACCCTTTATAAGCCATAAGTGTTTGATATTTAAAACCATTTTCAAACTGTAATGTTCTGTTTTTAGAATAATCTATAACATTCCAATTTAATGTGTTTTTAATATATAAATAGGAAGGTCGAGTTTAGCAACAACAATCACACTCTTTAATTAGAATATTCAAAAACACGACTTTAAAAATTTTGGTAAACCTTTACACAAAATTTTATCAATTTTCTGGTTTTACATTTAGTTAACTCGATACAAAATAGATACTTTGGAAAATACAATTCGTATTTGAATTAATTTCTTGTCGATTATGGATTACCCGAATTACATGTGAAAGCGGGGTATAATTCCTTTTCAATAGACTTTCCATTAATTATCATATTGACTACATGTTTTGAGGAATACAAGAAATATGTTTCAATGCCGTACATTAGAAATCGACGCATAATTGCTTGTGGATGATTAATTACACAAGGTACTGGAAAGTGTCCTACTTTGAGTAGTCATAATAGATATTAAATAGATCAATTACTATGCAATTATGACAAGTGTATATAACCCGGTCTAATTTCCAAATTCTAATCGTATCGGTACTCCGCGTGCTATTATTACTGTGTGAGGAGTTACGTTGAAGTTTAAACAATTGTTTTATGTTTGCGCAGTGATTTTCGTTAAATTTTTTTTGAAGATTTAAGGTAAGTCTGCATTTTTTTTATTAAAACAGAACTGAATAATATTTGCAAATAACAACTATCGTGCATTTTACTATTGTTTCTGATTGTATTTTTAAAACATCTAGGATTCGTTTAGAAATATTTTAAATTGGGTGCAAGTTTTATTTATTTAAATATTTTATATACAGCGCGTTTTTCAAATTTTAGATTGGCTAATTTATTTCTCACTATTAATTTTTTTCAAAGTAATGCACTGTTTTACATATATATTACGTTTTTTCAAATTTTAGATAGTCTTTTAGCTAAGATAATAAAAAACAATTTCCACAAATATTTTATTAAAAAGTAATTACATTAAACATAAACAATGGGTTGCAACAGTATAGCATTTTCTTTTGAACAACAAATTATTCACACAGTTGTTAAAACAGTAGCAGCACCATCGCCAAATCTCCTTAATTCTTTGAGTCTAGGGACTGAGAATACACCTTCCATGTTTAAAATGTTGTTTGATAAATATTTCGATAGTAGCTGCTTTTTTGTTCTTTTTTGACATAAACAGTGGCCCCAGGAGGTATGCATTCTTCCAGCAAAACACCCACATTTGTAAAACCACTCGTAGACTGCTCGTCCCAGCAGAGTCCATGAATTTTTTCCTTTAACCACTTAACTTGCTTTTTGAAATCATCACTTAGGGAGTTATATTCAAGTCATGTCCAGTACCTTGTGCCATATTACATTATTTGCTATATCCAAAATGGCGATCTCCTTGCAACAGAAGTCACTAGTTTTGAATTGATATCCTTGTAAATCGATTATGAAACACATGCTTCTTGCTTCAAGTCATAAATGGAAATGGGCTTCAAAGCAAATATCTCCTATCTATCCAGCTAGGGGTTTTACCCCCACCTATCGAACAAGTAGTTTAGTCTTTCACTTCTTTAGAATTCTTTCAACTAGGTAATTATCTGGAACTTTGGTCGGTTGATACTAAAGCAAATCTGTTTTCTTAATCCAACTATCCCCCCAAGCACGACACTAATAGTTCACGTCCATGCTTCCGTTTCCGTAAAACTTTTTTCACTAGGTACGTGTCGGGTGCCGCTGTGAGCTGAATCTCACCACCGTAAAAAGCACCTATGATTGGCTGACCTTCCAAATCTTCGAGTAGATACGTGATTGGATTGGTGGTTTGTTGTACTTTAACAATTTTGAACAGTTCTATACTCCAGTTTGGATGAAATCCACAGTCAAATACCGCTTTATATTTTGATATACGTACAATCTGGTCAATCTGTACAACTTCTTGTAACTTTAGCAGCACTGTCAGCGGTGTAAAGTTTTATTCTTTCCGGGAATTCTTCCGCTTCTATAGGCGTTATATTAATAGCTAGATGTGGTGTATTATTGTATTCTTCCATAACCTAAGACAAAATATTCAACCATCTATGACTGCCTTGCAAGTAAAGTCTTCTGTACAATTTGTTTTTGATTGTCCTGATCAATCGTTCACCTATACTAGCTTTGATAGCGGTATACGTAGAATAATGGTTTACCATATATTTTTGCATAAGATTTTTAAACCAGCAGTTGTAATACTCTTTCCCAAAATCCGTTTGTAGATTGATTTTTGCGTTAATTTCTCCTTGCAACATTTTATCCAATATTTTTTTCATAGCATTTGTAACTTATCATTCGGTCTTGGTCTTTAAAGGCTCTGCTAAAGCATATTTTGTAAAATAGCCCACCGCTATTAGAATATATCTGTACCCATTGTTCACACGAGAGTAAGACTGCATTTTGCACAAGCCCGACTAGATTAGATCGCGTTTCACATGTTTCAGATTTGTGTGACAAGGCTGAAAATTTTTTCTTGCAGGCTTAAATAATTCCTTAACGATGATTTCTTTACTCATTTTTGCTTAAGACTGATGTTAAACTAATAGAACTATCACTATCTAGTTGCACCTTTGGCATAAACTGAAGCTTTAGTTTGTAGCATTTGTTTTTTACAGCTGCTGGTGTCGCCTCGTAAATCGATGATAATGCAAAACCGAGCTCCTTTTTGTTTGTGTCAGAAACAGTAGTCAAATTCATAAAAAACTGAACAAATACTTTTACATCGGATAGGATTTTTTCACATTTTTCGTCTATATATTGCCTGGTTGCTGAATCTGATTTTTCAATTGGAGGACTAAGCTGTATGATACGGCTTCTTGCATTGTATACTACAGCTTTACGTTGAACATGTTCCATACTTTTTAGACAGCATGAAAAGGTTTCCCTTAGATATCCAAAACATAGATGTTTTCCTAGTGAAAGTTTGATGTAAATTCACCTAGCGCATAGGTAGTTTTACCTACTAGGTTGTCGATACCTGATGACACTCTTACATCACGCGGGAGTAGTACAATGTGATACTTTAGAGGCGGCAGTGTCCGACCTCAAGCGAGCCTGGTTTCTAACAGCGAAAGCGGGTTTAGACGAAACGCAATCGAAGTGCAATAAGGAATAATGACATTGATTGCATTGGCGGCATAAAAAAATAAACGCATTTATTTAAAATGTGAGAATTGCTAAGTCAATTAATCCAAAGATGTTTGTTTTTTGCAAAATTGTAGCGATCTTGAGACGAAAGTTTGACGAACTCATGACAATGATAAAGATTGTGATCTTGTTTGCAAAGCGGACATTTATTAACATTAGGTTTTGTCTGGACTAACATGGAAACGGCGAAGCGGGACCTAGACGTGTTGCTACAATGAATACCGTTGTTTAAATCAGTTTTATGATATACTGACAAATTCGATAAAGATTTACACGTTTTTTCCAGATAAGCAATTAACTCTTTATAAGAGGGGATAACGGTTGAATCTTGATGCAGTTAAAAACTACGAGCAGTGTGTACATCAAGGCGATTTAAGATCATTTGTACAAGAATAAAGTCCCATTGATCTATGGGCAAATCAAATTTCTCAAGCGCTTGTAAATTATCGAGAAAAGTATCATCTAATTTTTGCAAACCGGCAGGGTTATCCGAATTCAATTTGGGAAATTTATCAATATTGTTCCATAGAGCTGAAGTAATGTGATAAACATTACAATATTTTTCGCGAAGTTAATTGTAGGCAAGAGGATAATTGGCTTCTGTAAGGTTAAAGTTTTTAATGGTTAGGAGTGCGGAATCGTTGAATGCAGATACGAAAATTTATCCACGTTCGTCAGATCGTTATTAAGATGAACTAAACTATCAAAGCGGACAATAAAGCTTTTAAACAAACTTTGGGAGGGTCAGCGGGGGAAGTGAAACATTCGATTTTGAAGTATTTAAGGACGCGGTCACATTAGCTCGAAACGACGATTGACTCGTAAACAGCTTAAGATAGAGTGCTTTTATTTGAAAGTAATTGTTATCGAAACGTTTACGAATAGCGTCTTCCGTTTTAAATTGTTCATCAGCGTCACCGGCGGAAGAAATTGCACGTGCTATCCAATTATGATGTGTAAAGAAATTTTCTCAAACCGTCTCGATAGATTGGTACTGTGCACGAAATAAATCAGAAAAGGTTGCTTTAACGGTACATTTTTGAGCGATTACAAACACTTCCTCCAGCGAATTAATTGCAATATTACGTAGAACACAGTTACGTTTCAACTTTTCTGCCATCGTTAAAAATTAAATAAATACAATAGGTCGGATGAAATAAAAGCGAAATCTCGCCGATCTAAAATAACCTTGCGGCGACAAATACATAAACCTAGTACAAATTCTAATAGCAAACCCGATAACAACAAACGCTCGTAAACAACTCAAACGACAGAAATGATGTTAATTAAAACTGGTAATGCTTTGATAAGCGGTATGCTAAGGTGAATCTAATTATCAATTAAAATTTGTTGTTTATTCAGATCCGGTGAGAAGTAAACCAATGTTAGTTTTGCGGTAATTTCGACAGCTACTAATGGTAGAGAAAAGTGAACATGTATATAAAAATAAATTATAACTGATAATAGACAAAACAATTAATTAAGGAATTTAAACAAGACAAACAATTACTTCAAACACATACCTTATGTATGCGAGTGTAGGGAAGCACATTTATATTCATGCGGCCGTACAAACGGATAACGATCAAAACAAACTGTAGAATGCGTCCATCTTTGACGGGAAACAAAAAATTGACTCTTTTTTGTGGTTCTAACGAAGCGAAGCACATTTATTTATACTGGTCATTATGAACGAAAAGCCATTCTTCTAATAATGCAGCGTAGAACATGTAAGTTAATGCGGCCTTCTACCACGAAAAATCGTTACTGCTATGCTTTGTGTGTTTTCCAAGGTAAAGAATGTTCTCGCACAAGCGATATGTCGAGGCACTTTGCACAGACCCGTGCTTGAAGTAATACACGGTATTTTTCAAAAACAATTAACATACCAAGCGGGCGCAAATAATCAACAAATTTCACATGGTCAAATAAATTTAGCTGTAAATTATATAATTAAACGGAACATACATTAAGAGGTAAATTATATACACTATAAACGGAACAGTACTGAAAAACCACGTTGACAATTTGACATTTTTGTATCGTTCTGACGGAATCTTTATAATAATATGTGAAACTAGAGCCTTTTGTACAAACTTGTTTCGTTTCTTAGATCCAAATGTGTGTCAATTATTGCCAACTGTATGGGTATATCAGGAATTTATATGTGGAATATTTAAATTTTACGTCGGGTTGTCAAACCTCATTGAAAAGTAAAATAGAAATGCCTCTTGCCTAAATGAACATAATGAAAATGATGTCAAAGCCAACAAGACTTATGCTTTCCGAATTTTTACTCTGGTTCCTTATTATTGTTGCAAGCTACTATTAGGCAACCCGTCAAACACACAAGCGCCGTAGGCACTGTATATTCTCCAGGGATCGAGAATTCTTCTAGCAATTACTGGAGAATGAGTCATCCATTTTAATTCAGAGTATATATAAGACCGTTAATAAATGTAAGAGGTTAGTCTATATCAGAATGTCGAATATAAATTATATCGTGTAAAGTTAAATAGTTGAGCTTTTGGAAGTCCAAGAATAAACATAAATGCCATATGAAGTGAATGTGTCTAATGTAGATGCAGCTTGTAGAATACCTAAATAGACAAAAGTGTAATAAATAAATTATAGTAGTGTTTAGTGTTGCTCAGAAGACTTATAGTTAAGGAACTAGTTTAAGAAGATATTAGTGCTTGTAAATTCATTAGTGTAATAGTGCTTCATTGTTAATTGGACTGAAAACATCTATAAATAAGGAATATACTGTTAATTAGACTTGTGAACAGTGAGTAATAAAGACCTTTGTTATTACTTGTTTTGAATTAGTGAAACGCGGTAGTAGTAGCCCGCTACATTAATTACCAAAAGTAGAATACATATGGCTCACATGAGAACGCTCTAGCATTTACTTCGTAACACATATCTTATAGGTTACAATTAATTCATAATTTAAACTATCCGCAAGTTCGTTGTACATAAACAGCTGCAACATTTCAACCAATCTCCCTCTTCGATTATTATAATAAAGCAATTTTGCCATTTAAGAACATTATTGGTTAGTTATTCTGTTATAGTTATATAACTTGTATTAATATATGTAAACCATTTATCTAGTTAATAAAGTTAAAATTCAAGTTTTCAACAAACGAATAAATAAAATTTAATGGACCAATCCTAATTATCTTAAAAAAGTAGTATAGATTTAGATAATACATTTGAATATTCCGAAGTTTTATATAAAGGGATGACTATAGATTCTATTATTAGAAATCATTTACTCTTTAAGACGGCTTAACATTAACAAAATGCTTTTGTCTGTAGTGCTCGGTGTAATAATATGTATATCAGTATGTGAAGCCAAGGTTCGAGACCTGCGTAAGTATAAAATATTTCTTAGATGTATATGCAATGAGCAATATGAAAATATGCAAGTATCCATAATCGCCGGCGATTATACATAATGTCTAAATAACACTAGAGAATATACTTAATTTATCGATTGTACCGGTTATAATGACTAACATTAAATAAGGGCTGCTAATTATGATTAATGAAAATTATATACCAGCAAACTACAAAAAAAATCAACGTTTATTTATTCTTACAGGATAAACTACTGCGAGATTTTGAGTGGTATTGTTTGTTACTACTTTTACAACTACATCTTTTGGTGTTGCATTTTCATCTACAAGATCATTTTTTGAGTCTTTGGTAATGAAGACCTTTTAAAAACTTCCGCAAAGATTGTCTGAATCTCGAACTTCAGCAATACTTGCAAAGCTTTCAGATAAAAACTGATTCTTTGAATAAAGATTGGACAGTTTTCCACTTTTGTATCCAATTAGTACAGAATTGGTATGCGTCGTACAAGTGAATAGACTTGTTTTATTCTAGTGCTCACATTATTACTGTACAACTAATAAAAGGTGCCTTTAGTTGGACGATATCAACAAAATCATTAAAAACACAACAACAACCTTGTGTGCTGATAAAAATTTTATCAAAGCTATTGCAGCAGCTGTTCCCGAACTGGTTATAGAAAATTTAAATAACAAATTGCAGTCTCAAGGTGGCAAATTAAACATTTAGAAAACGTTCTTAATCAACTAAAAAATGAAAATGCAACTTTATAAAATATGTGTGTTAATTTTGAACAATATACGCCTAGAAACTCGTTAAGAATATTCGGAGTAGCGAGAATAAGAATGAAAATTGCGAGGATATAGTTATCCATTTATTTAATAACAATCTAAAATTAAATCTCTAAAGTTTGGACGCCCAATGCGTAGGGCCGATTTGCTCGTCCCCCTAATTTTTCTTATTCTTTTTTGAATTTTTTTTCTGAATCCGATTTTTGCTTGATCTTTTTTAAAAATTATTCTTAGGGCCTGATTATTTGATTTGCTGATTTCTCTAATTTTTTTAAATTTTAGTGCATCTGTGTATCTGATTTTCCTTATTCTTTTTGAAAGTTATTTGAACATCAATTTTTTTAGTGAGTCGTAAATTTTTTTTGGTTATCTTCGATTTTGTGTGGGGAGGTTTTGTTTATTTTTATTCCATATTAGCTACGATCTTCGTAACATTGGTATTTTGGTGTTTGCCCAATGTTCTTTATTATTTTGGGCCTGGATTTACTTTAATTCTCTTAGTCCGTTAGATAGACATTCCCTATTATTTTTTTTAATTTTTATTTCCGAATTATCGGACTTGTGTTTTTACCGATAATTCGCGACCCTCGAAAACGCTGGCGCCCAGTCTTATTCTTTTGGCACCCCTATTCCGTTTTCTCTTTTGTTTTTAATAGTTTTGCTATTCCCTGTTCCTATATTCTATTGGCTTTTCCTCCTGAATCAAATTGGTTAGTTTGGGATATATTCTGTTTTACCCTATTCATGCTGTTTTATTTTACTCTTAGTAAATTTTATTTTTTATTTCCTTTACTAAATTGAACTGTAGCCTCTCGTGAATTTCCTTAATTTTTAAAATTTTTATTTTAGGTATTGTAGTCCGTATCTTGTTTAATAAAAGTCTGCATGAATATACTTTGTATTAATTTACTTACTTTACGTGATTGCATTCAGCTCTTTCAAATGTTAATTGGATTTATCAGTTGATTAAGACTTGCTAAGAATTCTACAAACACCTGTTTTGATAACGTGTTGAATTAGACTTTGCTTGTGATGAAAGAAGATTCTCCATTCTTTTCCTAAATATAACGAACAATATTCATGTTTCTATAAAAGCAAATTTCTAGTTCGCCATGGTCTTACTATAGATGTTTCCTGTCGGATTTGCACTTGGTGAAGTTGACGCTGTGAGTGCCCTTGGAGCGATAATCTTCACATGTGCTTCTTCCGTGGACGAAATGCCGGAGATACCGTAAGGATGTTTCACCATTGTATAGATAGTTGATATTCACTGGGTCCAGCTGTCCGTCCTATCGATGCGTGCAGCGAAGCCACCTTATACGTCTATCTGATGAGTCCTACCCATATTACCGCTTTTATTTTAACCTTGAGGTCAACGCGATAAGCTTCTGCCCATTCATAGTCACTGCAGAGACATTACCGCTTTTATTATAATCTTGAGGTCAACGCTACAAGCTTCTGCAAATATTTATAGTCGCTACAGGGAGAATTTATTTATCTGGCTACCTCATAAATTAAGGGGTAAATATAATTAAACCTACTCAAGAGAATCGTCTTATCGCACGACGCCATGAAACGAGTAGCCTATCTAGGATTGATCCACAAATTTTACCATGTGGTTTCTGTATTTGAACAAATTTTATACCGTTCATTCTAATGATACTTGCCAAATCTGCGGTTATCTTCTTGATTCAATTTTCCATTAGTATTGGTAAAATATTACCCATAGAGACATTATATGCTAAATAAATTTTCATGTGTTTATTAACTAACATTAAAATAGCATTTAGTTATGAAAAATCTGTAGGAAATTTTTTCACTAAGCTGAAAGATAAAACGAAAAAATGTTAAATAGCAACACTATCTATAAAATTACGTGTTCCTGCAAAAAAACATATGTGGGTAATTCTAGTCAGTGGTTGAAAAATAGACTCATTCAACATAAGTCAGATGTAGAATTGGGGAAGAACACCTGTGCCCTCTCACAACATATAAATATGACTCATCATACCCAAAATTATGATGAAGTTCGAATTTTAGATTCTGAAACTAATTATAAGCTTAGGCTTTTTTTGGAGGCGTATTACATAGGAAATGAAGTCAATTCGTTAAATTTTAGGCAGCACGCCCAAAATTTGCATCCCATATATTCCAATCTGTACAGAATTGCAAAGTCAAATTTTAATTTTCAACAATGATGTGAAGGCCAGAGCGCATCTTATTTACCTAATAATCGTACAAAATGTGGAACACGCTCTCACTCTTATCGGACTGGTTTTATATTAATTCATTCGTAGTTGGTCGTTTAATCTATAAATTTATTAATTTTATTAATTAAATTTAAATAATCCCCTTTCGGGTGCTCAAATATTTGTATTTTAACCAGTTGTGACTAACAACAACCCTGATGTGTAGGGTTGTGTTTATAATTTTAATATTTATGCATTAACAATTAAGTAAGTAATTTTTAAAAATAACATTTTTTGATGACTGTAATGATTGGTTTTCCTTTTTTAGAATCTTGATAAAGGCAAACTCCTGCCGAAACGTCGATTTATAATTAAATATATGCAAAATATTATTTTGTTTTAATTTTTTGAACTAAAATATCCCAATTGTACTGTAACATTTTATCGGAAAAACACTATTATATATATATATATATATATATTGCTACGAGATACGGCTTTCTAGCTACAATGCTGGGCGTCATAATTGCTCTGAATTCTACGACGTTCGTTGTCCTATGACTCGTGCCACACGATTGGGTGGCCATAATGCTCTGAATTCAAGCCCCACAACTTGGGTCGATATTAATTGCTGCGAATTTTGGCTCTCTGGAAGACAGCTTAAACAAAAACCTTTAAATTACTTACTGGGTGTCACTAATTGCTGCAATCTCTGGAGCTGATGAAGTGATGATTAGTGCCTGAAACGCTTGAAAAATATACATGCCACGGCTGCTCAGCTTCTTTCTACAGTTTATCTAACACACAAAAAATATCTGCTACGGTAATCACACATTTATTACATACTCAAAATCACAATTAAAAATTCACGTTCACACATTATTTATCCATTATATACAATGTTCTTAGAAAATAATACATTTCATAATTGATTTTGGAATCAATAATTACTCCAATCAATATTTACAGCCTGATATTACTTTATAAAGTAACAGGGCTTTCCACCTGTATTAACTATACCGCAGGTTTAGTTCGAGCTCATAATAAAGTTTATACCTTCATGCAACGATAGCACATCAATCCTCCAAAAGTACCCTTTTACCTTGTACATACCAACAGGTGTTAATATCAATCATTTTAAATTAAAATTTCCAAATAAAAATACAATACAATAATGCAATATAAAAATTTTATCAGTCACCTTTCAAATTTGTTCCTTTTAAATCGTAACTTATACACACAATGAACAAATGGTCATTGAACAATAGTTCATATACGTAGAAAATATGAAAAACCAAAACCAACACTTAAAGCAACAGTTACCTGGAGACTAGTTCAGATACGGCTGCCATCATTCCCACTTTGACTGCGGCATACAAGAACACTATCTTGCCTTGCCATAACCATATTCTCCAGCAGTAACCATTTAACCATAATAGCTCTCATCTACCATATTAAATGCATCCAATTTCCGCAAGCTACCATAAAATGTTGATGCACACCCAATTTTAACAATCACCAATATCTATTCCAGCTCCATAAGTACTCCCTTTTTGCATATTTATTGCAAATTCAAATTTTAAAAAAATTTTTACTTATTCAACTTAGTACAAATATATTAATTTTGTAGCCATCAGCTGGTTGAAAGGCTTTATGCTATTAAAACTTGTAGACAATCATCAAACTCTGATGGAAGGACTAAGAGAGAACTCTAAGAGAACTTAAGAGGGCGAAATTTTAAAAGAGCAAATTTCAAGAAAGCCCCACAACAACCTGCTGGAGTTTATATACAGTTTCTCACCCCACAAAAGCTTGTCAATGCAAACATACTCTTCCACGTAAAATTCTCAACGGTTTTCACTTCTCACAATTCCACAATACAAACAAACACCTAACGACCACTGTTTTCCCGTAATTTTGTGACGTGCGATCACAATTCTAAAATCTTCCAACCGCCACGATTTTTCGAAAATATTCCCTTCAAACGCTAACTAACGTTCGCAACCGTTCCTTACTTGACTTCTATCCCCGTATTTAAAATATCTATCACCAATTACGTTGCGTATCCTAAACTCCAACTTGTCAAAGTTAACATTAAATACGTCCCTAATGCAACAAGGGCAACATCTATCTCTCTCCAACATACGCTTCCAACATTACCTCTTTTTTGCTCTGCAACCACTCCAGTTTGTATTGCCATCTCCTTGCTACAATTCTATTATCCTAACACGTGTCATTCTCATTTCGCTTGTACTTATTTTATCCCCTACGCCCTTTTTGTTACTCGTTGTCAAGTTGAACTTGTAATGGCCACACCTGAGCTATAAATCTAATATAATTGACAGCGATAACCAACCCTAATTGGAAGTGGAGGTACGCGTCCAACCAGTTTCGTGATAAAAATTTAATGACGAAAAAATAAACGCACATAAATCTGATGATTATTACGAACAACTAACTACAGATGTTGGTTGTGAAATATTTGCAACTAATGGCGATTGTGCAAAAGGATGTATTGGAAAAACTATTAAATCGGCAAATGTTTAAGTGCTGGGGAACTTGGTAGCCACATGCTGCTTATCCATCTTCGGAACTACCGAATGTCGGAGAAATAGGGTATATAATTGTAAAACAATAGAAGGGGACCGAACTGCATCTAACAAAAAGAACAGCGCCTATGATCCAAGACAACAAACATAAAAACAAAAAGAAAATTGTTGAAAGCACATGTGTGAAGCGCAGAATAGTACGCCCATGAAATACGGGCAGTAGAAAAAACAGACTGGAAAACGGTAGCAGCCTCTTGGAATGTTGTGCTTCAGATGTATGAGGATGATAGCATAAATAGACAAAGTTAATAACAAATAGGTTATAGAAATAGTAGGGGAATAAAGATATCTGTAGAAAAAAATATGAGAAATCGAAGGGCAGAATACGTTCTAATGCATTTTTGGGAAATAGTACGGAATATATTACAAGCAGAGATAGGAAAAAAAAATAGATGTAGACCTAGATCAGATAGTGATAGATGCAGACTGCAAATTTCAGAGAAATGTGTAGGTTAGTTCTGAATAGGGAACAATGAGGGTACGCGTATAACCAGTTCCAAGACCTAATGATGATGATGATTAGTCTAGGTGAAGCTTGTAGAGAAGTCTAACTCTATTCTTCTAGCAAATTCATGCGTTGTAGGGCACTGTTATTTCTTTTGGCGGTTTAGTTGCTAGTACAGCGAAAGTGCACGTCAACCTTTGGACGTCACGTTCCGGTGACTAGTAAATTTTATAAAAGTGGCCTAGAACCTTTAGAGGAAGTAGATGTCATCCCCGGCGACAGGCGGTTATATACTGCAGATCGTTTTGGTCTATTTAAAATTTTTAGGAAAGTATGTGCTAAGCTACATCTGGCATACGGAAGATCTAGTAAACAATATAATTTAAGACGAAGAGAAATGTCTTTTGCTGTCGGTGACAAAGTGCGGAGAACGGATAAGGTACTCTTACACCTAAATTTATTTTAATTTTCGTTCATAAGAAAATTTCTGACTTAGTTTATAATTTGAAAAATGAAGATGGTTCGAAAGCTGAATGTTGGCACCCAAAGAAATTAAAACCCTTCCACGTGATCGATCCTTCAAATTGGTGTTTAATAAAACTTAATTTCATAAATAATAAAATGAGAGAATACTTCTATAACCAGTATTAGTGTCATTTTGGAACACTAACACAAAAAATGTCTATTTTATATGATATACTTAGTAGTTGCTGTTGGATAATATTTTTTTAAGTTGTGTATTTTGATTTGATACGGCTCCTACAAGTATTTGATTAGAGACCTACGGGTTCGTTAAAAAAGGTTTTTTGTTTGTTCATATTGACCAAATTAAGGTGTTCTCGTATTGTACCGCTTGATCAATACGGAGTAGTGCACTATGTGTGCGTAAAAGTTATGCAGATTAATGTTTCACTTTTACGTTTTTGTTTTGTTCGTTGATTTCATCCTTGAGAAAAAAACGTTTGCACCCCGATTGTGTTCATAGTTTTGTTCTGTAGAGGTTAATAAACCGATGATGTTTGCTTTTGCGGTGTCTGAGTGACAGACATTGAGGATTTATCTTTTTAAATGAAAAGAGTTTCTGTTATAGCAATAGTTGAAGGTTTTTGGTGATTTGTCCCGATAAAGACGTGCATTTGTTTCACTTTATCGGATTTTGATGATTGGTGATTGGAATTTTCTGCGGCCATTGTGCGCATGAAAATTATTCCTCCTTTTGTAAAAATTAATATTTTAAGATGTTTCACAAGAACGTTTGTACGTGTTAGCACATTAGTAGTAGCGAGTCTTGGTGTATGCTAGCACTTAGTAATTATTTTTGTTTGAGTTAGTAAAATAAAGATTTAAATTTTTGGAGCGCTAGGGTTTCATATTGTGACCTTACCCGATTTTCACCTTCTCTTGAATGTGACAAATTGAAACGGTTTTTCCTTATTATGTCTTGCACCACGTTGTGTGCCAGTGAAGCGAAATTTTCCTGAAGCACCAGCCCCACATTGGGTGGCAGTGAAACTAATCTTTCTTATAATTATCTGGCCTCACGTTGTGAGCAAGTATAGCGAAGTCCTCCGACATAACTAGGCGTCTATTCCTTGGGCAGAGCTATGAGAAATGGAGGGGTAAGTCGAAATCTAAACCAAATAGGCGCCACCAAGTCCTGACTTACTTATGATAATTGCATGGCATATTTCTAAGGGCGGACGTGGAGACCCAAAGAAAAAAGGATCGCCTTCGCTGACAAAAACCTGTCTTAGTAAAATAAGACGCAGCTCCTGTAAGAAATTGTTATAATTAAATACATAAAAAAGTGGAACACTATTTGTGTCCAGCAAAAATACATAAAGAAGTAGTAAAAAGATATTTCCAATATAAAGTTGGCATCAAAGACCTACTCATAAGGATGTTAGCTTTATGTGATTAGATTTGATCATACTTGATCAAAATAAAAAACTTTAATCCTGAACCAATTGTTTACTAAAAAGAACCTCTTTTAAAATAATATGATTTATAACAAAAATTTAATCAATAACTGAATCAATCCATAGTTTTCAACTTCAGGTTTATCTTAATTATTTTTAGTCAAATACTTTACAGTATAATATAAGCTTGTTACACAAATAGAGCTCCGACCTGTGCAGATCTGTTCAGGCAGATGACAAATTAATTACTTCTAAAAATGTTAGTATTCAAGTTTTTCGTTTTTTAAATTACATATGCAAGTTTTAATTTATATTAGGCAGATCTCAAAAATAGTCGTGTTTACATCACTTGTACTAAAGCTGTTCGAGGCATTTGCTTTCAAAAATACATCTGTCAGCAGTATACCGCAAAAAAAATATATGACGTCAGTAACACCTGTTGACGTTACTAACAATTCCTAATGAACCAAATAGTTGAAGCTTTTACAATATTCATGCTTTTACGCATTAAAACAAATTACCGTGTTCATAGTGTGAAACACATAAAAAGAACTTAAAGCTATCTACGAACCAAAAACTGCATTTGTCGGATGAGATCCTCGTTATTTCATGCGAAGATCACAGCGTTGCAGTGTGAACCAAATTCATACAAAACAACTTCTACTATGAAGTCGTTCCACGTGTCGAATCAAATACGGTGACGATACATTCTGCAGCCGTTGTAATCCTGTAGTTGAATTACGCCGCCTTACTAAAGTAGTAGCATCTTTACATTGTCCGTGTGTGTCTTAAAAGTTTGCATAACAAGTGTCGTCCTCTTAAAATTGCCTCCTAAATTTTATATTCTAAAAGTTGCATCGTAAGTTGTAGCAGTATACTTCGTCGCGCTAAATAAATGATCTCAAATTAAACAAGTTAATAAACTTTATACGTTACCAACCGTTATTCAAAGATGTGCTAACTCATCGAAGTGAATTCGCAAATTGCCGGTCTGCAATCTATGGTACATGTTATTGCTTCTTCCACATATGGCCGACTGACTACAAAACTAGCTCGGGCGGCCGAGGCGTCCGGGGGGAGGGACGTCAAACAGATTGTAAATAGCTGTAGATGACACAGATATTTAACCACAAATAGAATACCAAAGGACGATGCGGCTTTAACGTATTACTTTAGTTGTTGAATGTAATTTACTATTGTTTTAATAAAATTGTTAAATTATTCTCGCAATTTTATGGAGGGATTTATTATCAAAAATAAAATTGTTAAATTATTCTCGCAATTTTATGGAGGGATTTATTATCAATTCCTAAAAGAAAAAAAATCTTTTTTTTTAACAAAGAAAAATTTAAGTAAAACAAATACAAAAGATTTTTTTTTATAAATATATACTAGCCTCTTCTACATTCTTAATTATCATTATAAATTCTTATGAACCTATTAAAACGAGGGGGACAAATATTTACAAATTTGAGTGTGTCGGTAACTACGTGTACCAAGCGTCCATAGGGAGACAAAATCGGGGAGTCACAATCGGTGTATGTCAAAATTGAGAGAGGTCAAATTAAAAAGTCAAACACTCCACGGGACAAAAAAATTAATCTAAATTTAAAGTAACCCTTTAACTAGAGTTTTCTTACTCCTACTAAGGCTAGTATCTACTAACTGTAACCAAACACATTACAAATTATCTTAATTTCCAAAAATAAAAACTCCACTTCCTGGAGCTCAAGTACTCTATCAACCAAAAAAAGGAACGCTACAACATCAAAATAGCATAGCTATTCAAACTATTATCATTATAAAGTGATAATCAAAAAGGTAACCTAACTAATAGGTTTAAATTCAAAATATTATTATCACAAAGTGATAATCAAAACTAAAGTAACCTAACTAACAGGTTACTTACAAAAATCGAATGCAAAATATTATTATCACAAGGTGATAATCAAAACTAAGGTAACCTAACTAACAGGTTACTTACAAAAATCGAATTCAAAATTGAACCAGTTAGGGGTGTAATCTCCTACATCCTACTGATTATCCTATCACTAATTTTCAAACATCACATCCTATTAGTGATGGATCAAATGGTGAGGTTCACCGTGCAAACCTCTGACTTTATCAAACAAAAATTTCTGAAAGGTTCGAAATAAGGGAAAAAATAAGCCAATATTCTCTTTACCTAAATATGTAGAAATCAGGACTAGCAACTTAAATAGTCAACTTATTTCTACATTCTAATGATATCTTCGAATGATATCTTCTAATGATATCTTTTAAAGACATCTTCTAATAACATCTTCAAATAACACGCGACGAAATCAACCAGTATGCACACAAATGCACACCACAAAACTGCTACACAAAACCTTAACCACATGTTTCAATTATCAAACAAAATTTTCAAACAAAATAAGTTACAAAAGGACAGTCTCCGTTTAGTATTAGTTAAACGATACTAAATCAAAAATCCGAACAAAACGAAGCAAACAATTATTGTTTTATTTAAAATCAAAGAAATGACTAGACTGGAACTAATCGTCAGGATCATCATTTTCATCTGGATATGATGCTTCAACGGGTTTCAAGTCCTTAACATGCCATTTTCCGGCTTTTGTTCCATCCTCATTCTCTAATTCATACACTAAATTGGAATGCTTTTTTCGAACTTTACACAAAATAAACTTTGGAGCTAACTTAGCGGAGAATTTATCACTAGCACTCGAAAGTACCTTATTAGTTCTCCAAACGCTTTCTCCGACTTGGAACGAAATGTCTCTTCCTCTAAGATTGTAGCGTTTACTCGAACGTTGATAAGCTACGTGTAAATTTTCACGGACATTCCCAAAAATATCAAACAAAGGTTGACGATCCAAAACATAAGAAGGTCTACTACTTGAAACAACATCTACATCCTCACCGGGTTCAAAATTGTTACTATATGCTTTTCCACTTAAGGGTACCTGACGACCAAAGACTAAAAATTTGGAGAATAGTTGGTGGATTCGTGTTTTGCTGAATTAACTGCGTACTGAATTTTTGATATCTCATTATCCCAGGTATCATGTTCTTCTACGTAAGAACGGATTGCAGTACCAACTGTCTTATTAATTCTTTCCACAAAATTGCATTGAGGAGCATAAACAGCATTGTACCAAATCTTTTGGATTTCGTACCTTGCACAGAAAGCTTTAAAAACACGTCCAATCAATTGTGGACCATTATCACAAATAACAAATTGTGGTACTCCGTAGACAAGAAACACTTTTTTTTCCAAAAACTTTTCTATCAAATGTGCCGTGGCACTGCGCAAAGGTTGTAAAATCGAATACTTCGAGAACCAGTCACCAACAATTAAAAGCCATTTTCCTGCTTTTGAATCATCAATAAAAAAACTAATCACGACGATAGCTAACAAAAAAAATCAGTGTTCAGGTACACTCTCACCCTACTACCAACCAAACTGTCGAAACAACTACAATGCTTCACAACGCCTAAATTTGCTAGAGTGACAAACCCTCTACGAGTCTCACCTAGACTAACAATACAAAATTACATCAACTCAAAAAATATGATGCAAAAATTCTAGAGCGACCAACTCACCTCGAGTCTCGTCTAGACTTACGTAATGCTGAGCGACCAACTCTTCCTGAGTCTCGTCTAGACTAACATACTGCTGAGCGACCAACCACGACGACAAGTTCCGCCTAGACTAAATTGCGTTGCAATGCCGATCTAAATAAAAATCTGCTAACAAAATCAAAAACGTGCTTATGCACAAGAGCAATTCTCAAATGACATAACGACAGCTCACTCCAATGTACCCTCAAAAATAGAATCTGTAGCCTTATCATCAAATTCGGACAAAAATGTTCTTTATTGACTCAAGCGAACCAAACAACAGGCTTATCAGCTTCTTCAGCTAACAGTCTTCCTAAAATTTTTTTTTTCTCCAACACTGGTCTCTCACTCAATACTCCTCTAATTTTCAGTTCATACTCCAGTTCCTCTTTAAGTAGACAAACAATTTGGAATCTTTCCGACATGATTGCAATAGTCTAATATTTTAATGAAATCAAACTGGTAAATCTAAATGATTTGAGCCTTACGAAAATTGTCAAAACAAATTCGGGCAACTAAAGGTAAAAGTCAAAAAGTGTATTTGGTAAAATAAATTTTGCCAAAACAATATCAAAAAAAATTATATTGGGTCAAAACAGAATGACAGTTAAAAATAAATTTGACTAAGGTAATTAATTGACTGAATGGGGGTTAACGTCTCAACCAAACTTATATCAAGAGCAAATTTAAACAAACAAATCTTAATGCAAAATAAACTTTGAGCAAACAAATTTCGAAGCAAAATAATTTTTGAACAAACAAATTTCGAAGCAAAATAATTTTTGAACAAACAAATTTCGAAGCAAAATAATTTTTGAACAAACAAATTTCGAGGCCTAGACGTTGGGCGCTAGTGAAACGCTAGCCCCACGTTGGTTTTTTGTATGGGCGTCGTAACCCAATGATGGGACGTTGCCTTCTTTAACAAAAATATGCCGTAAAAAAAATGAGGCAGCCCCTGTAAAGTAATTGTTATAATTAAATACATAAAAAAGTGGAACACTATTTGTGTCCAGCAAAAATACATAAAGAAGTAGTAAAAAGATATTTCCAATATAAAGTTGGCATCAAAGACCTACTCATAAGGATGTTAGCTTTATGTGATTAGATTTGATCATACTTGATCAAAATAAAAAACTTTAATCCTGAACCAATTGTTTACTAAAAAGAACCTCTTTTAAAATAATATGATTTATAACAAAAATTTAATCAATAACTGAATCAATCCATAGTTTTCAACTTCAGGTTTATCTTAATTATTTTAGTCAAATACTTTACAGTATAATATAAAGCTTGTTACACAAATAGAGCTCCGACCTGTGCAGATCTGTTCAGGCAGATGACAAATTAATTACTTCTAAAATGTTAGTATTCAAGTTTTCGTTTTTAAATTACATATGCAAGTTTTAATTTATATTAGGCAGATCTCAAAAATAGTCGTGTTTACATCACTTGTACTAAAGCTGTTCGAGGCATTTGCTTTCAAAAATACATCTGTCAGCAGTATACCGCAAAAAAAATATATGACGTCAGTAACACCTGTTGACGTTACTAACAATTCCTAATGAACCAAATAGTTGAAGCTTTTACAATATTCATGCTTTTACGCATTAAAACAAATTACCGTGTTCATAGTGTGAAACACATAAAAGAACTTAAAGCTATCTACGAACCAAAAACTGCATTTGTCGGATGAGATCCTCGTTATTTCATGCGAAGATCACAGCGTTGCAGTGTGAACCAAATTCATACAAAACAACTTCTACTATGAAGTCGTTCCACGTGTCGAATCAAATACGGTGACGATACATTCTGCAGCCGTTGTAATCCTGTAGTTGAATTACGCCGCCTTACTAAAGTAGTAGCATCTTTACATTGTCCGTGTGTGTCTTAAAAGTTTGCATAACAAGTGTCGTCCTCTTAAAATTGCCTCCTAAATTTTATATTCTAAAAGTTGCATCGTAAGTTGTAGCAGTATACTTCGTCGCGCTAAATAAATGAACTCAAATTAAACAAGTTAATAAACTTTATACGTTACCAACCGTTATTCAAAGATGTGCTAACTCATCGAAGTGGATTCGCAAATTGCCGGTCTGCAATCTATGGTACATGTTATTGCTTCTTCCACATATGGCCGACTGACTACAAAACTAGCTCGGGCGGCCGAGGCGTCCGGGGGGGGACGTCAAACAGATTGTAAATAGCTGTAGATGACACAGATATTTAACCACAAATAGAATACCAAAGGACGATGCGGCTTTAACGTATTACTTTAGTTGTTGAATGTAATTTACTATTGTTTTAATAAAATTGTTAAATTATTCTCGCAATTTTATGGAGGGATTGGATTTATTATCAAAAATAAAATTGTTAAATTATTCTCGCAATTTTGTGGAGGGATTTATTATCAAAAATAAAATTGTTACAAAATCTCTATTATGACTCCCGACTTATGACCTTTTTCTTTTTGAACATTTTGTGCACGTAGTTACAAACTCACTCCAAAGTTATTTATGTAAAGTTTTGAGTTAATTTTAAGTAGTACTAGGTTATTTAATAAGAATAGTATTTATAATTATAGCCGCAGTTTGGTGTTTGATTTTTGTTAACTAAAAAACCAAAAAACTTTGTTTTTCTTTATTATTTTTATACCTCAAGTTTTTTCTTTTTGGTGAGAGGCTGTGTAGCGTGCTAAAACTCCTTAGGTATTAAAATCGTATATAGAT
Source organism: Platerodrilus igneus (assembly GCA_036346225.1). Classification (NCBI taxonomy): domain Eukaryota; kingdom Metazoa; phylum Arthropoda; class Insecta; order Coleoptera; family Lycidae; genus Platerodrilus; species Platerodrilus igneus. Next base: position 2,119,186 of record JARFIW010000266.1, on the reverse strand, counting down.
TTGGTTTCAAATCGATTTGTAGACGACACACCCTGTATTAAGTTTGTTGCTTTCTATCAAGTCGAAATTATAAATTAATGCATGTGCAAAACAAAGGTTTGGTTTTCGTCGTTTAATTCATTGAAAAAAGAAATACATAAATCTTTAACCTTGCAAAGAGCATGATATATTTCCAGCTATACTTGTCGTTTTCGTTCCATGATACCGTAATGAGCTCATAAACAACAACTGGCGCGTGCTTATTCTGTCCTAGCTTTGCGATTCCAGCATCGTCGTTTCAATCAGGCAGTTGCATGTTGCCCTTTATCTGGTCAACATGGCAAAGAAATTAGCCACGAGTGACATAAGGATTGCTTTAAAGATATTTTGTGTGGGTGCCTGAATGAGAAGACATGAGATGTGAGAGCCCTCAAATCAAATACGCAATTACATTTAGATAACCACGTCTAGATAACAATGTTTAAATAATCACGGTGAGATAACTCCGTTTCCACAACCAACTGTTTATTTGTTTTTTATTCTACAATCTGTTCGTACAATATAAAAAGACAGTATGCATAAGTTCTTATCCGAGTCCGGCATATAATGGTTTAATTTATGGCAAATCGTTGTTCGTTGGATGTAACACGAAAAGATTCAATTACGAAATTAAGCATGAGGATCTGGTGGAATATCCTGTCGTCGTTTGCGGATATGGGATCAACATAAGGACTACTATGTTTGTATGAGTTTGTAATACCCTCCAATTTTCTGGTGAGTGTTGTTCTACAGTTAAGAATTTTTTTTCACATTTTGTGTTCTTCCATAAATTTAAGGTTATAAAAGTTATCGATCAAATTAAATAAACTTCACCTCCTAATACCATATGAAATCTAAATTATACTACGATAAAAAGACCTAATCATATTTAATATTATATTAAAGTAGTCAATGCAGTAGGCTATAAATTTTAAACAGCCAATTATATTTTTATCGAAACTTTCTTCAATTAATAAATAAAATAAAAATGGCTGTACGAATTTAACCACCAACTCACTATAAGTTGATGACAAATGCGTAACTTATTTTCATTCTAGTAACAGTACTTTACTTTTTTTTTAAATATTTCAAAAAGATGTTAGTTATGATTACTTAAAAGAGAAATAGAAATATGATTTTCGTTATTCAATCTAATGATTTCAGTAGGTAATTATGCTAAAGGTATTTTGAATATCTGTTTATAATATTTCCAAGAAAAGTTGAAAGGTTAATGATGAAAATGTTATACTAAAAGCCATGAGTAATTTTTTTCGTAATAAGTACAGCGTCCACGTTGGTTTGAGTTTAAGTATACAGGGTTAGTCTTCAATTACTTCATCAAAACATTCCGCTGAGAAGTAATATATTATGATATTTTACAAACAAAGGTCAACGCATGTTTTAATTACCTGCTTTCAAATTAGCATTCTTTCTGAATAAAACGTTATTTAATAAACAATATAATAGTAAACCTATTTCAGCAAAATCTTTTCCAAGATGCCATAGGAGTGATCCACTATTAAACCAATGTTTATTAAAAGGTGCAAATGATATCAGAGATTTGGTACGAAAAGGCGTTACAGAGATAAGAATACCGGCAATGGAAAAATATATAATACCATATGTTTCAGTATTGCAGTATAATCCTACGTATATAAATGCAACTGCAAAAAATTTAACTCTTAATCGTTTAGATACTTACGATTTTCAGGAGATAAGGTAAGTATTACCAAAAACTATTGGATTGTAAAGTACCTATTGCTTGTCATTGTAGCTACGATACAGAAACCTTGACACTTTCCGGAAAGATCCGCTTCGGAGAAATATATTTAGAAACTAGTTATGAAGTAGATGCCTATCTATTGACAAGGATTGTAGGGCAAGGCGCATCAAAAGGATTTATAGGTAAGTAGTTTATAGAATTTACAGAAATGTTTCTGGTGATTTTATAGGGCCAACGGTGATAGACTTTAAATTGACTGGCAAATTAGTTGAAAAAGAGGAAGTATATTATTCTCCATTAGACTATAAGGTCAAAATGACAATTGATGGCTTCAACTTTAATGCGGAAGGACTCCTGGGCCCTAACAGTCCTTTTGGTGGGTGTACTTCAATAGAGAACATATCTAAGAATTATACTTTCAGTTGAAACTGCCAACGAATTGATGAACATTAATTCAAACATAATATCTGCATTGGCTTCACCATCAATCGAGAAAATCGTTGAAAAATTGTCCATGAAGCATATTACTTATATTACATCAAATATCCCATACGATAAGTTACTACCATTATAAGAGTGCCTTCTAAATCATTACGTTAACTGTGTTGTCTTTAAATAAACTGCAAGATGTTGAATTTGTTGATATTGTGTGCGCTTTTCGAATTTATACCTATTCGAAATAAAAATGTTTATTGAACAAGTAACTTTTTTTATACTGTCCGCTGAATTTTTCAATAATACATACACACTTTCACGTTCAATAGGATAAAAATTAATCCTGTTCGTACTCACATTACCATCATAGTTAAATAACTTTATCCGATCACTCCGGACCATTTTTGTTGAAAAGTGCTAGATGTTTAAAAATCTAAATAATTTTATATCAAATCCATTTACTATAAGAATGGAAGTGGCATTCGAGGTGTGCAATTAATCAGTGGCGGATCCAGGATTTGCCTAAAATGCAAATAGGTTTTATTTGGTGTGCATCCGAGGTGAGGTAATATGAATGCCGAGTGCTACATTATGAAGTTGTAGAACCCAATATCCTTCATTATCTCCAACAGCTCAAAAATCCACTTTTCCAGCAGGATAATGCCTGTCCTCACGTAGCGAGGACCACTCTTAATAGATTTGAAGATGCTCAATATTTTACCATGACCACCCAGATCTCATGATATTTCGCCAATTGAGCATATGTGAGACATCATGAGTAGATCATGAGTAGAAGACTGAAGAACTTTGCAAATCCACCGCATACAGTGGAAGCTCTCCAGCATGAAGTGTAAGTTGCTTGGGCCACAATACTCCAACACGACATCAACCACCTACTGGGTTTGATGCCACTAAGGGTGTTGGAGTGTGTAACAAATACGGAGGGTACAACACTATTAATAAAAAATGTTAATCTTTTGTTTTTTCTTTGAAATTTTAATCAATTAATTTCTTTAAGTAGTAAAACATTAATTTCTGTATAAATAAATTGAAGTTGTTAAGAAGTTTTGGAACTAGTTTTTAAAAAAGCAGCTACCAAGTCCCGAACCTTAACTGGCACAGTCGGTAGGATGTCAAAAGGTCACTAGGAAACCTAAATTCGAAGAATTAGTGGTCTGAAATTTTAATTCCGAATTTGACAGAACCAAACAGAAGTTGGAGGCGAAACAAAAATTGTTCAAATTCAACAAAAGAAAACGTGGAGGAGATACAAGCATAGATCGAATCCAAAAACCTACGTGGAGAACGTACAAAATCGGCAGAATCCATGAAATCAACAAAACAATTAGTATAAGTTCATTTCCTTAAACCAACTGAATTTATTTTACAAACATTTGATATTTGTTAGTATAAGAGAATTTTATGATTTATACATGTATATTGACTATTATTACCACTATTTTATGCAATTTAATGAAAATAATTTACTTAACCAATGCAGGGAATTATTTTCGGGTTTATTTTTTTTTGAAAAATTGAATTTTGAGAGAATTTTAAACTAGAGAACCAAAAAAAAACGCATTACATGCGCACGTGAGACAATTATTACGAAAGTTAACTGACGCAAAAATTATAAAAACAAAACAAAAACCAATTCTTAATTAACAATACAAAATTAACTGGCGCATAAAATAATTTAAAAATACCAAAAATAGAACGTAAATTAAATTACAATTTAATACCGAGATCTTTGTATATAAAGCAACTAAATATCGAAACCAATTACCCAGACGTAAAATCATCGCATTCTATAAAACATAGAAACACCATACAATTGTTAATAGAATTAACAAAAGGCAAATCCAAACGCATCATTGAAAGTAAATAATTTAAAACTTAACCTTGAACGCAACGAATATAAAGCTACCTCACTACGAATATATCTAATTATAGTTACTGAACAATATGATTCAGAAACGCATCGCGATATCTAAAATCAACTTAAGAAACCTATAAATAATCACGCTATTGAAAAACGCGCAACGCAGCTGTATAAAAGGTATAAATTATATTCATTCCAAATGCGACATTGTACGATTAAATACTTCAAGACGAGATAATTAATTATAGAAAAGACGCAAAATACATTTTCATACCAAATGAAAACAACACTTTTCAGAAAAGTATAATTGCATATTTATAACATAAGCACTTGCAAATTAAAATTATCAAGCGACAGGAAATTACACTTACAGTAGTTTAAAATATTGTAATTAAAACAAGATCATTGTATTAATTGTAAAAGGAGAAATTTTATGCAACTTTCAATAACACAATAGACGGAACCTTGCAAACTCTATATTTAACACTTAAGTTGACGAAACAAGAAGCATCGTAGACACAGTTATAAATTACACACACACCCACGGGAAGAGATAATTACAAAAGACACTTAATTAAATCAGCAGAAATAAATTAAAAATAAGTTTTAACTGACGCAAAGCAAACGAAGTAAAATTAATTACCACAAAAATTACTCATTCGTATAGAAACCTTTCAGGTATCAAACCTAGAATAAAATTAACATCAGTGAATTAAAAATAAACGTATTCTAGACTATACCAAGCGTAAAACCCATAAAATAATTACAGCACCGTACAACTAAATACAATACGAGCAATTCAATTCTTTAGATAATCTAAAACGACTCAAGCTAAAAATTGAAAGTAACCCGACGCAATCTAAACGAAAAATTAATAAACCTAAGCAAGGAATAACAAAAAAAACCGCAAAATAAATCCCAATTTTTACAAAATTTGAAATTAATTAAAATTAATACTAAATACTAATTATTAGAACAACCCTCCGTCCCCCCCCCTCCCCCAGCCATAATGAGTGTAGATATGAAGATTTATTTGAAGACAATACCAACCTAGAAAGCAATGTCTTCTTGGTAATTTTACAACAGCGTTGAAATATTTTTAAAAACTATAAACTCGGAGACAACAGAATAAACGTATTACTCATACGCTTATTATCAGTAAACTAACCGGACGGGCATTAACATTAATTGCCAGCTGAGATGATTCAGAGCAATGGGAGGACTTTAAAAGAATATTGATTGCATATTTTGGCGATCAACGTAACCTAAAATGCCTAGTACGCGACTTAGTAAACATTAAAATAGAAAATAACCAATCCCCGTACCAACTTGGAATGAAATGCCAAGATGAAGGAAGTTTAATCATGACAAAATTAAAAATTGAAAAACCCGACCAAAATGTCACACCTTTAAAAACGAAAATGTATGACGAAATGGCATTAGACACATATTTAAATGCATTACCAGAACAACTATCAGACAAAATCAAATTCCGACGTCCCCAAAACTCAGAGGAAGCCATGAACATGATAGTAGAAGAAGAAAACGTAATATATTATAGAAACAGATTATACAACCCCAACGTAAATAAAAGTTACTCACCAATAAAAACGATACAAGCCGCAAGACAAACAATTCCCCAACAAAAATTCACATCATTCAATACACAAACAAACCAACCGCGAACCAATAGTCCACATTTTAATAACGCAAACTTTAATAATCAATATAAACATTTCTCAAAACCAACGCTCAAACCAAATTTTACGGAACTTGCATTTCAACCAAGATTCAACCAAAACGTAAATCAACAAAGACCAGCATTCAACGCGAATCCTGTTAGGAATTCACTAATGACAAACAATAATAACAATCCTAATAACTATTATAAACCCACACCAATAGATACCTCATCTGGTAACACCAGACCAAATACAAAAATAACACACATTCGACCGAACCCTAACCAAAAACGCACCTTTACATCGGAAGAACTATTTCATCAAAAAGTAGAGGAATTTGATAATGACCAGAATAATTACATTCAGCCCAGTACGAACAATCAATCAAACCATGTAGAAACTTATGAACACGACGAATCATACGAAACCTATGAAGCGGACGACGAAGACAACGCGTGCTGAAATTTTCAAATAGACCGATTTATAAACAACCAAACTTATTAAACCTGAATAATATAAATCGCCTAGTACTACCCTATATAGAAATACCCCATGCCGAATTCAACCTATTAATCGATACCGGATTCTCGAAAACATTAATTAGCCCCTGAACCATAAATAAACACTATTTAGACTATGTAGAAAAAGAACCGTTTAGAATTAAAACAGCCCATCAAACAACCCTACACCAATTCGTAGCTAACATACCATTACCCAAAACATTCAACGTAAAATTGAAACATAAATTTTGCATCTTCGAATTCAATGACAAATATGACGGACTATTAGGAATGGACCTTCTAAGAAAATTAGGAGCCAACATCGACATAAAGAACCGCTTACTAAAAATGAAATATGGACAAATCCCCATTAAATTTCAAAATACCTAAGTCGAACAAAAATACACAATAGAACCCCGAACAGAAAAAAAAAGAATCCCAGTAAATTTAAACAACAAATTAGGAATAATAAATCATATAACATTTCGACAAGGAGTAGAGACTCCAACCGCATTAGTACAAATAAAAGATAATTATGCCACAACGACGATTTTAAATTCAAATGACTACCCCGTAGAACTATCTTTAACAAACCCTATTAACGTAGAAGAATTAAATTTGAACGAGTCCTTGAAGTGGAAACCAAAAGAACATTTTGTTTAGTATTGTTCTTGGAAGTAGATGAAAATTTAAACGACAATTACAACCCCGTAGAAAACGACGAAATGTTAAGAGAAAATTTAAGTAACATTCGCTTTAATACCGATATCAATCAAGAGGAACAAAGAGCAATCAAAAATTTATGTTTTGAATACCGCGACATATTCCATTGCGTAGGAATACCCCTGACATTTACAAATACAGTCAAACATAATATCGAACTAACGGATAATAAACCCATATTTACAAAAGCATATTGACTACCTTAGGCAGGTCATGAAGAAGCTGACAGACAAGTAGCCGATCTATTAGACCAAGATATAATACAACACTCCAACTCACCATGGAGTAGCCCCGTATTAATAGTACTCAAAAAATTGGATGCATCGGAAAAAAGAAAATATAGAATGGTAATAGATTATAGAAAACTAAATTTAAAAAACGATAGATAACAAATACCCACTACCCAATATGTAATGTGCATTTTTTGTAGCTCAACATTTTACGCTTTACTCAATTTGTAAATACATTTCTGTAACTATTATTTCTATTCCTTATGTTTATTAACTCGTTTGCGAATAATCTCTTTATATTATATTACGCGATTATCGACTTTCACTCTCCACGATTCGATAGCGTGGTTAGATGATCGAGGTTGAAACACATCCTTAGGCGAATGCGTCCTATTATAATGAGTTGATATTGTTTGTTTCTGGTTATCTATAGCAGGTTGTTAAAGTAAACACCTGTGAAAACATGTTTCTTCTTGCCGGATTCTTCAAAAAGTGAGGTGTGGTATGAACTATCGTGGCATACCACGCCGTTGATATTTGTCTTTCTGTACTAAATGTTTTGAAAAATGAAAGAATTAAGTGCTCTTTCACTTAAAAAGTACGAGTGTAGTTTTGTGAGTATGTGCTACATTCAACGTAGTTTCAGATAAGTACCTGTTTGATTTTTATGTCTTACGTATTGTAGAAGTTGAACTTTGAACTCAAGTATTTTGAACCTAACTTGATGCTGTTATTAATTTGGTCTACCTACGGTTTAATAATCTCCGTAGAACGTTTTCGAGTTCCGTCCCAGTCGGCCGATTAATGTTTTTCTTTTGGGCCATTTCATATTTTCAGGTATCGAACTTGTTCTTTGAATTACTGAACCATATTATTAACTCTATTATATTATAAATGCTACTATGCCTAATTTCTGGAAACATTGTGAAGATAATGATAATTGGTAATTTGATAATTGTTACTGATGTATTACAAAAGTCAATTTGTTTTGGTTGGGCATTCTAAATTATTTATTAAAGTGAAATTACAATATCTTACTCTTTTATTTGGGGTGGTCAACTCCAGGTATAATCATGATTATTTTCTTTATTTTACAGAAACAAAAAAAAAAGTAAAAGTTCTACACAAAGGTCTTTGGGCAATTCCCACAGGTATTATGCAGACTATCGTTCTGTATGAATTTCTTTTTCTTATTGATTTCTATATTTATATATAATATATAATTATTTTCTTTGAGCGGACTAGTGTTCTGCTATTTGATAAATATCTATCTTTACTTTATGTTTGTGCTAATACTGTATTTTATTTTTCAACTAGGTAAATTGTTGCGGGTATCCTTATTTTTCTTGCTACCCCCCTCTCCGACTCTCGCTAGTCGTGCCCCTCCCCTTGATTTATGACAACCTGATCATTTACTTTGTCATAAAACTTCTGGCGTTCAAATTGGACGTTCACTTAAAAATACCCGTGGCAAATATAATCGAAATTTTAGATAAATTAGGCAAGTGCCAATATTTTTCAACATTAGAGCAAGTTTCAGGATACCATCAAGTAGAAATGAACGAAAAGGATACACCTAAAACAGCCTTTAGTACACCTAGAGGACATTCCGAATATAAAAGGATGCGATTTAGATTAAAGAACGCACCCGCAATTTTTCAACGAGTTATGGACAATGTACTACGTGGGATACACAACGAAAAATGTCTTGTATACCTAGACGATATCATAGTTTAGTCAACATCATTAGTGGAACATATACAAAGATTAAGAGAAGTGTTTGAAAGATTAAGAAAAGCACAATTTAAAGTACAATTAGACAAAATCAAATTTTTACAGAGACGAGTAGCATTTTTAGGACATACAACACCCTAAGGAGTCATGCCGAACCCTGATAAAACAAATGCAGTACTAAATTACCCCATACCAAAAACGAACAAAGAAATAAAAGAATTTATAGGACGTAGTGGTTACTACCGCAAATTTATTAAAGGTTATTCTCAAATAACCAAGCCCCTGACACATTGTTTAAAGAAAGAAAATAAAATTGAACATACCCCAGAATTTAGTAAAGTCGTAGATAAAATTAAAACTATATTAACAAATCACCCCGTATTAGAATACCCCGACTTTTTGAAACCATTCATATTAACGACAGACGCATCAAATGTAGCATTAAGCGCAGTATTAAGCCAAGGAACAGTAGGCAACGATAAACCCATCAGCTACGCATCTAGAACCCTTAATGAAACCGAACAAAAATACAGCACGATAGGCAAAAGAATTGTTAGCCATAATTTTGGCAACAAAGTATTTTAGAAAATACTTATACGGACGAAAATTTTATATATACACCAATCATAGACCATTAGTGTGGCTTTGCAAACTTGAAGAACCTAATTCAAAATTACAACGATGAAGAATCATGTACAAAAAAGGAATTTATAATAATAACGCAGACGCTTTAAGTAGAATACAGCTCAACGCACTGGAAACGGAATCAATTATAGGAAACGTAGACGAAACGAAAATCAGAGAAGATCCAGACGAAATGGACACCATACATTCAACATAAAATGAAGAGCCAGAAACCGCGATTAAAATTTTAAACAAAGACAGCGATATGACACCCAACCAGTTTATAATCACCGAAGTTTTAACCAACCCCAACCCAGTAAAATATACAAAAGTAGATAACAAAAAGATATACCAAATTCAGATAACCAAGGACGACAATGAAGAACAAATAATTAAAATTCTAAAAGAATACACCCCGAGAAAAAACGATTTTACTTTTACATTAATACCGAAAACTTGTATAAACGATTTTCAGAATTATATGTTAAATTATTTAATAACTCTGGCTCTGAACTTATAAGATGTACTAGAGAATTAATAACCTTAGACGAAATAAATGATGTAATCCGAAACCAACACGAGAGAAAACCAACCATCGTGGAATTAATGAAACCCTAAAGCAAATTATGAGACAATATTATTTCAAGGTCATGAAAGAACCAACTACAGACTTTATTAATCAATGCGAACTATGCGAGAAAGCGAAATACGACAGAAAACCCCCAAAAATAAATACCCTTAATGTTAACTGAAACACCCGACAAACCTTTTCAAAAATTACATGCCGATACTCTAGTAGTAGAAGCACAAAGCTATTTGACAATTGTAGACGCATTCACAAAAATAGGCCAAGCAATACCAATCACCTCTAAAAATAGTATTGATGTAACCCAAGAATTTTTACAGTATTTTACATTTTATGGAACGGCCGAAACAATAACGTTAGATAACGGCAGCGAATTTAAAAATGGAACGATACAAAACACTTTGGAATAAAAAAAATTAATTTTACAACTGATCGAAAGACTACATTCAACCCTGTTAGAACAAATCAGATTACTAAGAATAACCTACAAGAAAGAACAGATTACTAATTTAATGTCATACGCACTAATCGCCTATAATAACACAATTCATTCATCTACCAATTTTACGCCATTAGAATTAACTTTAGGACATTCAGATTTACGCAACCCTTATGACATACATTATAACAAAGAAGTATATCAGCAATATGCCAAGGATCATAAAGAAAAACTAAAAATAACGTATGACAAAGTAAAGGATAAATTAGATTACGACAAGAAACGTATTACCACAACCCGTACTAAAAATACCGACGCAAATAAATTCTCAATAGGACAAACCGTATACGAGAAAAATTTCCAAAGCAAACGACACAAAACGGCACCCAGAAATTTAGGCCTTTTTAAAATTAAAAGAATATCGGACAAAAACATAGCGGTAGTAGACAACGGCAAGATAACAAAATATGTTCACTTGAAAAACTTATAACACTGTACTTTCAGATAGACAATCATCACCCTTACCGTCAATGTGCACTCAGGTAAAACTGTCACCGAAATAATAATTGAAGACAAAAAACAACCAATAAAACTAGGCAGTATCCAGAATACCATAGACTATTTGACCTTTGCACAAAAATTCGAATTAACGGAACTAAAGCAAGAATTTTAGACAATCAAAAATAATTATTGCTGATTAAAACTATCAATGGACACAACAAAATTCGGAAAGAAATACGCAATAGAAATGATGAATTATGACAGCATAATAGAAAGTATTTTGAGAAACAAAGAAGATAAATCTAATCGACTAATACCCACAGAACAAACGACAAGACGAAAAAGAGAACTAATCAACGGATTAGGAAACATAATAAAAGCAATCATAGGCAATTTAGATAATCAAGACGCAGAACGTTATGACAACGCAATACAACAGTTATTCGAAAACCAAAACGATATCAAAACCATAATTAGCAACCAAATATCGTTAACTCAATCAACGATTATAAAAAAGAAATTCAATGAGACGCTAAGAAAACTAGTTAGAAACCAAGATAGTATAGCCAACCGAATACAAACCCTTGAAAATACATTCAAACTACCATGTTAGGCATGCGAGATTTAATTAGATTTAACACAATATACACCCAAATCCATTTCGAATGGACCTGCACCTTGCCGAAGTTCTAAATTACTAGAACAGGTGAAATGGCTTGCGTGTTCTAATGAGCTAAAGAGCCAAACTACAGGTCCAACCAAAGTAGTAGGGTCGTTAGTGAGGAACCAGACGAAGATAGGTCCCCAAAAGAAGGCAGCGGCTCTTTCGGTACTTAGATTGGCAGAGACCATAGGGGTCGGTATGGCAGTCTAAGACACACTACCGCGATGTGGAAGGCAACGGGAAACCACCACATTATCTCCCAAGTACACAGCGTACTTAAATTGTTAGAAACATGATGGCATTCTCTGGGGTAAAAGATTCCGGAGTTAAAATAGTCACCCATTCTGATCTCCGGGAGGGGACTACTTCGGAGGATGCGATCGGAAAGTTAAAAATAAGAGTCGGAAACATTCTGCGAGTCGGAGCGTGGAATGTTAGAAGTATGAAGCAAGTAGGTAAGCTAGAGAACCTAAAAATCGAAATGAATAGGTTATCACTAGACATAGTAGGGATCAGCAAAGTTCGGAGGCCAGAGGCGGGAGATTTTGAAGTGGAGACTTCAGGGTAATTCATACAGGAGCAGAGGAAGGAAATTTGGGTGTGGGGATAGTTATGCGGAAAAAGATAAAATACTGTGTAGAAAATTACTTACAAAAGAACGAAAGAGTACTCATGGTTAGATTAGAATCTAAACCGGTAAACACAGTAATAATACAAGTATACATGCCCACCTCTAGCTACAGTGACGAAGAGGTAAAAGTCATCTACAAAGATATCGAAAACATATTAAGATACGTAAAAGCACACGAAAATTTAATAATTACAGGGGATTTTAATGCCGTGGTAGGTGAGGGGAGGGAAGGAGCGGTAGTAGGTTTATTTGGTTTAGGCACGAGAAGCGACAGGGGAAATAGGCTGGTAGAATTTTGCGACAAAAACAATTTAATCATCACAAACACATTATTTCAACATCATGCTAGAAGACGATATACGTGGAAGATGCCAGGAGAAATAGGAAGATATCAAATAGATTACATTCTTGTTAGACAACGGTTTAGGAATCAAGTAAAAGACTGTAGAAGCTACCCAGAAGCAGATATAGATACTGGCCACAACATCGTAATTATGAAGTCCGAACTTAAATTTAAAAATCTGAAAAAAAGGAACAGAAAAGGGCACTTGGACTTAGAGAAACTAAAAGATAAAGATATTCAAGTAAGATTCGAAAAAAAGTCGAATGAATTGCTGAATGATATCGGGAAAATATCTGAAACTAAGGAAGTAGAAACAGAATGGAATAACATTAAATCCAGCCTAGACATGGCGGCCACAGATATTCTGGGGTATCCACAAAAAAAAAAAGAAACCATGGATAACAAAGGACATCGTGAATTTAATAGAAGAAACACGAAAATACAAAAATAAATCAGACGAAACAGGAAAACAGAGATACAAAGCCATAAAATGGGAAATTATTCGAAAATGCAGGAAAGCTAAAGAACAATGGATTGATGAAAAGTGCAAAGAGGTACAAACTAAGATGGAAATAGGAAAGACAGACAAAGCATACAAATTAATTAGAATGAATTTTAGGGATATAAAACCGTATAGCAAAAATATAAGGGACGCACAAGGAAACGTCATTATAGAAAACGTAGAGAAAGTGAGTAGATGGCAAGAATATATAGGGAATTTATATGCAGGAGAGGAACTAACTGCATTAGAACAGGAATCAGACATTGAAAATGATGACTTGGGATATCCTATACTTCGAGATGAGTTTGAATTAGCATTAAAGAGTCTGAAAAATGGTAAGGCGCCGGGTACAGATAAGGTGCAAGCAGAAACTCTAAAAGCCGCTGGACAAGCAGTAACAGAACGTCTCTTCCAACTTGTAAGCTATATGTATGAGACAGGCGAGATACCCAAAGATTTCAAACGTAGCATCATAGTAACTATACCAAAAAAAAGATGCGCCGATAGATGTGAAAATTTTCGAACAATAAGTTTAAAAGCACATGTGTCAAAAATATTAACTGGAATTGTGCAAAGACGAATGGAAAAACGAGCTGAAGAAATACTAGGAGAAGACCAATTTGGGTTTAGGCGAAACAGGGGAACACGGGAGGCTATTTTAGCTCTGAGAGTGATAACGGAGAAAACAATAGAAAAAGGGGAAAGCATGTATATAGGGTTTGTAGATCTGGAAAAAGCATTCGACAATGTAAATTGGAAAAAAATGTTTGAAATACTCAAAAAGATTGGAATGAGTTATAGGGATAGACGAAGAGAAGTAAACATTAGGAAAGGGGTGAGACAGGGATGTGTCTTATCCACATTGATTTTTAACTTGTGCATAGAAGAGGCAATGAATACTGTCAAATGCAGGAAGACATTTGGAATTACTATGCAGGGACAAAAATTTGATATGCTTAGATTTGCAGATGATATAGCGGTATTAACGTCTAGCAAGGAAGAGTTAGAAGCTGCTCTTAATGAAATGGAAACGGTTCTAACAGAGAGATACGGTATGAAAATTAACAAAACTAAAACTAAAGTTCTAGTTTGCAAAGGTGGGGAAAATAAATCAAAAACAAGAATACAAGTATATAACACGAACTTACAAGAGGTTAAGGATTTCTGCTACTTAGGAAGCCAAATATCGCAAGATGGAAAAAGCACAAAAGATATAAAACAAAGATTAGCACAAGGTCGTGCTACATTTAACAAGAAAAAGCAACTACTGTGCTCAAAGACCACAAACATAGAAACAAGGAAAAGATTGCTTAAAACATATGTGTGGAGCACAGCACTGTACGGTTGTGAAGCCTGGACAGTAGGAGAAGCGGACAAGAAAAAGGTAGAAGCCTTTGAAATGTGGTGCTACAGGCGTATGATGAAGATATCATGGACAGACAAAGTTAAGAACGAAGAGGTACTAAAAATGGTAGGGGAAGAAAGAAATATGTGGAAAACGGTAAAAAATAGTAGAGATAGGATGATAGGCCACATACTACGGCATGAGGGAATAGTGCGGAATATATTAGAAGCAGAGATAGGAAAAAGGAGAAGAAGAGGCAGACCTAGATTATACTACTGCACACAGATAGTCAAAGATGTAAGCTGTAGAGGTGTCAGGGAGATGTGTAGGCTAGCCCAGAATAGAAATCAATGGAGGTACGCATCCAACCAATCCCAAGATGGATAAACTAATGACGAAAAGATAACTGTGCTTAAACATGATGATTATTTAAAGTAACTACAAGAATTGATTGGGCAATATTCTCGAATAATGTTAAGTGTGTGAAAGGATTTACTGGAAAAGCCAATATTTCGGCAAATGTCTAAGTGTTGGGGGAACTTGGCAGCCACAGGCTGCTTACCTCCCTTCACCACCATTGAAGGTCGGAGAAATAGGGCATATAACTGTAAAACAATAGAAAATGATCGAACTGAATCTAACAAGAAAGAACAGTGCCTATGAGGAAAGACAACAAACATAGAATAAGAAGAAAATTGTTGAAATCATATGTGTGGAGCACAGCACCCTATGCCTATGAAATACGGGCAGTCTGAAACGCAGACAGAAAAACGGTAGCAGCCTTTTAAAATGCTGTGCTTCAGATGTATGAGGACGATAGCATGGACAGACAAAGATAATAACAAATAAGTTACAGAAATAGTAGTGGAACAAGGATATCTGGGGAAAAAGAGAAATAGTAAGGCGGAATACGTTCTAAGGCATTTTTGGGGAATAGTATGTGATATATTACAAGTAGAGATTGAAAAGAGGTAGATGTAGTGTTACAGGCGGAAAAGCTACTACGTATGCAAAATTATAAAATGGGGGCGGCCTGTAAAACAAAAATTAAAGGGGGTCACCGGCACTAGCTAGCGGAAGGTCGTGGACCATTTAGAGGGTTAAAATTTTGAAAAAAAGGTTAAATTAATTTATAATATACTACAAAAATGTAGCACTTACCTTTCATAAAATATTGTGGCTTAATGACAATTGCCAAGGGCGCCAGACAAGTCGAGAATGTCCAAATGTTCGTACAAAACCTTGAGAGACTTGTCATCCCAAGGAGGACAATTGTTTTTTTTAATCACTTCCTCACTTTTTTACTACTTATAAAACTTCCATAATAAAAAAATAAAGAAAAGATTATTGACTTAATCAACTTAATCAAAACTATTTAATTTACAGAGCAAGAAACGTAAACCTCTTACATTCATTGACTTTAATTTAGAAATTTAAGCGAATAGGTGACTATGGAATTTATGAAAATTTTGAGTACATAAGTAGTTATCAAACATTTGTATATGAAAGAAACTTATATTATAAATCGTACACTAAATGAATCCTACGGTTTATGGCCAAAACGTCCTAACAAACAAACTAACTAAAATTGGTCATGCTACTTAATTATAAAAACTTACTTACTAAAAATTGAGGGTTTGTTTTCCAACGTAGAGCAGTTCTTAAATTTGGTAAGAGAATCTCGCTTGTTGCTTCTGTTTGTAATGTTTAAAGAATTGACTGGCACACGAACCCGGAAGAATTTTTGACAATATCACTTACTTGTGCGTCACACGCCTACAAGTTTTTAAATATTTATCTTGCATCACTATAAATCCGCGAACATATGGGCATAACCCTCGCGAAACTGGAAAAGTATCACTTCTTTCCAATTTTTACTAACGTGATACGAAGTGGAATATTCTATCTGTCATGCCAGAGAACGCTACCCGCGAACTACGTTTCTCTCTACTTCTTGACCACGGACGGTCCCATTGGAAAGACACCCCGTCTTTGGCTAAAGCCTTCAATTATATAGACGAATTCCTACCCTAATAATTATGTACGTCATTTTTTGTTACCCAATGAGTGAACAGAACCTCCCACAAAACAATATTTCAGAAACCAAATCCAACCCCTTTTTAGATGAGAATCACGGAAGCAATTATTCTCCCAAGGGTTTAAATTATATTTTACTTTCTACGAATTACTTAGTTATTGCAATGTGGAACCTATCTATGGCGACAGCAGTCTGCCCTTAACAAAGACCGGCTAACCTACTTGAGCCGAAATGGATTTTAAATACAATGGATGTTTCCAGACTACTTAAAATTACTTGTAGTATTTGAACAAATCAAATTGGAAATAGTTTTGCGCTATTTATAATATTTTGTTTTGTCTAACCCGCTGTCAATCAACGAAAGTATTAAGAAGGTTAAGCTTTTCAAACTGAAATTGGTTTTCTTTATTTACGCTAAAATGGTACTATTACATTTTAATTTTATCGGATTTGTCAGTCTGTAACCGACCTAAACTTTTAAGAGGTTTATTGTATTTGACTTACGAGGGTCTAGAGCTTTAAATGATGACCTGCCGCTGGAATTTACTAGCCTGAAGCTATCGGTAAATGTGGTCTTTTATTATAAAGGATCCTAAATAAAATGAGGTGATTTATTGGTGTAAATTTTTGTTTATACTTTATTCAAGTTACTGAATTTTAATTAATTGATTTGTTTAATTGTTAACATTACAAAATAATGTTACAGTAGACCTAGATCAGACAGTTATAGATGCAAACTGTGCATATTTCAGGGAAATCTGTAGGTTAGTTCAGAATAGGGAACAATGATGGTACGCGTCTAACCAGTTCTAGGACTGAAGACCTAATGATGATGACACTCAAATAATATCAACCCCTTACTTTAATTCAACAAATTTTAGCCACGTTAGAAAATGCAGTAACATTTGCAAAATTAAATACATTACACTAAAGAGATAGCTATAGAAGGGAACGTAGAAAATAGATGGAAAGAAATAAAAAGGGCTGTACATGATACAGCAACACAGATTAGAGGTAAGAAAAAAATAGAATCGAGAAAACCCTGGATAACACAGGAGATATAGGTTTAATAGAGAATAGAAGAAAGCTTAAACCTTTCAGAGAATTGGAGAGTGAAAGTAAGCAAAAATATAATAGTACATGAGTTTAGAAAAGCTAGAAATAAATGGATGGAGGAGGATTGTAAGGGAATACAAGATGATTTGAGAGTAGGTAAGACAGACAGGGCTTACAGGGCAGTTAAAAAGTTTTTCTGGAAGATAGGAAAAAATATATTAAATATGAAAATAATGAGCTTCTAATAAATAAAGTTGAGGTAGCAGATAGATGGAAAAGATATTTAGAAGATTTATATAAGGGAGACGATATGGATGAGTTAGAGAACGATCTAGAAGAGGATGTAGAAATATGGTTCTCAATATTAAGAGAGAAATTTGATAGATTTGTTAGTGATCTTAAACTAAATAAAGCGCCGAAAAAAACATTATTATCCCAATTCCAAAAAAGTCAGGACCTGATAAGTGTGAGAATTTTAGAACGGTTAGTTTAACTTCCCACGCTTTCAAAATACTAACAATCATATTTAAAAATAAAGTAGAAGCTTTGACTGAGAATGATGTAGGCGAAGACCAATATAGTTTTCGTAAAGACAGAGGTACTAGAGAACCGATATTAATGATTAGGGTAATTATCGAAAAAAGGTTTCAAAAAAATAAAAAGACTAATTTCGCTTTCTAGATATAGTAAAAGCATTTCATAAGGTTAGTTGGATTGTTAAGTTCAGGATTTTGCGAAAAATAGGAACCTCTCATAGGGATAGAAAAGTTATTTACAGTCTATATAAAAACCAAAGCGTAGTAATTAGATTTGATGAAATAGAAAAGAAAGCTAAGATTAGACAGTGTTAGACAGGGCTGTATACTATCTCCCTTGATTTTTAATGTTTATATTGAATAACTTTAAGCTTAACTAGAGAGAGAAAAGAGATAGAGATAGGTATTCGTGTACTGGGGCAGAAAATAGACAAGTTACGTTTTGCAGATGATATAACCATTATAGCAGAGTCTAAAAAAGAGATACTACAGAGTAACTATAGTATGAGAATTAACTTAGGAAAGACAAAGATAATGACAAGTGAGTTACAGCCTAGTTCTAAACCAAAATTAAAAATAGGTAATACCAAGGTAGAGGAGGTAGATGAATTTTGCTATTTATGTAGTATAATTACAAAGGGCGGACGTAACAGAAGGGATATAGTAGCTAGAATAGCTCAAGCTAAAATAATGTTTTTAGAAAAGAAAGACTTACTAATAACTAATAGTATTAGTTTAGATAATAGAAAAAGTTTCTTAAAGTCGTACGTATGGAGCGTTCTATTATACGGTAGTGAGACTTGGACAATTAAAGAGGTAGATAAGAAAAAGATAGAAGCTTTTGAAACTTGGTGTTATAAGAGAATGTTGAAGATTAGTTGGGAAGATAGAGTAACAAATGAGGAAGTTTATAGAAGGATAGATGAGGAACCCTGTATGTGGAAACAATTAAAGGTGAGGAGAGATAGAATGATAGGGCACCAGTGTTACGGTCGTAATTTTCATAACGACATTTGCATTTAGCAGTGTACTTCAAAAGTATATTCTTTCCAAATTAGATTGTATGAATTCGAATAGTGATAGCACGCCGTGTTATCAGGTACCGGTTCCCGGACTAGCTTGATGGTCTCAACACAATACTCTTGATTACACTCTTGATTCGAATCGAGCAATTTTAATTACGCCGTTGGAACGTTGTATTTCCTCCTTTATTGAAAGGGTTTTGGCGGATTAATTGAAGGAAATTATTTCGTTGTGATTTGAAATAATTTTCTTATTTCCTTATTGGGATTTCGGCGATTCGTAAGTATCGAAGAATTTTTCAAATAGATAACTTTTATGCTATTGTAGATCTAAAGTGAATCCTCGACCGTTGTATTTGGTGACCACTTGTACATTTTTCGTTTGTTGTTTTGTACTGGACCCGGAATTGACCGGTAAGAAGTCGTGAATATATTAATGGAAGTTATAGGTTATAAATTTTAGGGTTCCAAGTTCCAAGTTCCAAGTTCCAAGTTCCAAGTTCCAAGTTCCAAGTTCTAAGTCTTCAAATCCCAGTTTGCAGTTTTCAGTTTAGCCCCAATAATAGCTCCAGTCGTTATTTTGCCGTCGCAAACCTTAGTTGGTTTATGCTAAGATCAGCTTACAACGACTAGTGCAGCTGTGGGTGAGTCGTTCCACATTTAATTTTTCTACTGCAACCGTCTGGTTGATATTGCTTGTTGAAGATTTTTTTTTATTTAATAACACTTTACTGAAGACTGTTTTGTTTACACATTTATTATAGGGTGGGTTCAGATTTACTAATTTGTAATTTACATTATTCACAATTTTAACACGTGTGTGAAGTTTAGCCAATGCACCGATCATTATAGGTATAATTATAGTTTATACCAATGCCCTCAGCGTTCAAGGGTCAATCTACGAGGATCCTGGTATACCACCCTTAACATTATTTAATAGTCATTCTGTTCTGCCATCTTGGCGCAGATTTGTTTCAATAGGTTGGCTGAATTGCGTTAAATATAATAGTAAAAGTAGCAGTAACAGTTATACAATCAGGTTATTTGCTGTTTTGTTTATTGGAAATTACACCATAACAAGTGGGTGGGTAATTGAAGCCTTTTTATATGTTTACTGTTGTTACAAATATATTATATGTTTGTAGTAAAGTGTCAATACTGTATGTAAAAGATAGTTTTGTATTACTCGAGTGTGAGGTGTGAGGAGAATTTTTGCTGATTTGGGTGTTACAGGTAAGCGTGAGGATTTCCTATTTCAGTCCCGTCGGAGTACGAGTACAACTGTTATAGATTTAGGTGGCGCTCATTTGGCTGGTTGTTTATGGTCTACCCCACCCCGGCCTCAGTACTGGGTTGGTCCAGGGCATATTGACGCTGTTGACTCCGACTACCCGGAAAGGTATTATTTGCCCCTTTCCTCTTTTGTGATTAGTATTGAACTATATCGAGTACGTCCCTGTGTTGTGTTGTTTTGTAGCGTCACACCAGTTAAGACATAAGGGACTATTTAGTAAGTTCTTAGATTATAGACTACCAAATAAAAACAGAGTAGGAAGACCTAGACAAAGCTATATTAGTCAAATTATTAGAGATGTAGGTTGTGAAGGGTATGTAGACCTTTTTAGACTAGCTCAGAATAGAAAAGAATCTAGAGCTGCGTCAAACCGACCTTAAGCAAGTTCGAAAACAAAACACAACAGGCTAATTTGCACACGAGCGCCATATTGCTCGCCGCTGTTCTTCTACGAAGACCGCATCTCAATATTGGTTAAGTGCCCTGGCTGTCCTTAGCTAAAAAAGTGACCTTATTAAAAATGAACATTTCTGCATTTATTAACGACTTTGGAAAGTCTAGCTATCAACGTTGTCTTACATTTCAACAAGAACGTAATATTCAAGCACCATTTAGTGACTAGTTTTGTCCTTCAAAAATGATATTGACTACTAACTACTGTTAACTAATGTCATATTTTAAAAACCGTTCAATTTCAACCGTCATAGTTTATACGTATTTACCAGGAGTAGATAACGATCAAATCTACCATAAAAATTAATTTTATAGTTTTGAACTATTAACAAGCATATCGTTTACCATCAATATATCGTATATGGATCAGGTTTGTATGCTATCAGAATATAGCATTATTTAAAATACTGGTTTAATTGGTACTTAAGTATAATAAAATTAAATTATTAATGCCATTCTGCTAATATATCCGAAATAGTAATTTGATAATTAAATCAATTTACTTTCATAAAAACATTTAATGTCTACAAATTTTAAATAAAAGCTCAGTTTATGAATTCTTGGGCTAAATGTAGCGAAGTTCTGGATTGAGTTAATTCTGAAAAACATGAATATCTTTTGTGTCTTTGGTATACTTTTGTGCCTGATAGTCTCTGAGTGCAAAATAAGAGATCTGCGTAAGTATCAAAATTTTACTAAAATAAGGAAAGAAACTATTAAGACCCCGCACAGATGTTTTAGCTTTGTTAAAATGGATTTGGTTTCTCATCGAGTAATAACTCTTGTAAATATGTTACTGACATAATGACTACTCCCTACAAATTTAAAAAAAATTGAGCGGAAGGCCTTTAAACAAAATAAGAAGTTGATCTAGACACTAGGTTTTTTTACTCTTTACAATACGATGAAATAAATCGATTATTGACAAGCATACCGTACGGCACTGAAACGAAATGACTGCAAAATTTAATTAGATATAAAGAATGAATTTTATATTAATTTGTTCGGTATAGATATAAAATATAAAAATAGCAATATACCACTACCAAAGGTCCTCGATTGAAATCTCCGCAATCTTGTAATCGGACCTGCACGTTTTGCACAACCTCTCTAACATATTGACCGTTAGTAAAAGATTTTCCAATACTATTACGAGGGACACTAATTATGTATTGAGAATAGAAAAAATAAACAAACAAAATACTTTTATTGCTTTTCAAAATAATCGCCTTTAAGATCTATACACTTTTGCATGCGATTGAACCACCCCTCAAAGCAATTTGTCCAGTCAGAAGATGGTAGCTCTAAAACATGCGTTTTGAAGGCGTCAATTGCTTCTTCGGGCGATGAAAATCGTTGTCCACGCAGTTTATCTTTAATTACTGGAAACAGGAAGAAGTCATTGGGTGCCAAATCGGGACTGTAAGGCGGATGACCCATCAATTCGATCTTTTGTGTGTGCAAATACTCGTTTGTTGCATGTGATATGTGTGAGCTCGCATTGTCATGATGCAAAATGATTCGTCGTTTTGAGTTGGTTTTTCTCAATTTACTGAAAACTTCAGGCAAACAAATGGTAGCTTACCACGTAGAATTAACGGTCTTTTGATTTTCGAAAGCCGCAGTTGCCACAAAACCGGTTTTCGTGAAAAAAAACTCCACCATTTGCTTCTTAACGCTTCGAGAACGAACAACTTTTGTTGGCTTTGCTTCAAATTAAAACACCCAAACTGCCGACTGGCCTTTTCTTTCTGGCTCATACGCATAAATCCACGACTCGTTACCTGAAACAATGTGGTATACCGCTTTGAATGCTCCACAGTTGTATTTTGAAATCATTTTACGGCACCAATCGACACGAGCATTTTTTTGAGCATCTGTCAACAAATGTGCAATCCAACGCGCACACAGCTTGCGAATACTCAAATGTTCGTGCAAAATCTTATGTGTGCTGGTCATACTAAGGCTTAAACACCTCTTGATTTCTTGATATGTCACATGATGATCTTGCTACGTGCATTGACGTAACATAAAAAAAAACAAGAAAAAGAAAAAGAAGTAGGTAAGTCTGGACTCAGGCGGCGAGTGGGCGGTGTCTTATACCTATAGCTAAATTTAAAAAAAGATACCTGAAATAAATAGAGAAAAAAAATATATACACTCACTCATTCACGCTCAGAACAAAACATACAACGGAAAAGAAAGAACTTATAAAAAAAAAATTTACACAACACAGTAAAAAAAATTATTCAAGAAAAATGGCGAGCTGTAATTTTTAGGCAACTACCCCCTGACAGTAATTAGAAAAAAAAGAAAAAAACCAAACGCAACCTTAAAAACCACAGCTCTAGAATATCGTAAATATACATTTAACCTATTTTTACAAACAATAGCAACAACATTTTCAACTGTGCCAGCAAGTCTTTAAACAATTTTTCATTAATAAGTAATAAGTTTTTAGTTATTAAAACAAATAGTAAAGCATTAATAAAAAAAAAGTAGTAAATACCAAAATAGATCAAAAAATTTCGTACCTAAGAATTCAATTTGGAAATGCCATATTTTAATGGTAAAACCCCAGGCGTTCTGGCTCCGAAGTCAGAAGTGCATACAGAGAAAACAAAAAAAAGAAACTCACCCTCGAGTTACTGGCATCGGGGTGGAACCAGTCGCTGGTCTCCGTCAGCTAACAGGCAGGCTTACGTCCAGGCAGAGCGCATTTGACTTCGCATTCTCAGAAGAAGCGACAGCTCTAAGGATTAACGTGTCCCCCGCACGAAACTAGAATTATTACGAACCATAAATTAATTTATTGAAGCCGAAAAGTATTGTTTTATACAAACTCTATATACTTACCACGCTAAATAATGCGTGCCGGAAATTCGCATAACAAAAACGAACTAATCAAAACAGAAAGTTTTTTCGGGTTGCTAATCGAACAGCAAATGAATTGTTACATTTGCTAAAGCACCAAAGCAAAGAAATAAACCAGGAAAACCCTAATTTTATTAAAATAAATTCACCGAATTCTTTAACAAGGGAAAACACACCAGCATTTAATTATTGAAATACTCGGAAAGACACCTATCTAGTTGGGGCGTAAATTCCACGGTACGAAATTCTTAGAAAGGATATTTATTTTTCTAATGAGCAGAAAGTGTTATCAACTAACCTAGATAGGATGTTTATTATAATTACAATACAAATTTTAATACACGAAAGGGTTATTTTTAATTAACGGAATTAATTTTTGGGTTGAACGCCAAAGGAATTTAAGGTGAAAATTATTGTATATAAACTAATCAATTAGTTACGAAAATGAACGTAACAATCTTTTTCAATTAGTTTTCGCACAGCATCGATATTTTCCGGCCAAACAACCGATTTTGGGCGACCTTCTTTAACTTCGTCCGTGAGCGAACTACGTCAACGTTTGAATTCAGTGCACTAGCGATATACAGTGGCTGTGGATGGCGCTTCATCGTCAAAAGTTAAATTCAGTTGATTGATGCATTGTTCTTGAGTTAGATCATGTTGAAAGTCATAATAAATCATAACTCGAAAATTTTCGCGAGTTAATTCCATATTTTGGCTTTGATGAAATTTTAAAGACTGCAAGAAACACAAATAGTGCTCACACGTCAAAACGTTCTGAGTACCTATAACCTGAAAAATGTCAAACTTTACGATGGAAATTTCAGATTTTAGCTAGCAATACTAGTGTTGCCAATTCTCAATACATAGTGTCCCTCGTATACCGGTATTTCAACTTCCTACGGCGTCTATATGCCTATTCGACCCACCAACTTGAGTGAGAGGTATGGAGAAATAACCGTAACATGTTAAGTCCAACTTGCTTAAATCTGATTTAAAATACCGCAGCAACACCAAATTAATTATTGTACACGATTGTGATGCCGTGTAGTGCTTGGTAATTTAATATTATTAAACCAACTTGATATTTTTGAATGTTTTAGTAAATGCAGGTGAATTTACATACTCAAAAACATTTTTAATAGAAAGTATTAAATTAAAAAGCTTTCCTATTTAATTTAGCGTTCTATATCTCGTAAACATAATTAATTGTAAAATATTTTAGTTTGATCCATGTTTTACGTTGACTAAAGTTGCATATGACCTGAAAATTCTTTATCTAATGCTAGCTTTGTAATTTTAATTGCTTAAAGTTATTGTAGCTTGCACACTAATGATGAAATTGATTAATTTGATTAATTTTTGTAATTAAAGTGACTGTATTGTACCAAAGACTAAGATTGCGTCCAAAATTGAATATCTTAGAGTTATTTGCATTTTTTAAAATGATTAGAGTTACTAGAAATTATTAATACACTATTTAACTTCAGTTAATTATAGAACTGGCGACTTTAAAGTAATTTAAGTTGTTAACGATTACTATATTTCCAACTTTCTTTCTACCTCCTTCTTTCTCTCTCCCTCTCCCTCTCTCTCACTATCACGTTCGCCCTTTCACTTTCCCTCGCCATCTCCTTCTCCCTCTTCCTCTCCCGCACCCTCTTCCAATTCCACTTCCCCTCCATCTCACCCTATCTCTCTCCTGACCTACATTTGAATTCGTTTAGCATTTTACCAATCATATTCGACCAGTGTCAAGCTTTTGATTTATGTCAGAAGTAGACTTTACATTTTTAGCTAAAACATACAAACAGTTCTTTAAATTGTTCAAGTCGGCAGGCACATTAACTAAAATATAAAAACCTTCCAGAAATTAACCAACTGTATCCCATGCGCTCAGTCAATTAAATTCCTGAAAAGTGTTGGCAGCGACACGAAGATGGACGGGATTTCCAAATTTTGTTCGAATGTAAGAAAACAAGAACTTTTAGTTATGTAAATTAATTAAGTGTATTGCACGCGTACTGTACAATACATGCAAGTGGCTGGTATTTGCAGAGTTTATCACAAAAGTGTTCGAAGAGGATGGAAGTTTTGTTTATGACGTGAGGCCTTTTAGAAATATAAATTGAAGCGGTATTCCAGATTGGGTTCTCCTTAGTTCTTTAATTTACTTTTATTCTTAATTTTCTTGTTACTTTAATTTCTTCTTTCCAAGTTTTATTAAGGGTGATTACGCCATTGTAAATTACTGAGTTAGAGGATCAAGTTATATTGCTAGATCCTGGTTAATCAAATAATAAAAGTAATGTGAAGTTTTTTAATAAAGCAATTTGTGATATAAGCGATATAAATACATGGCATTCCGTTATGCAGCTAATTCAGAAGGCGGCAAAATTGTGGGGAGTTGTGATTCGAATTGCTTTGCTATTATTGAAGAAAATGTGTAAAATGAAAATTGATTATAATAAAATGAAAACTGGAAAAGTGTGTAGTACAACAAGGCTAGAAGTAAACTCAGAACAGTCTTAATTACGCACCAGAGATGAATCCCTAAGATTGCATACTCTAGCTAAGAATTGGTATAGTTGTATAATATATTCGTGTACGTTGCAGGCTACGCGGTGTACTTGTATAAGGTTAAATTTTGTTACTAAGTGACTGCCCTGTCAACATTATAAGTTAGTAACTACAATTAGTGATATATGGTTTACTAGCTGTTCAGTAGAAGCTAAAAGTTAGCAACTATACCATATAAATATGGAGAATATATACAAATATAGATAACACGTCGAACGTGTACGCTTAGATATATTAATAATTATCAAGTCATTTTTACTGCATGTAACAAGTGTGCTATTTATGTGCTAACCTAAACCCATGGTTTTAGTATCTAAAATTATTAAACTATTATACAGGTCTAGCGAAGACGTTAAAGAAATGGTTTGTAAATAGTGTAAAGTATACAAACATATGCCTTTCAATTTATCAAAACGATTTTTATAAATTAAAACCAAAGGATTTCGCGATATATGTAACAAGTTATGCATAAAGTGTGCAAAATAAACAGTATTACACATGGTGTTCTTTATCCAATGGCATGATAATGATATATCATTGTTTTCCAAATGATAATTAAGCTTTAAACGCTTTTATGAATTACATAAGAATAGTTTTGAGAGTCCTGCATTTTCTAATTATGTACAAAATAGATGCCTTACACCATAGAAATTCAAACTACAGTAGCGCCCGATATGTTCCTAGTGAAAAAAGTTATACAAAAACGGCACCAAGAGCAGGAACTACTGGTTTCATGGCCGAGAGGGAAAAGTAGCTAGATAAAGAAAACAAATTTGCTTTAGCAAATGTGAGTTTGATCCAAGTTTGGACATTTATTAATTAGATCGTAACGGAAAAGCATGACTTACATCCTGAATAGTCGAGCAAATTCTTCGTTAAAGAATGATTTTGTTCAATGTGGAAAACGAGAAGTATGCAACGCAATATTGGAAATGCCTCTGCACACTACCTACCTAAGTAAAAATTTTATGCAACTTAACGCATGGAAACGGAAGCACTTGCACGGACTTGACTGAGAAAATCCGTCTACAAGCTAATTATCACTGGTTTTTCTTGTACTGTACCTCCAAAATAGTGCACCGCCTTATGTTACGATTTGTGTGAAGGGGTTGGAAAAGCAACGAATCGTATCCAAATGTATGCCAATCAATCAGGTTCTAAATGTGAAAATATTTAGCGTCCCAAGTCTAAAGCAGCTGCAAATGAAGAACGACCATTCAAGTCACACTAAGATAACAATTTAACGCGAGCAATGAATTCTGTTAGTAGATCTATCCACACTTAAATAATCTATTGTACGTGTATTGTTTAATAAAGTTGTATAAAAATTTTGCTGTTTTAATGAGATACACAGGCACACACGCACGCCCACACGCACGCACGTACAAACACACGCATGCATGCACGCACGCACGCACTCACGCACGCACACACGGACGAACGCACGCACATACGCTCGCACGCACGCGCGCGCGCGCACGTGCTTAGGTTAAACTATGTTAAGTTGGGCTAAAACTGACAGTTGTGATGTAATAAAAAATGGTGTCTGTGGCGTATTGACAAAAATTGATGCCCGTGGTTAAATGAACGTGCAAAAAGGTGGGGTAATTAAAGGAAAGTTAAACCTCAAATTTTAAGTCTGAAAGTGTGTGGACCGATGCAGACGTCTAGAGCGTACCTTCTGAGAATCATGTGACTTAGTCGAGCTCGATTTATACAAGGTGTGTCTATAAAACATTTGGGGTTAAGTGCTTTTAAGTTAATCTCTAAATTAAAATGGAATCCGTAGAGTTAAAAGAGCACAAATTACAATAAAATGTAAACGTGCAAATGTTTTTATTTTCTTGCAAAGCGCATTGGACTAAATTATTAATCATCATCAATGTATCTAAGAAAATGTCTTGATGATAACTAATAATTTAGTCGAAGTCGCTCTGCAGGAAAATAAAAGACATTTGTTTTATTTTAATTTTTGACACACGTGCACATGGCTAGAATATTTTAATTTTAGGATGTTTTTTAAGCATTCTGAAAATTTTTAATATTTAAATGCAATCTTAAATTAATCTTTAAATTAAAATGGAATCTACAGATTTAACAATACTTGAGTTGGAGAACGATTAAGGTAGGAGGAAGGTTGCGGTGGAGAATGATTGAGGTGGAGGATTATTGATGATAGAGGATGATTGAGGTGGAGGACGATTGAGGTAAAGGTGATTGAGGTAGAAGACGGTTAAGGTAGGAGGATGATTGAAATGAAAGAAGGTTGAGATGGAGGAAGGGGGTTGAGGTGTATAGGACAGAGGAGGCTGGAGGATGGTGGAGAATGAAGGAGGTAAGAAGATGATGGAGGACGGAGGAGGTTAGAGGATTATAAGGGCAAAAGAAATTGGAGGTGGTGTGTGGTACCTCTGTTCCTCAATCCTTGTTCTGGTCTACTCATGATGTTATATACTTCCAAATATTCAAAATTTTACAAACAACACTGCTCAAATATTTAAAGATTTGCACAATATAAGTGTTTACATTTCAATAGAATATTAAATTAAAACAAATAAATAAAGCAAAGATCACCCAATGTATATTAAGTACAACTAGCAATAACCATCAGAAAATAACTGTTTATATAGAGTTTATAGGTAAACATTCACATGAGTTTAATAACCCGCATCAACCAAATCAGAAGAAACGCGAAGTAACCTACAAATGACCAGCTTTTGGTATTAACTGTAAAGCGTGCAAAGAATGATCGTTCATACGGATTGATGACATTGAACTCGCTCATAAGACAACTTTAGACGCACAAAGTGTGAAATGGAATTTACTAATGGGAGGGAAATTAAAATGTAGGACTAAGTTGGAGAAAGTTGATAGGTATGTGTGAAGAAAGAAATCTCGTTTGTAAAAGTAAAATTTGTAAGGTTAGGAAATTTAGAAAGACCGAGCTAACTACAAACGCGGAGATTGAAGTGATTCACATTGACAAGAAAAGTATATCGCCAACAAATGTTTAGTTACAATAAAAATAAAATTTTTTATTTTAACAAGTAAAAAAGCAAATTAAAAGTTAGTATTTACGAAAGCAATTTTACTCTATGGACAAATTCAATAATTGTTCAACGAAGTGTGCATTTCGTAGCTAATATGTAAGAAATTATTTAATAATAACAAAAAGTAAAGTTTCCGTAGCTAACATATACGAAATCTTATCAGTACTAACAAAAAATAAAGTTTCTGCTTTTTGCTAAACAAACATTTCAAAGCAATATAAAACACTATTGAAGCTAGTTATTTCCTTAAACTGGTTATATACTGTTTCAACCTGTCGGAGTGATGTTACCACGACACCAAGAAAGAAAAAAAGGTCACATACCTTTACGTGTCGGAATACTTATCCAGCAGCTAAATCATCGGATGTGGATCAGAAAAACATCGGCACGGTAGTGAGTAACATCCACGTTGCTACTGTAATTGCAACAGCGGTCTACATACAAGAGCAGTTGGGTTTACTCAGACGAACAATCGGGCCTACTTAAAAAAGCGATTTGGCCTAACATAGAAGAACCACTGGACCTACGTTAAAGCGCTAAAAAAAGAATCTACTAGTAATGATAGGCGCGAAAGAATTTACAGATGCACCCAGGAAAATCCATTTCTCGTGAAAACAATACGTAAATTGCTCTTGAACTAACAGAATTAATAATGCAGAGCGTGCATGTTATCACGTCGCAAAGTAGCATCAAAATCAAACGAATTTAGGAAACGAGATGATAAGCCATTCAAATATCTAAGTAACACATGTCAAAAGAACACTTCTAAAGGCGTTGTTATGCATAACAGATAACAAAAATCGGCGAAAACATACAATTGTAAAACATTACGCTATTCAAACTTGCATATTTTAATGCAAATAAAATTTGTAGATAACCGAGTTAAATTTGAAGCTTTATATCCAACCATAGAGATAAATCGAGGTACTTTGACTTAATTTAAATGTGCTAATTACGTTCTACAGAGTGTTGGAAAAGTACATGCTATAATGGTATTTGAATGAGCTTTACAGAAACAAATCGATTTATTTAAGTAAGAAGCGTAATCAGGAGCGTCTCTGTTAATCGGTAGGTAGGGAATATTTAAAAAGAATCCTAAATTAAATGAAAATATTTATTAGAGTACAATTGAACGTATATTGACAGTTGACGTGTAGGCGGTAGATTCCTCGACAGGTGGCCGATGTCGAAATGTTTGAGTTTTGCTAGATGATCGGACCGCAAAGTTCAAGCACGCATTAAGAGGCGTCCGTACATCATAAAAAGGGTTATAAGTGGATTTTCAGTCTGCAACTAATTGTTGGAATTCAAATAGATGAAATGGGAGACCTAACCTGTCAAAGAACTAAACAGATAAATCCTTACACTTTTAAACTGTGAGTACTGTTTGAGCGTTTTTTGTTTTATTTTCGTTTATGCATGATAAATATGTACATGCGAACTTTTAAATATAAATTGTAATTGGTATTGATTCGATAAGCGACGGAATTAAGTTGTTTACATTTGAGCATAATATTATCGGACAGAAAATCTTGACACTTTTGAAACTATAAGAAATATGCGAATTAATTTAAACGCAAGTTATAATTGTGGGGCGTATTTGCTATTATATTTCTTTGTGTAGATTTAGTACTTTTGATGGACATTGGAATACTGAAAGCAGAAGTTGGTATTGGTTATGTTTTTCTATGTATTGATGTTGAGCAACTTTCCACACAAATGTATAAATCAATCTCGGAACGGTAATATTATTTACGAATAAATGTTTTTTAAGGAGTTCTGTTAATATCATGTCAGTTGGACGTTACATTAGGTTTGTTTTCTTTAGGTTGATGTATGTATATTTCCAAATATACTGTTAATAGAATTCAAGCTTATATGAAGATTTATTTGGACTTATCTATAAGACAGGTAAAGGTAATCATTGGGAAAGTATATCCGGCTACACAAGTGATGAAGTCATATTTTACACAAGCCGCTATTTTAAAAAATTGCTTTAATTTAACAAAAGTGAGTGAGCTTTTTTTAGGGTCTGATAGATAAAGGCAGAGTCTAAAGTGACGAGATTTTAGAACTTCAAAGATAAGGAGGCCGATCCAAAATAACCGTTTCCCGAGTAGCCAAAATATCAGAGTGTCCTGGCATAAGACGGTTTGGCGCCCTTATTCTTGAAAACAGGTAAAACCTTTAAAAATTGATCTCCAAGAAGGTACTAAAACTCAGAGCCCTCCTATATAATTATAAATTTTTTGGAAGAGATTTAAATTTTCTGATGGTTGTGGATTTGTTGAAAAAATTAACGCAGTACATGATATCTCGAAATTATTATTTGACTAATTGAGATCGTTTCTAAAAATATAAATATTCTTGATCAGATTTTTTAATGACGAATATTGATTGCTTGGCGTGTAACGTTCCGTTTGTTCATCATTTAGTATAAGACAATAGTTTAGCAAAAATAGGGCTAGGTTTTAAACAAATCAAATCAAAGTAGGATTTCTTAATACACAAAGATAATAATAACACTAATTTAAGTAATTACTGTGCAAGATAAACATTTATAGACTTAATAACAGTAATTTAACCGTAATATATTTATTTATTCATTACATAAACATGCTTATTATTTATTAACTGTAACATGTATTCTTAATAGAGCCATATATATTATAAATAGTGAATGATACTTTATTTTACTTTGGTTGATTTAGTGTCTATTGGGTTCTTTTTGAATATGATTACACCTGAGCTTTGTTTGATTTCGGTAGGTAATTTATTGTATCTATCAATTCCTTTAAAGAATAAACCTTTCATTAACATACTGTAATTTGTTTTATGTATTTATATATTGCCTCGTGTCCTTCTTGTATGTTATAAAACCAACAACGTACTGTGGCATCTGCTGGTTTACTATTTTGAATATAAAAATCATTGTATTCATTAATATACGATCTAATACATCAAACCAGCCGAGCGTTGGCAGCATAGCTCTAATTGGTGTATATTTAATCCTTTGTAGTATAATTCACAAGGCTCCGTTTTGTAGTTTTTGAAGTTATGCTACCTTATTTAAATCCCATGAAAACAACTGACGAACAATACTCAAAATGTGGTCTAATAATTGTGTTATAAACTTTAATCTTTGTTTGTGTAGATAAGTGATTTGAAATTCTCGAAAAAATATATATTTTTGTAGCGATTTTTTACATATATGTGTTATATATATATTGCTGTGTTATTTTCGCCCCACGATTTTGGGCGGCATAAATTGCTGTGTTATTTTTTTATATTTAGCCCCTACGTTTGGGCAGACCATAAAATGCTGTGATACTTCACCAGCCCATACGATGGTCACCATAAAATGCTGTGATAACACATTTTTATTAATCAAGCACTTGTAAAATGTTAAGTTATAGATTGTCTTTGCCTCAACTAGCTGATTCAATTAAATAAAGCAAATCTACAATACACAATATAATGATTAAATATTTACAACCTTTTTAAAATCTTCCCCTTTTCAGAATATTTACATATGCCAAATTTAAGAAGTTGAAGCCAGCAAAACGAGCCTTTTGTTATATTTAGAGACTTTTGAAACGTTTCAAGATACCTATTGCCTTTCATAAATTTATCAAAGAAACCCCGGTTTTGTTGACTCGAACATTATTTGAAAAATTATTGAATTAAACAGTTTACAGAAATAAATTATATCAAAATATCTAACCTGGAGTGGTTCAGTAATTTCTCTGCATCCCCAAGAGTTTTCGTATCCAGTCTGAATGTTTAAATTCGAATTTGGAAGTCGACATCAAAACCAAAATACTATCCAAATCGTTATTCAAAATCCCATAATTTAATCCAATAAAAGGTTTTCCATCTCCGTAATTAACAAAATAGTAATAGGACATTTACCATGTCAATGATTACCAAATTAATTTAACAGGAGGTAATCTCCAGAGTCGTTTCCAGAGCCCTGTTTTATTTATGTTAGAAATTGTATAATTTTACTAAATCTGGTTTACTTACGTCTATAATAGATCGGCTTACTTACACAATTTTACACTTTTATAAAAATGATTTTCACCTTACTTTCGTTTAACTTGTTACGTGAATAATTTAGCACTTTTGAGAATCGTGACAGCCCAGTTTCAAATGTATACTAACTCGTTGCTCAATTGTTATCGTATTTATAGGCCTTGCCCCTTTGTTTGCTATTCGTTGTTTGCACGTGTTGGGTGACAGCAATTGTCTTATCACTTGTTTACTCCGGAAATTTTACCAATTGTATAGTTCAAATACTTGAAAGAACGCTAAAGTTGTCACGTATTCATTTACCTAACATTACATTTAATTTAGAAATCCCAGGAATCTTCGTTCATTAAATCACGTACCATTGTTATTTGCTTATTCTAATCTAAACAAAAATAAATTTGTTGTTTGTTAATTTCCTAGTTAACTTGGATTTTTGAACACATATAATACATTATGTCACGTACAATTTATTCAAATAATGCATAATTTTTGCATGCGTAATATGATGATATATTTAACACACTTGTTGAATATTTATCTAGCCAATTCATATAGGTTTTCCGTTGATTTAATTTTGATGAATTTCGTTACATTTTAAATCTTATCTTTGCTCGTAGCTACTCTTGGATATGTGTTTAATCTCTTGTACTATTATATACAGTGTGCGCTCAACTAACAATATGTATAGTGACCTATTTACTCTTATAATATCTGTAATTATGTGCTCTTGTTATTTAGAAGTTTCTTTTGTTTAGTCTACGACCCTATTACTTAACCTACCCTAATTCAACCCTATAATTATAGCATTAAATATATATATATATATATATATATATATATATATATATATATATATATATATATATATATATATGTATTTGCTTTTGCTAACAAGTTCAATATGTTTATTATCGATGATGAGATTTACATTCTTTATTTTAATTTTATCATATTTAAATTTAGTAGTTTTAGTAACATTTAGTTTTAATTTAATACTAGACAAAAGTTATTGACTTGCATTAGTGCTTTATTCGTTCCCTCTAATACTGCGAGTAAATATTTACCTTTGCATACAAGAAGGGTATCATCAGCAAATAGTTTAAGCAAATTGCAATAAACATACAATTCAGTATCATTAAAGTAAACCAGAAACAGAAGAGGTCCTAAGATACTTCCTTGTGGTACTCCATAATGATTAGTTTTATTGCTAGAATGTGCATCCTATAGTTTAACATTTTGTTTTCTATCTGTTAAATAATCACTAATCCAACGTAAAACATTTCCGGAAATTCCATAGCTTTGTAATTTAGCTAACTATAAAGTACGATAAACTGTTTCAAATGCTCTTCTCAAATCAAGAAATACAGCTACCACATTGTAACAATTTTATTTTTGAATTAATAAATCTCTTCATTAAAGGTACAACAAATGTTAAAACACCTTTATTAAGTAAAGTCGTAATACGTTTAACAATTAAATTACATTTAAATAGCATCTTGAGTCGTTAGTATATTTGTTTTGGATGTCGGTGTGCTCCACAGCCACTCGCACGCGCGTTGAGAGGATTGACAAACCCCCCCTTGGGATCCTCCCATCATGCGAGAGCGCGGGACAAGCACTCGGCCATAGATAAAAGCAGCAGCAACATGTATAATAAAAGAATGGCGAGTGACCTGCGGGTCGGTTTAATTGTGTGACACACATTCTGAATAACGCGCAAAGAAAACTTAGGAACGCAAAATTTAGGAACAAAAATTTAGGAACGCAGATTTAGCAACGCAACTTAAGATTACAACTAAGGTTAGACGATGAAAGATTACGCTACACAGTCTAGGCGACAAGAATTTAGAACTTTGAATCAACGTTAAGAAAACTACATCACTTTACACGTGTATTTAGAGGATGGAAAGCAGATCTAATTAGTAGGAGACCGTTTGTTGCTCCGAGCCAAGATACTACTTTGATTTGATATTTGCAGTAAATTCCGCACGGCGATGCACGTCCCAATCCAGTAGAGGAAAGCCGTTTTGTCTGGTTCGTAGTAGCTTTAAGAAATTCTGTTGTGCTTCATTCTGAATGCACGTTATTTTGCTTCGATACGTAGAAATACGATTTTGTTATTCACTTCATTTGTTACTAGGCTGGGTTTTCCAGTATCAAAATTTAAATTTCACTCAGTTTAATGTGTAAGTAACAACACGTTGCTTCAGCATAACCTAACAGCTGTTGTTACGTCACTTGTTTGTTTGAAATATGCTGCTGACACTTGTATCATCGGAAGCAGATGTTTAGTATTATATTACTACCACCTTTGAAAACGAGAATATCCTTGTGAACATTCTCATTTAAAATGAAATTAGCACATTTAACTTAACGAGAAAGTTTTGTTTTTTAATTTGTTATAATGTAAATTTGTTATAATGTAACCGACCGAATCAGATCTGAATGGGTTAGAAAATATTAGTGTAACCAGTTACACTTTGTTGTTATATATTTGATCAAGAATCAGGTTGATAAACCTTACGTTAATTTTAAAGTAATTCAAATAATTATTTAATTTTATTGCATTGAATTTTATTTACAGAAAAAGAGATTTCTTCTAGTAAATTATTAATCCAAGCTTAAAGTTTTTTATTTTGATCAAGTATGATCAAACTTAACAACCGAAAAGCAATAAGAGTTGAATTTTGATGCCACCCTTATGTAGAAAATATTCTTTTGCATTTTTAGGCATATTTGAGGACACAAACAGTGTTCCCATTTTCTATGTGACTTAATTATTATTCTTTCTTACAGGAACAGCGTCTTATTCTGTTAAGACAGGTTTTTGTCAGCGAAGGCGATCTTTTTCTTTGGGTCTCCACGTCCGCCCTTAGAAATGTGCCATGCTATTAACATGAATTAATCTGGACTTGGTGGCGCCTGTTTGTTTTAGTTTGAGTGTGACCCCCAACAGATTTCGACTTACCCCCATTGCTCATAGCTCTACCCTAGGAATAGACCCTAGTTATGTCGGAAGACTTTGTTTTGCTGACACCCAACTTCTAAAGTCAGATGTAAGTATTAAAAAGAGAAACGCTAGTAAATACCAATAAAAAAAGTTTCACTGGCACCCATGCTTGGGGCTTGCCATATATTTGATTAAAGAAAAAAATTCGTTACAACATATTCATCATTGTCAATATTCTTTTTCATTTTAGCTGGTACAAATTGTAGAGCTGTTTCACAAGAATGATTGCGTCTGAATTCTGGATTGGTTAGCAAAAAGATTTTATTATTCTCAGAATGTTCAATCAACTGTTCATATACAGTTTGCTTTAAAAGTTTTTCCAGTATGGGTAGAGTATTAATAGGTCTACAGTCTGACACTTTCATCTAGTTTGGTATTATCAATACCGGACATATTGTACTAGTTCTCAACATATTAGGGAATTTACCGTACTGTAGCGAAAAATGCAAATATTAAAGACAGACGAAGTATACAAATTAATTAGAATGAATTTGTGGGATATAAAACCATATAGCAAAAATGTAAGGGACAGGGGAGGAAACGTCATTATAGAGAATGTAGAAAATGCGATTAGATGGCAAGAATATATAAGTAATTTATATACAGGAGAGGAACTAACAGCATTAGAACAGGAATCAGACATAGAAAATGATGACCTGGGATACCCTATACTTAGAGATAAGTTTGAATTAGCATTAAAGGGTCTGAAAAATGGTAAGGCGCCGGGTACAGATAAGGTGCAAGCAGAAATTCTAAAAGCCGCTGGACAAGCAGTAACAGAATGACTCTTCCGACTTGTAAGCTATATGTATGAGACAGACGAGATACCAAAAAAGAGGCGCGGATATATGTGAATATTTTTGAACAATAAGTTTGACAGCACACGTTTCAAAAATATTGACTAGAATTGTACAAAGACAAATGGAAAAACGAGCTGAAAAAATACTAAAAGAAGATCAATTTGCGTTTAGGTGAAACAGGGGAACACGGGTTAGCTCTGAGGGTGACAATGGAGAAAACAATAGAATTGTAGATCTAGAAAAAGCATTCGACAATGTAAAATGAAAAAAAAATGTTCGAAATACTTAAAAAGATTGGAATGAGTTTTAGGGATAGACGGATAGTAAATAGCTTATACAAAGAGCAAACGGCGGTAACAGAATTAAAGTAGGAAAGCAGAGAAGTAAATATTAGGAAAGGAGTGAGACATGAATGTGCCTTATCCCCATTAATTTTTAACTTGTATATTGAAGAGACAATGAATACTGTCAAATGCAGGAGGACATTTGGAATTACTATGCAGGGACTAAAGATTGATATGCTTAGATTCGCAGATGACATAGCGGTACTAGTATCTAGCAAAGAAGAGTTAGAAGCTGCTCGTAATGAATGGAAACAGTTCTAACAGAGAGATATGGTATGAAAATTAACAAAAATAAAACTAAAGTTCTGGTATGCAAAAGAGGGGAAAATAAATCAAAAACAAGAATACAAATAGATAACGAAAACTTACAAGAGGTTAAGGATCTCTGCTTCCTAGGAAACCAAATAACGCAAGATTGGAAAAGCATAAAAGCATAAAACAAAGATTAGCACAAGGTCGTGCTACATTAAACAAGAAAAAGCAACTACTGCGTTCAAAGACCACAAACATAGAAACAAGGAAAGGATTGCTTAAAACATGTGTGGAGCACAGCAGTGTACGGCTGTGAAACTTGGACAGTAGGAGAAGCAGACAAGAAAGAGGTAGAAGCCTTTAAAATGTGGTGCTACAGACGTATGATGAAGATATCATGGACAGACAAAGTTAAGAACAGAGAGGTACTAGAAATGGTAGGGGAAGAAAGAAATATGTGGAAATCAGTAAAAAATAGAGGAGATAAGATGATAAGACACGTACTATGACATGAGGGAATAGTGCGGGTTATATTAGAAGCATAGATAGTAAAAAAGAGGTAGAGGTAGACCAAGATCGGACTTTCGCATACAGATAGTAATAGATGGAAACTGTGAAAATTTTAGGGAAATGTGAAGGTTAGTTCAGAATAGAAAACAATGAGGGTACGCGTCTGACCAGTTCCAGGACTGAAGACGATGATGATGAGCGAAAATTGATAAAATGCAGAATCACATGCCCAATTAAAGCAATTATTCCCTTTGTGGTTTTGTTATTTATAGAAACCTGAATGCTAAATTTATTATCTAAAGCCTTGATTAGAAATACTATTTCCTTCATGTTTAACAGTCTAAATCTATTTAGTTCTGGGTACAAATTACAATTGACTTTTTACCACTCCAAATTATTATTAATACTTTGAACGATTTCCTAAATACTGTTAATAAAAAACTTTGCCATTTCACCAGAATCATTAATAGTTAGTTCATGGAGGTTCTTTTCAAACTTCACACAGTTTGGTATTGACTGTTTTTTTTTGGTAGTAACTACTGATTTTAATTTTTTCCACATCCCTTTGGCGTTGTTTATATATTAATCAACTTTTTACTTGATTTTTAATCTTTATCAAGTTTACTACTAAATTACGAAGTCTTTTAAAAATATTTCTCTCATAGGTGCTACTATTTTTGAACAGTTTATACATTTTATCCACTTCTCTCATTTTCAAACGAACTTCATAATCAATCTATGGCAATTTATTAGTTATACTGTATCTTTTTAGTGGACTTATTTCATTAATAACATTTTTACATACCATCGCAATTTTCCCACAAATTCCATCTATATTTATATCTTCTAGCGACCAACGATGTTCAATTAATTTAAGATTAATATTTAATTCTGTTAAGTTTCTGTAGTATCGATATCAGAGATAAAATAGGTCACCAAAAGAGTGACCCATGACCCAGTGACCCAAATAGGTATGTGACCCACGACCCATTGACCCAAATTGACCCAGTGACCCAAATTGACCCATGAACTCAAGATAATTTACATCTACGCTTATCAAATATTGTCATCAACAAAATACTTGATTTATTTAAATAGTCACATAAAATGTTAACAAAAGCACTAAAAATAAGAAAGAATTATAATATATAAATACAAATTATCTTATAAACCTACGTAATAAAAGAAGGTTACATCACTTATGAATTTATGATGACTAGGCTATATTTTCAAAAGTACTTTTTTTAAAGATTCTGAAGCAATAACTGACTTCTACGGCATCAGCCTTAAGTCGTGCCCTATCTTTGCGTGTTATTTTTCCAGCACCAGAAAAATGTCTCTCTGGCTCAGCAGATGAAGCTGGAATTACTAGGATTTGTTTGGCAATTTTACTTAGAAGTGGGTACTTCTTTTTATTAACACCCCTCCATTTCAATGGATCAAATCGTACGACATCATTATCCTTATCGCCATTAAAGGGACTAATTAAACTTTTATAAGTGCGTTCTTCGTTGCTTATAAAATTTCGCAGTTCTTCTTCGGTCTGCTCTTTAAAATCTAACGTGAGTGTAGAAAGTAACTAACTGAACCAATAACTTTATGTATAATTTTGTGAACGTTCTTAATAAACTGACCTGAAAGTTCACTAAACTATGGCTGGACCTAGAGAAAGCCAATCTGCCACTTTATTAATTTGGATTACTGGATCAATTTCGGTCACCGGGTCAATTTATGTTACCGAATCAATTTGGGTCGCCGAGTCAATTTGGGTTGTCGGGTGAATTTGGGTCACCGGGTCAATTTGGGACAATGCACATGACACATTGACACGGTGACCCAAACAAAAAAGTGACCACTTGGACCCATTGACCCACTTGA
Organism: Platerodrilus igneus; assembly: GCA_036346225.1. Classification (NCBI taxonomy): domain Eukaryota; kingdom Metazoa; phylum Arthropoda; class Insecta; order Coleoptera; family Lycidae; genus Platerodrilus; species Platerodrilus igneus. The sequence goes on along the minus strand of JARFIW010000266.1, from coordinate 2,078,895 downwards.
CCCATGACCCATTTCATCTCTGATGGATATGTACTATTTCTAACTGGTAATGGATTAGAGAAATTGAAGTATAAACCTTAAATCAGGGTTTATTCAGCAATAGAATGACACTATTAGTTTATACTTAAATGTGACAAGTAGTGTCAACAACCTAAAGCTATAGTAATAACAAAAAAGGATTCATTAATACAAAGTAGCAGGTGCCTAGAAAGGCAACTAATTCACAACATTCACCCCACTCCTAAAATGTAACGTAATCCGATAAATACTTCGGTTCCCGAAGCAAGCGACGTTCTATAAAGGTCTAAGATGTAGTGTGCTCAGCGGGTTCGTTGCTCGAAATACTACTTCGCCGAAGATACTGATCGCTAGAACCCGGCAGTATCGGAGTGTCTCTTCTAGCGATTCGGTAAGTACCTCAATTTTGGTGTTAGTACTAGCCTCAGGAGCAACAGGGTCGTTAGACAGTTCCATTTTTCTTTCCATACCACTATTTAGAATGTCGTTATTAGTATCTACAGTCCTTTGCAAATGTTCCCTGTTCTCGCCGCAGGTTTAAGAAGCACGCTCGTGAAAACGCATCGGCAGCCACATTCTTATCGCCTGGTCTATAAATAATGTCGTATTTGTAGCAGGATGAAAATTAACAAAACTAAAACTAAAGTACTAGTATGCAAAGGAGGGAAAAATAAATCAAAAACAAGAATACAAATATGTAACACGAACTTACAAGAGGTTAAAGATTTCTGCTACCTAGGAAGCCAAATAACGCAAGATGGGAAAAGCACAAAAGATATAAAACAAAGATTAGCACAAGGTCGTGCTACATTTAACAAGAAAAAGCAACTACTGTGCTCAAAGACCACAAACATAGAAACAAGGAAAAGATTGCTCAAAACATATGTGTGGAGCACAGCACTGTATGACTGTGAAGCCTGGACAGTGGGAGAAGCGGACAAGAAAAGGTAGAAGCCTTTGAAATGTGGTGCTACAGACGTATGATGAAGATATCATGGACAGACAAAGTTAAGAACGAAGAGGTACTAAAATGGTAGGGGAAGAAAGAAATATGTGGAAAACGGTAAAAAATAGGAGAGATAGGATGATAGGCCACATACTACGGCATGAAGGAATAGTGTGGAATATACTAGAAGCAGAGATAGGAAAAAAGAGAAGAAGAGGTAGACCTAGGTTAGACTACTGCACACAGATAGTGAAAGATGTAGGCTGTAGGAGTTTCAGGGAAATGTGTAGGCTAGCTCAGAAGAGAAATCAATAGAGCTACGCATCCAACCAGTCCCAAGCTGGATAAATTAATGACGAAGAAAGTAGCTGCACTTAAACATGATATTTATTATAAGCAACTACAAGCATTGGATGGGCAATATTTTCGAATTATGGTAATTGCGTGACAGCATTTACTGGAAAACTATTATTGCGGCAAATGTCTAAGTGTTGGGGGATCTTGGCAGCCACAGGTTGCTTAACCCTCTTCAATAAATCTATGTGAAATAGGGCATAATATTAGAAAACAATATAAGGGGAACCTAGCTGTATTGCTGTGTGAGAATTTCAGGAAACCATGTAGGTGAGTTTAGAAAAGAAATAAGTGCAGGTACATGTCTAACCAGTTTTGAGACGGGAAACCCAATGACGAAAAAATAAGCACAGACAAATCTGATGATTATTATAATCAACTAGTTGTTTGTTGTGAAATATCTGCAACTAATGTTGACTGTGCAAAAAGACATATTGGGAAAAAATATTAAATCAGTAAATGTTCAAGTGTTGGGGGAACTTGGCAGCCACAGGCTGCTTACACCCCTTCGCAACCACTGAATGTCGGAGAAATAGGGTATATAATTGTAAAACTATAGAAGGTGACCGAACTGCATTTAACAAGAAAGAACGGCGCCTATGATGAAAGACAACAAACAAAGAACAAAAAATAGTTGTAAGAAGGCGTATGTGTGGAGCACAACACAGACAATATGCCTACGAAAACGAGCAGTCTGAAAAGCAGACAGAAGAACAGTAGCGGCCTTTGAAATGCCGTGCTTCAGATGTTTGAGGATGGACAGACAAAGGCAATAACAAATAGGTTATAGAAACAGTAAGGGAACAAGGATATCTTGGGGAAAAATATGAGAAATAGAAGGGCAGAATACGTTTTAAGGCATTTTTGGGGAATAGTATGGGATATATGACAAGCAGAGATAGGAAAAAAAGAGGTGGATGTAGACCTAGATCAGATAGTGATAGATGCAAATTTCGGGGAAATCTGTAGGTTAGTTCAGAATAGGAAACAATGATGGTACGCGTCTAACCAGTTTCAGGACTGAAGACCCAATGATGATGATGATTGTAGCAGGATAATTCAAGTCGCCATCTTGTGATTTTGTCATTTTTTATCTTATTGCATGTTTTATTGCCAAATATGAAAGACACAGATTTTTGATAAGTCAAAAATGTATGTTCATTTAAAAAATGCATTCATTTTTAAAGCGGGCGCTGTACCTTTTTTTTGTATTGTTTATTGTTTTAGTTCTTTTTGTATCATGTCCTGTGCGTGTGTAAATGAGAATGGACAGTCTGAATTCTTGAAAATGCCCATGGCAACTAAAATACTGACCTTTTCTAATTTTTTAAAAATGTTTTCTTCTGGGTGGAGCAGTATTTTGACTGCCAAAGAGGCATTTTAAAAAATTCAGCCTATATTTTCATCTGCACACAACCAGGAATGCGTTATAAGTAAAATTAGAACACTACACAACCAAACACAAAAAAGAGGTAGGCGAGTTACGTTTCGCGCCTTTCAAGCGGTGCTTTAAAAAACTTCTTCCAAAACTTTGTAGCGATTTATTTGGTTTAAACAGAAATTACAATTGAATTTTGACAAACTGATTTAAAATACTCTAACTCGAAAAATAATTATTAATTGAATTAATAAGGGCGAGTAACCTAAGCAAACGGCAATGTTAAAGCTGAAATACTGTAGACTGACTGACGGTCTTGGGGCTCCCGGGGTATTTATGTTGTCTCTGCCCCTCACACGTCTGTGGGAATCTGCAGAGCTTATGTCTGCTTATTTCTTAATACTATTTATTATACAATGTAACAATCTTACTTTCTAAGTAATCGCGGTTCTTAACCGTCTGCGACCTGCACCTGCAGTATCGCTCACTGTCTGGAATACAATGTATTGCATCCGTTTCCACAACTTGCTTGTGAACTTTCAATAACCTCTCTGGTTTATCTTTGATTTAATAATTTCTTTAACAATTTCTCATAATTCCTAATAACTTCTATTTTATTATACATACATAGATTGGAGGATACATAACTGGCGAAGCAAATTTCTAAAGATAGCTGAGTATAAGAGAATTTGTATGCTTTACTATCAAAAATGCACGTATCTTCTTGGTTTTTTTATCCAATTCATTTTCGATAAGTAATATTCTTTCTAAAATCATTCTATTTAATACGCCCTATAATATTAAAATTATTACAGCAAAGGCATTCCCAAAATGCCACAGGAGTGATCCACTATTAAACCAATGTCTATTAAATGCTATTTCTGACGTCAAAAATTTCGTACGAAGGGGCGTGAAAGAAATTGGATTGTCGCCAATGGAAAAATATACAATACCATATTTTACAATATTGCAGTATAATCCTACGTATGTAAATGCAACTATAAATAATTTTACCCTTAGTCGCTTAGATACCTTTAGTTTTAAGGAAGTCGGGTAAGTATTACTAAATAAACAATAGATATCTAAATAGGTATATATTCTGCTTGTAGCTTTGATACAGAAACTTTGACAATCTCTGGGAAGATCCGATTTGAAGAAAAGCATTTAGATACTCTTTATCAAATGGATGCGTACCTATTGACAAATGTTGCAGGACAAGGCACGGTAAAGGGATTCATAGGTAATAGTGCATAGAAATTACAGCAGTGCTTCAAGTCGTTTTCTAGGGCCAACGGAGATAGAGTTCAAAATTACTGGAGAATTAGTTAAAAGAAAGGAAGTATATTACTCTCCATTAGATTGTAAGGTCAATATGACAATAGATGGTTTCAATTTTAAGTTTGATGGACTCGTGGCTGCTGATAGTATTTTCGGTGAGTATACGCCTATAGAGAACATAACTTACATTTATACTTTTAGCTGAAACTCTCAATAACTTTCTTAACGTTAATTCAAACACAGTATGCGCATTGGTTGCACCAGCTTTAGAAAAAGTCGCTGAAAAGTTGTTCCTGCGATATATTACATATCTTACGTCAAATATTCCATACGATAAATTACTACCATTATAAATGTAATCGTTACACCTTTGAGCTGATAGTACTATCTTCAAATAATTATTTGATATTCAATTAGTTCAAATTAAGTTCACTTTCATGTATGCTCTTACAAGGGTTAGAAATAAAATTGTTTAAAGACTAACGGGTTTTTCTTTATCACAATGTATAAGAGTCTTAATAATATAGTTTAAAATAGAAACTATAAGGTTGTAGTACATTCAGTTAGTTAAATGAACTTTTGGTTCAAAAGTTACCTGAAATATTTATAAAAGTTTTGATAGTTTACATTAATACCGTAGCTATTTTAATGTAATATTAAATTAGAATCTGAAGACAAACACCCAATATATTAAATACAAACAGTAAAGAAGATTACAACTTTAATTTAGAAAAACACAGGCAGATTTCCGTAAACAACCGGCATAGGAAAGCTTATTTGTACACATTCATGCGCGTTTAAAAACAAACCACTGAATCATGGAATTGGACAGACATACTCTACAATCTCAATAGTCACAATACCCGCTATAAAAATTTATGCGTTACATGTAAACTGCGGAAGGGATTAAGAGCAAATAAAAATTCAAACAAACCACCAGTATGGTAGATTACACACAATATTAATATACCTAACATCTAGAACAGTCACACTTTCCTCTAGCTGTTATTCGGGTTCCAAGTCATTAACTCCAGGATGCCGTCTATCATCCACTTGCTGTAACTTATCAATCAGCCTGCTTCTTGAACTAAACATTTTTAATACATCCACCTTTGCATATACCGATGGCATCGCTTTCCTAATCCATGGTAACTTCCGCTCATACTTATAATCCGCAGCTACAATCCTAACGAAGTTTGTTGAATCTTGGCCTTGCGTTACTAAGCAACCGCTTTCTCCCACTAAATTCAAGATGCTACTTCTCAAAGGATTCCGATTCTCCAACGCAGCGCCAAAGCCCACATCCTGAACACTCTTCTCACCTTTGCCTCGTCAACATCATACGTATGCCTTAATATTGACACCCACCTAACTAAGCTCCGTACCAAAACAAAGGTTATCCTTCAAAATCTCCATCACTTATTTCATAAATCAGTCTATATTATTAATCTAACACGTAGCCTTATCCTTAATCAAATTATAATCCTTATAATAGGATACGCCGTTGACTTCTGGTTCCCCCTCACTCCTCTTTTTTCAAAACACAAGCTTAGCGGGATTGCCACACTATTCCTTCTCTATTACTCACGAGCCCATACAAGAGTTTCTACCTCTGCACTCTACACCATACTTCATATTCCCCCTTCAATTCCTGCATTCGAATGCATAAGCTTAACAACAATCAAACCATCTTCATACACGACAGAACTTTGCTCCCGACGAATAACATACCCTTCCCAAGACTAACATTAAATTCTTTATAGATTATTCTTTGTTCCACTCTTGGCAAGGATTCTGGTCTTTCGGCCACACTGGAAGACACTTACGACATCTGCCTAAATATCACAGAAATCCCCTCGGCATTCCCATCTCAAATCCATGTACCACTCAGTTTTACACCGGACACGGTGCCTTTTGCTACAAACTTTATCAATTACACTTAAGCCCATTGCCTCACCGTCCATTGGATACCGTGGCTCCATGGCGTAGTTAGTATGCACATGACTACTATGTCCAAGGTCTCGAGTTCGAATGTTAGGCAAGTATTTTTCACAAAAATACGCCCTCGTTCGAAAAAAAAAATGTAAGTCCCGTGTGTGGATGCTATCAGGCACGTTAAAGAATCCTACTTTGCTTGGAACAGCTAGGGTTCGACAAAATTCAAAATTTCTAGATTAAAAAAAACCCGCTTCCTGACTAATTTAGTGCCCCTTCGACAAGCAATCCTTAGAATCACTCTTAGTTCCGCCCCCTCTACACTATCCAAGCCAAATTGAAATTACTCATTTTGACTTGTACACTCCGTTACTAAATTTAAACTTCCTAGCTTCCCATCACTCACACGATCTGAACAAATTCCTTATTGAAATCCTGTCTAACAAACCACCCATTCCGATCCTGTGTGCTAACTAAAAATATACCACCCATTAAACAATGGCCTACACACACTCACCCATGCTAGCATAGATATCCAAACTCGCAACACCATACATGTGAAGCAGCATAAATGCGAGCAAAGACAAGAGCAAGGACACAAAGCCCCAACTCCAGCAACCGCATAATAATCACAGTATTTAGAAAATTTATTAAATTCTAGATTAAATTGTAGACTTTGCAACAAGATGTGGTCTTTTGTTTGTGTACAGTTAAAAATAAAGAATGATTGAATGATTGATTCTTCGATGCTTATAAATTTAGCCATGCGTACGTGAAAAAACGCGCCGCTCTTAAAAGTGAACAAATGACCAGCCACACTAACAGGACGATATTGACCTCAACCATAGGACAGCTTTAGACGCACTATTACGTGAGAATGAAGTGGTATGTGATAAACCCGGGACGAAAAACTTATAAAACTCACGGATAATAAAAAAAGGTAATCTCAATCAATCTTTCATCTTCGGTTATAGAGCGTCGAATTCGATTAACACATAACTATCGCCGTGCGGAATATGGTTGATTATTGGGTAATTCATTAACGATATTAAGCCCCAGGATTGTGAATTGTGAGTCAACAAGTTCCCAAACCTGAGTAACAACGCCGAATTAAAACAATGATACGGGCGAAAGTGCCGTGTATCAGACGTTTTTATTTAACGCTAAGTTGGAGTGTTTGATTATTTGCAACCAAAAGATTCCTGCACTAAAAGGCCATTCGGTGCTTGTCAGATCACCAACAAAACTTGCAAGTTATTGAATTATTGCTTTTCCCTGCTAAACATTCCTTGCTGTTGTGTATTTAATATATGTGATTGGTTGCAATAATGAAAATAAGTAAAACTTATTAGTAAGAGGATTTTTACGTTGGTACATGCTTATTTAGAGCGCACTATACACACATAAAATCGAATATAAAAAGCAGCATAATTGTATCCGCGTAATCCATGGGTACCACTTAATTTGGTTGAATTAGACATTCTGATAAATTTAAGTTATTCTGTTTTTAGAGACACGCATATTTGCCTAATTATGGTAGATCTTCGTTTTTGAGTGTTATTTACTGCGATATTCATGTTTGGTGATATAAATTAGGTGAACTAGATTTTAAGTTTTTGTTTTATTGGTGCTTATTTTAAATTAGTGGAAGGTGAAAAATGTGCATACAAGACTTCATCAGTATCAACTGCAGTGGCAACAATTACATCGTCTCTAGGAATACTCGGTTCCAGGCAGGCATCATCAAAGGGTTTCCTGTCAAAAGTTTTATATAGACAAATAGTTCAACGACCTTTCCAGGTAGGTGTAAAAGAACTTAGTGAAAGTGTTTTAATCTGTATGTGCAACGTCTTTAGTATCATATTTTACTTCTCTACCCCAACATTCAGTAACTAATTTGTTACAATGGATTACGGCATTATTCCAAATTTGTGGTGTTACCGTCGATAACGCTTCTTGCCACATTGATAAAAGATTTTCTGTCGATTTGCCATCCATGCTAAATTGCATTTGCATAGCCAATCCCACACCAATATAAGCTAGCCAGTGCACTATTTTACTGTTACATCGCCTCGCTTTTGTAGAGTAAAATTAATTCAGGTTATTAACGTTAATTCAGCACTTAACAATGGGTAGTACTAAATTTATGGCAATAACAAACGTTGCTTGCGTTTTTAAGTTTACCTTTTTTATTTATGTTTCAGGTCTAAACGCACCAGCACCTTGAAAGCTAGTAGAATACTAGAACGGGTAGATGGAGTCTTTAGTGAGTAATCAGACTAATACAGGTCTCCGGAAGTGGGCATCAGCTCTTTCGGTACTTAGAATGACAGAGATAGGGTTGGTATGATATTCTAAGACATATTACCGCGATTTGGAAGGTAACGGGAAACCATCCTATTACTTCCCAAATACACAGCGTACCAAAATTTTTTTTAAAGAGGAAGCCATTCTCTGGGGTATAAGATTCCGGAGTTAGAATAACTCCCCATTCGGATCTCCAGAAGGGGACTACTTCGAAGGATTTGATAGACAAGTTTAAGAGAAAAACCGAGAGCATTTTGTGAGTCAGGGCGTGGAATGTTAGAAGCATATAGCAAGCAGATAAGCTAGAGAATTTGAAAATTTAAATAGATAGGTTAGCATTGGACACAGTAGGGATTAGCAAAATTCGGTGGCCAGAAACGGGAGATTTTTGGAGCAGAGACTTTAGAGTAATTTTATAGGATTGGAAGCAGGTAATGCAGGTGTGGATATAGTTATACGAAAAAAGAAAGACATTGTGTAGAAAACTATTTGCAAAAAAAAGATAGAATACTCAAGGTTATACTACAACCGAAACCGGCAAATACAATAATAATACAAGTTTACATGCCACCTCTAGCTAAAGTGATAAAGTGTTAGAAGCAATCCACAAAGATTTCAATAACATACTAAAATTCGTAAAAGGGTATGAAATTTTAATAAATATAGGAGATTTTAATGCAGTGGTAGGTGGTAAGGGTGAAGAAGGAGCGGTGGTATATTTATTTGGTTTATTCTAGAGAAACGACAGAGGAAATTGGCTGATAGGATTTTGCAAACAAAACGATTTGGCCATCATAAATACATTGTTTCAACACCATGCTAGATGATACATGCGGAAGATGCCAGGAGACACATGCAGATATTAAAAAGATTACATTCTTGTTAGACAACGTTCTAGGAATGAAGTAAAAGATTATGGATGTTACCCGTAAGCAGATATAGACACTGACCACAACATAGTAATTGTGAAAGCCGCTCTCAATTAAAAATTTGAAAAAAGGAACAAAAAAGGATTTGTGAAAACTTTTGAAAAAGTAGAAATTACAATAATTAATACCCCTTTACCACAAAAAATATTTTTAAAGATTAAATACGGATTTCGACAACAATGTGTTCATCATCAGTAGTAAACTAAGAAGTAAAAAGAATTAAAATTAAAAGTTGTTCAAGAAACCCTTCTGAGGATATTCTTTTCGCCGCGTGGCCTTTACTTTGTACTTTAATGTCAACGTCAACAACATGCTTGCTAAATTCCAAATTAGAGTAAGTGAACACCCGATTCATTTAAGTTAGGGTTGTGTTATAAGAGTTTAATGTTACGTTATTTCTTGAGAAGGTGCACTTTATAAAGCAGACTTCTTATTTTGTCGGTAGAATTTCTGTAAACTTTATGTCTAATTTTTTTAAGCATATATTTAGGGTTTGATTATTTAAATTTCAAGATTTTATATTTGCTTAAAAGTTTATCATTTTATGTTATACAATATGCAAATTGACGCCTTGTTTACATCACAATATAACAAGACGATTACGTAATTGTGTGCTTTTAACTTTTGTAAATATTCCATTTTGGGACTATATATTTGACTAAAAGTTTGTAATATACCTAATTACTGAGGTTTCCATTTTTTTTCTGTATTACCCACCTCACTCTGTAACATTTTCAGCTAGCCCGAAATCTATTTTTTTTTATTTCTATTCTACCTTTTTCCCCTGTTTTGTTGTGGTATTCGGCGTAAGCGATTTTTGTTACCTACATACTGCTTTCTTTCTTGTCTTCACGGAATACCGTAACACACTGTCAATTTGTACTGATATTGCCGAATTACACGAATCGCTCGAACCGGTGCTGTTATTATCTGCATCATGTTGTTTCCAAACTTTTTTCCAAAAATTGAAAATTGCCCGTGTACTGCCATTTACTGCTTGATACTGCCGGTTACTTCCTACACTGCCAGAATACTGCAAATACTACCAAGTTACTGCTTATACTGTGTAGATCGACTGCCAGTAATAAATTACTCTTCGGAAAACATGCATATTGTTCAATTTGCCTTATTTTCAACAGCATATGGGTAGAAATCGTTTTTGATCATTCTCAGACGCTTGCGTTTCGATAAAAACGCAGTGCAGGGAAAGCCAGGTTTATGAGATCGTCTTCAGAAAATTCGATTTATATAAGAATATTTCAACCAGAAAATGGCCGAAGTTCATTATCCTCAAAAAACTTGGCCATGGACGAATCTATGGTTTTGTGGAGAAGGTGTATAGTTTTTAGACAATACATATTGCTTTTATTTTTTTTTATTTAATATTCTTTGTTTTAAGCTCTACCTAGGCCATTGGCATATCCTAGCTTGTACAGTCTAAGTGTAGGATCATAATAATTGTGATAATTTTGAAAAATAGATTTCTTTTTTAAAGATAATTTTTGATTATTGTGTGTGGAGGTCTGTTGCTGTGACTGGCTTTTTCTTCGTAGTACCTGGATGTTTGATGTAGGGTAGTAAGCAAAGGTGTTGTGCATTTTGTGGAGTATGGGATATGGGGTAGGTTATGTATTAGAGTGTTTAAGTGTTTAATGGGTATTTTGTGTTTAGGATGTCGCTAAGGAATTTGCTTAGTAGCTCAGGATTGTGCGTGATAAGGTGCGTTATGCTTGGTAGTGGGGTGTAGGGATCTAGGTTTAGTGCGGATTTAAAGTTTGAGCGAGAAGTAGATAGTAGTGAACATGTGTAGATGAGATGGTAAGGAGTTTCAGGTGTGGAGTTGTCGCAAGAACAATACGGAGATGGTGTGATGTTGAAGGAGTGAAGTTTTGATCGAAATTTGCCGTGAGAGGTTAGGAATTGTATTATTTGAGGGCTGGAGTGGGATACGTGTTGTGGGATTTTTATTAGTTCGGGGAACAGGTCGTATGTGTATCTACCGGATGGGGATGTAGACCAGAGTTGTTGTCAGGAATGGTTTAACGATGAACGAATGCGGGTTTTAATGTTGGATATAGGCAGTGTTTCGTATTTGTTAGGAGTTAGGAACGAGTCGTGGAGTTGAATTGGAAGGTTTCGTTTCATGTTACGGATTTGTAGGACTGCGTTGAGTTGTAATTCTGTAGGAGGGATTTGAAGAATGGTATATAGGGCTAGTGTGGATGTGGTTCTGTATGCGCGAGATGTATATAGTAGGAAAGGGCGGATTATTGTATTTAGTTTCGTTCTAGACAATACATAGGCAAAAAAACATAAATATGGTATGAAACTGTACATTTTAGCTGAACCAGAGACTTGTCTTGAAAAGTAAGCTATATACTGGCGCTAGTGGGGATTTTGGCGGAAAAGATCGTGCACAGAAAGTGGTTTGTTCCCTGATTTCAGATTTTGTAAGGGAAGGTGATGCTTTGTACGTGGACAATTAGCATTTCGTTGTGTTAAAAGTTGCTTGATGAAGACATGTATGTAACGGGCTTTTTCAGAAAGGACCGCAAAAATAATTTATACCAAGTTGTTAAGGCAAAATTGGAAAAGGTAAACATATCTCACAGGAATAGCAATCAACGAATGGCATGACAAGCAGGTTGTTTTGTTAATTTGTTAATTAGTTTGAATATCGAATGGTAGATGTTGAACGCAAATACGGAAGTAATGTCCAGAAATCCTTGGTAATTATCCCTTACAACAAAAATATGTTGGGCCTTAAATTCATCAAAGCGCGACAACTGGAAAACCCGGCATATATGGAATAGTGCGCAAACATTATCTCAACAACTCGTTGCCTTGGAACAATAGAGAAAACCATTATACGGCGGTCGTAAGATATACCAAGATAGCGGGTACCTAAAAACAGTATATAACTATTTAATTTACAGCGTATACTTGTTGTTTCGAAATAACTAAGTTCAACATGAAAATTTGTAGAAAGCGTATTTATTATTACTTTTGAAGTAACGATTTTATTGACCAGTAGACATAAAATTTAGACGAACGGATAATGAATTAGCAACGGACAGGGTTATTTTAAGTTTACTAAATTAATTTTCGTTTTTAACGCTAAAGGGGCTTAAGTTGAAAATTAGTGTAATTAACTTACGCGGAAAATAAACGTAACAACTCTGTAGATAACTCTGTTGCTAATTTTAAATGGATGGCTGTAGCACTAAAACATATGAACAATGCCACGTATCCCTTTAACATTTTACTGCCACGCTCTCGTCTATCATGTAAGATAAAAGGATCTGCCTAGTCAACTCCTGTTATATAAAATGGAGGTGATGGAATAACCCTTGCAGAAGGAAGATCACCCATCATTGGTATCAAAGTAATAGTTTTAGCACAAAAGCATGTAACGCATTCACGCACAACTAGTTTTGAAGTATATTTTCCACTAATAAGCCAGAAAGTATTCCTAATTGATGCTAATACTTGCTGCGGACCAGCATGATGCGATTTTTTATGCTCATTTCTTAGCAATAATTTAGTGAAGTGATGATTTTTAGGAAGCAATATAGGATGCTGCTTGTCGAAGTCAAACTGAGAATGTCTGAGTCTTCCCCCGACCATATTAATTCCATCTTCTGTAATGAATGGATTGAAACTTAGCAATTGACTCTTAGGACGCAAGCACAGCCCTTGAGACAACAACATGCACTCTGAACTTAAACAATCTTGTTGTATCATTTTAACTATTGCATTGGTAGCCTTGTCAACTTCATCAGTATGAAGACATTTCGATTTTTTATAAGAACCCTTTTTCTTAAGAGGCTTATAAAACGAAAACTATATGCCACACTACGAATTAATCTGTTGTAATTCGAGAAACAGTCAAATGAAATTCATGTTTTACAAATAACGATAGCTTTGTACACTTCAATGCTGGTAAATCTTGTGTATTTAAGATGCTCGACACATGCCACTCTACTGCATCTGTGATTAGCCAATTGGGTCCATTACATCACAGATCACAAGAAATTAGTGAAGTTGGATTAATTCCGCGACTTGCTAAGTCTGCTGGATTGTCATAATAATGAATATTTTGCCATTTATAGAAGTGCGCAACCAACCAAGTACTATAGTTAAATGGCTCCAATAGAATATCTCGTCAAAATGAATTGTGATAGATTTCTGTACTTTATGTGCTAGTCTCGAATGTTTCTGTACTCCGAGATTTCACCATTTATCGTCCTAGTGATAAGATGCAGAAGTTAATATTAAAGGGTAACTTGAGACTAGCAATTTATTTGTGCAGTAAATCGATCCGTGGGTGTTAGAAAATTCACCATGGTTTGTAATTTCTGTTTTGCATATTTAAAATTAATTTTATTTGGTTTTCCTTAGCGCAACACTGAAGTTTTCATTTAATAATGGCTATACGTAACAGCTAATTTATAGCGTATAAAATGTATACGTATGGAAACCTACAGTATTGGGATTTGCAGTTTAAGCTACTGATTGATGTGGTATCCTTTCTTTGGTTAGAGATTTCGACGATGGCTCTTCCCAACGGCGGATTCCACCCTTTGTTTTTATGGTTCTGACCTTCAGAACATTGCCGTAACAAGATAGACAACAAGTTTTTGCTGTCCTTATTCAGTATTAGAAGCGCATATATGGTTCGAGTTTATCTACTAAATGGTTTGTAGAAATTTGAATTCTATGTTGTATGTCAGTAAATCGATTTTCTTATGTTATGAAAATCATGTGTTTGACTTACAACGTTTCGTGGTTATTTTTATTCAATTAGAAAATACCCAAAGTTAAACCGTAATCTTTGTAGTTTAATTTATTGAAAACTAATACCTGAATAATTATATTTAAAATTTAGATCTTTGAATTTTACACTAAATTAAATTCTTACTTTAAAGAATTGGTTACCTAAACGATCTGTTTAAGAACTTTGATTATGAATCATACTTAGTACACATTGTTACTAGGATTTATTTGTTCATACTGATTAATTATCATACAGTTCAATACTTTATTTTACATGATACTTTTTTAACAAACTTTAAATTTACTAAGTAAACGATCTTATTACAAAAGTAATTTAATGAAAATGTACGTCGTTTGATCAGTACTGGCAAAATGGCAAAAGCTAATAAACTTGTTAATGAAATAAATAATGCCTATTTATGTTAAATGCTCTGATATAATTAACTTTATTAACAAAAATAGAAATGGTTAATTAAACACTGTAAAAAACATTGTAAATACCTGTAAGTTTAAAATAGAATTATTTTCAGTTAATAGCTGTGTTGATATCTAAGAAGTCTAATCCTTTTATAAATTTAGAAATGGTTAATCACACTTTAAGAAATATTTAAGCAGGTGAATTTATTCAACTTCATACATATTTTTGGATTCTATAAATTTTATATGAACCAAGAGTGTATAAATGCACTAATGGTCACAAGCAAATTCTATAAGTGCATATAACTTGTCTGATTTATTGATTTTATTATTTTGAAACGCAAACTGCTGTCTCCAATGTATTTTTATGTGCTTTATTTTATTTCAGGATAAACGTTTGTACCATCTATGAATACAAAATCTTGTATTCCAATAACAGAATATATTCGTTGAAGCTCCTGTATTTTTCTTGGCGATATTCCTTGTTCTTATATATTGCATAAGTACAGTGGCGCCTGACCCATCCGTATTTATTTAACGACCCCCCTAATAGTTTCTAAAAACCGCAGAAGATAGAGTTCAGAGTTAGTCCAGAAGTCTACAAAAGTTAGTTTGTGTTAGTACGGATAAATCTACATCTTCTGCATGACTTTTGTTAGAAATATGTTAACCTAGGTATCCCCTAAGTCTAATATAATAAAAACTTAAATGTTTCACTGTCGCTGAATAATGTGGCTTGACAACGCTTAAAAATAATATTGTTTCAATACATTTCTTCAATGTTTGAAGACACGACATACGAGAATTGTCTGAACGTAAAAGGATTGAAAAAAGATCATTTTGTATGGTAGCACCTGCCAACTGAATTTGATTTAAAGATACACCACTGGTTGTTGGACAAGAACCATCAAATACTACTCTTAGTTTTGTAGTAAGACTGTCTTCTTTTAATACCCCATGATGAGGAAGGAAATTATTGGCATTAGAGGATGAAGTAGAATATGTCAATGGAGACATAGGATTTAAAATCCGATATTCTTCCATGAATATAAATTATCTCTCATGCAATTCTGAATTTGTTTGAAGTTTGCGTTCAAGATTGTAAAAACGCCTTTTAGCAATTTCTTTGAAATCCCCCAGTAAATTTACAGACTCCTTGAACGGAACGGATGATTTTCGAAATCGACTTCTTTCTTGGAAATATATTTTTTGGAAATTTGTATTTTTTCGACCTCCCAAAACGAGCAAGTTGTTTTTGGAGGTCCATACGCTTCGTGAAATTGCAATATGAACGTTTTGCGAGTTATGTATCTCCCAATTGATGTAAATGTTATAAAATAGAATAATTAGGAAATTATTAGAAAGTGTAATGAAATGTTAAGTAAAGTGCAACAAAGTAAATACAAGGACAATTTGTAAGGTTTATTAACGTTCATGTGAACGGATGCGCCTCTTTGTATCGCAGACGATAGTAACACTGCAGATGTCAAGTCACAGACGGTCAGGTATCGTGATTACTTAGAAATTAAGAATACAACAATGTAATTATGAATAGTATTAAGAATAAGCAGACATGAGATCTGCAAGTTCCCACAGCCGTGTGAGGGGGTACGAACATTATAAAAAGCCCGGTAGACCAAGGACCCGGCAGTCAGTCCAGTGATCTGTTTTAGCATTGCAGTTTGCTAGACTACTCATCATAGTACAATTAACTAGTGTAATTTCAATTTAAAGTAATATTTAATTAATTTGTCAAAATTCCATTAGTCAATTCTGTATTAATAAACCAATTTGTTAAGAAGTTTTGGAATGGTTTTTAAAAAGGCAGCTCTCAAGCCCCGAACCTTAACTTGCGTTACATGAATAGCACCTGAAATAATCCAACCTAACTTGGTCTTTTGAAGAATTGGTAACTCCTGACCAAGCTTGATCTGTCCGACGCAAAACAACGACCAAAACAAATCAACTCCGATCAGTAAGTTTACCGAAGATGCCGTATGAAAACATAGATGAGCAAGCTGTATGTTTTTAGGAAAATTTAAGGAATAGATGCATTAATGTTTTGAGTGGGCAAGCGTTCACAAATATTTGGAATAACTAAGCACGAAAGAGCTAATGTAAAGTCGTTCTGCCGCGACTTTATTTGTACATTGCATCTGTATCTGACGCAAGAATATGCTTGATCTAGACCCACAATTGAAATATTGAAGAAGATTTTCCGTAGATCTAATGTGTCACACAGTGATTGTGAAATGAAGCTATATTCAGATGCACTATCAAGTAGTACTCTGCAATCGTGAGTTCTACCACGAATATCAAAGATCTTTATTACTGCAGTTGATAACAAAGTCTGAATCTTTGAATTTGTGTAGCTTGAAAGTGCAACTGATGAGTTTCCTTTATTTTCCATTGCTTCTTCTAAATGAAGTAACGTATTGTGTTTCTGCGGACATTTTTTACATGATCCAAATCTGCAGTCCTTCAGTAAATGTTCCGAATTTAGACAATTCATGCATAAAGTCGTATTTTGAACATGCTCAATCCGCAGATGAATAGGTAAATTTTGAAATTCAGAACAATTATGAATTTTATGTAATTGTTTGTAATATGAATAGTTTAGTAGTTACAAATGCCTATGGATGAACCACTTTGTCAGCCTGAACCTTACCTTTTGAATATGAATGTAGTTTATATGCACCCGAACCACTAACGTTTAACTCAATCGATTCGAGTGTCCGCTTTATTATTTAGAAATTTGAGAAACTGCTCCAGTGTAGGCGAATCTGTAGATTTATATGTTTCTCCCTTCCAATCGTGAGCAGTTATTGAATCTAACTTGTTTGACACCATACAAATTAATAATGGATCCCAATCTCTTGTTGATTGACCAAGTGAATCAAGAAATCTTAGACTTTTTTTTAATTAATACTATCCATCAGACTACGCAACTGAGACGAAGACTCCTTAGTAACCCTTTAGAGGTTGAACAGTGCCTGCATGTGTTTATGAATTTTTCATATCTATTATTAAGTAATTCCCACGCTACACTGAAACTGGAGCTAGTAATCTCCAGAGAATCTATGATACGACTTGCTTCTCTAGAAATTAATAACCTGAAGTAATGAAAACGCTGAATAGAATCAATTTGTGGATTTTTATTGATTAATGAATCAAATGTATCACGGAATTCTAGCCAGCATTCATGACCGGATGAAATATGCGGTAACTGAATTGTTGGAAACTTTATGTTACGTGTATTTTGTGTTGGAGATAATGCAAATGATTCTGGCGAGCTAGTAATGCTAGCCGCACTTGCAGAATTGTTATGTAAATTAATTAATACCTCTACCTGTGATACTATTTTGAAATAATTATCTTCAAACAAAATACGCTCTTTTTCTTGGTCAGCATCAATAAGCTCTATTTGCGTTTGAATATCATCAAAAACTGAAAACACCCTGCTCTGTTTTGTGCAACCGTTTTTGTAATTCAATAATACTGATTCGCTGAATATCAAAGGATTCTACCACCTTACCAAACCTCGTAAGTTGAGCTGTAAGCGTTCCTCTTTTTGCTATGAATGATGCTAATTCTGTCATGTTTGACAGTGCATAAATATTGTATTAAAGGTGAATAAAGGATGAAATCGCAAAGCTTGAGTTGTATGAATGAATTGTGTACAAAATATGCAAAATATCTGAACGTGATACCAACTTTCGTACTCGTTTTTTATGCAACTTTGTTTATAATAAACAAATTGATTGGCTCCGGTTTACCGTTACAGACCACAAGCAGAAACTTCTACATTACTTTAAACAGAGGACTGTTGTGTATAAATCATCAATCAAAACAAATTTTTGCGGGTTTTCAATGATTTTAGCAGAAAATTGCAATTTTATACATGCCTAAATATCAATATAGTTGTAAAACCAAATATGGTTGGTAATAGTAGGTGCCTATGCAAAACTATGTTGAAATCCATTTATCAGGAGCACCAATGTGGAATAATTAGAAACCAACACTTTTAATGATAACAAATTTGACAGTACTACATAACCTCATACAATGATTTGAAATGTTCAGTTTTGAAAGAAATAACCACACCTGATGATTTCCCGGATATTTTAGTTTGGTGCAAGAAAAAGACAAATATTGAGTTTTTTTTTGGAAAAAGAAAATATACTCTAGAAATAAGCATACTGTGCACTTACAATAACAGAATCTTTATTTGGATTTTCGGCGGTTTCACCAGGTTAGGTTGCTGTTAATAACAGTTTTACTATTTAAAATCATGTCTATTAAAGAGCATCTACTACAGATTTTGATCGGTTTAGATCTCCAGGTTAGGTTAGTAGTTAGTAGCAGGTTATTTATTTAAAGTAACGTTTTTTAAAGAGCACCCGCTACAGATCCTCATCGGCTTAGATCTCCAGGTTAGGTTAGTAGTTAGTAGCAGGCTATTTATTTAAAGTAATGTCTATTAAAGAGCACCTGCTACAAATCCTCATCGGCTTAGATCTCCAGGTTAGGTTAGTAGTTAGTAGCAGGTTATTTATTTAAAGTAATGTCTATTAAAGAGCACCCGCTACAGATCCTCATCGGCTTAGATCTCCAGGTTAGGTTAGTAGTTAGTAGCAGGGTATTTATTTAAAGTAATGTCTATTAAAGAGCACCTGCTACAGATCCTCATCGGCTTACATCTCCAGGTTAGGTTAGTAGTTAGTAGCAGGTTATTTATTTAAAGTAATGTCTATTAAAGAGCACCCGCTACAGATCCTCATCGGCTTAGATCTCCAGGTTAGGTTAGTAGTTAGTAGCAGGGTATTTATTTAAAGTAATGTCTATTAAAGAGCACCTGCTACAGATCCTCATCGGCTTACATCTCCAGGTTAGGTTAGTAGTTAGTAGCAGGTTATTTATTTAAAATAATGTCTATTAAAGAGCACCCGCTACAGATACTCATCGGCTTAGATCTCCAGGTTAGGTTAGTAGTTAGTAGCAGGCTATTTATTTAAAGTAATGTCTATTAAGGAGCACCTGCTACAAATCCTCATCGGCTTAGATCTCCAGGTTAGGTTAGTAGTTAGTAGCAGGTTATTTATTTAAAGTAATGTCTATTAAAGAGCACCGCTACAGATCCTCATCGGCTTAGATCTCCAGGTTAGGTTAGTAGTTAGTAGCAGGGTATTTATTTAAAGTAATGTCTATTAAAGAGCACCTGCTACAGATCCTCATCGGCTTACATCTCCAGGTTAGGTTAGTAGTTAGTAGCAGGTTATTTATTTAAAGTAATGTCTATTAAAGAGCACCCGCTACAGATCCTCATCGGCTTAGATCTCCAGGTTAGGTTAGTAGTTAGTAGCAGGTTATTTATTTAAAATAATGTCTATTAAAGAGCACCCGCTACAGATACTCATCGACTTAGATCACCAGGTTAGGTTGCAGTTGAAAGCTTAGTACTAACAAGTTTATGTAAGTGCACCCACGCAGATTCACATGAGCTTACATCTCCTTGTTAGGTTAATACTACTTGCACTAATCATGTCCACACCAATACTTAAATTTTTGAGGATGCTTACGAAATTTTAATCACTGTACCTATATAAATAACTATAGAAACAGCATTTATTTGCAGGCATTGTTATTTAAGATATAACAAAATAAGTGCAATATGTTTTACTACAGTATGAAATATTAAGTGCAATATATTTTAATTGTAAAATATTAAGTACAATACTAAGTTTTAAGTGCAATATAAATCCTCTATGCATTTAGGACTTGTGGTTGAGCAATTTAGGTATTTATATTTACAAGCATTTCCTTTTACAGTATGTACAAACATCAATACTTAACAGTGGTGATAAAATAATTTACTCGGTGTTTTAGTAGAATTACACGCTGGCTAAAAACACTGCACGAGAAATATCGCTGCACATTTTTATAGGGTTCTGCTATAGTTAAGCCGGGTGTTGTAGACTATGAACTTGTTGAAAACACTTCACACGTAGAAATGCACTTGGCACATTATTGAACTGATATTAAGTTATAGTTGTCGATGCTGCAGCAATACACTTGTTTAAAGCACTATGGTTAATTTTAACAATGTTATTTACATGGGGTAGCGTTCCTGAACATGGCTTATAAAATTATTGAAGGTATCCTTAGCCGAACCATTGCCAAAGTGTTGCCTCCACATGAATTCATCTATGTAGTCGTCCAGCATAGTAAGTAGTAAAATAATTTTTCCTACAAAACTTTCTTCTTTTTTAACGTTCTTTTGAACAATACGTTTTTCGACTTATGGTGCCATTTAAGATTTTGGAGTTCTGGACATTGCGGACAAAACTACTCGTGATGCTGACTTTTCGAAAAATAATAATATCACCATTCGATTCTTTAGTATAACTTTTATAATAAATTTTTTATCTCAACTCTCTAGGACTCACCGTTCCTTAAAAAAATACTGATACAGGTGGTCTCGTTCATTCTGTATTTTGTTTGTGTTAGTTATTTCTACTAATTTTATGTTGTTTAGAAGCAATACTTGCCCTTTTTAAGTTATTCCCAATATTTTTATAATCTTATATTCATAGTTTTTGGTCTTATTTTGACTGTTTTGGGTTTTTTACAGTTTGTAGATGAAAGGTCCTGATTTTATATTATATTTCTTATGTTGGATATGTTATTACTTGTTTTTAACGCCAAATAAAGTATTTTTTGGAACAATTGATGCTAACGCCACTTTGCATCTTCGGTCTTTGATGAAAGTTTTTCGTTAAGAGGCCGGTCACACAATGAGGGTAGATGTGTCATTTTGATAGGGAAATAATGTTTTTCATCAAATATTGTATCCTAAAACACCAAACAAAAACTTTAAGTTTATTATGTGAAAAAACGCGTTTGACCTTGCGTAATGTCTTAGGATATCAAGGCGGCAATAAATATGTTAACTAGTAGTCAAAGTTTAAATATTTTTAAAAAATTTATAGTATCCGTATTGTGACCTTGCTTTATCAAACAGTAGCACAGGAATGTCTGTTGGGAAACGCCCTGCTGCTTATTTCATAATAAATAGCCTATAGTTAAATTAGTCGTAATTATACTAATTACAAGTTCGCCATGATGAGTGCTTACCAATAGTCTTCATATGTGGTAATTGTTATAATAAAGTAATGTGATTGCTATAAATTAATTAATTATAATAATCATAGACGAAAATAGTTTGAATACTGGAGTATTATTTAGTGAATAGTTTTACCTGCTTTTGATACGTACCATTTGTATTAATATATGTAAACCATTTACATAGTATGTACTTTTAACATTCTTATTACTAATAAACAAACACATAAAATTTAATAAGCCAAGCTTAATAATTCCAAAAAGAAGTTTTAAAATCAGATCAAAAAGTTTTTATGTTCCAGGCATATAAAAAACTACTACCTACGAATGTCATTGTGGAAAAATTTACTCTTCTATACAATTTAACATTTAAAAAATGCTTTTTTCTGTAGTGATTAGTATACTCTAGTCCATTCGCGTTAACTTTAGGATGATGTCACAATTGGGTAAAATGCTACGTTGCCAATGTTATATGTATTGTTTTAATTCTATAAATTAAGGTTATATTAAGTGTGCATACTCTAGGAATGCAGGCAAAATTCTATAAATTAAAATAGAATGTTTTGACAGTATATTAACATACAAAACAGTAATAATTTATTAAACTTATTCTTTATAACGTAGTTATACTTTATCTGGTATCACACAATTTAGGATAATATAACAAGGAGCTTGTCACACAAATTTATTGTAGTATTATAGTCCATTCAAAATAACTTCAGGATGAGGTCAAATACAGTAATAAAGTATGGGTAACTATATGCAACTGAATACCTAGAATTACACTTGAAGAATATTGTCATATAAGACAATAAAGGTTGGTAGTTCTGTACGGTGTTGCCACCAATTTTTCTTGCAAATCCAAGCATTTGTCATTCGACATCTTGCCATTTTGTTGCTGGTTCTTGTTTATTTATGTTTTTATCTTTTTCTTAGATATTTTATAAATCAATTCTTTTCAAAACTACAATATATTATTTGATTTGTGAATACATCTTACATATATGTTAAGTTTTCACAATGCCTAAACCGTTCATGCGCGTACTCAAGAAATGGTAGTTTCACAAATAGACTATTTTGAGAAAGAAATTGATAATAATGGGCCTCTTCTACCATTCACTTCAGTAAGAGGCGTAAGTAATTTCTGTATTTAGGTATTTCATTCCATTCGAATAATTTGCTTTGATCTCTTTGCTGGCGCACACTCAACAATCTTATTTTGCTATCGAGATTGAAACCATCTTGAACTCACGTCCTCTCACCTCTTTGAGCACTGACCCCAATGATTTGAGCTGTTTTACGCCCGGTCATTTTTAACTTTGGTCCCTTTAACCGCCATCCCGAAGCCCGCCCTTTTCACTTTCCGCCTAACCGCCTCTCTCGCTGACAATTACTCCAGCGAATTCAACAAGATTTTTGGTCCCGTTGGTCCATGGAGTACTTGCACTCGCTACAACAGCGCTCCAAGTGGCACACACCGTCTCCGCAAGTTGAGTTAGGCACCTTAGTGCTGATTGAGGTCTCTAATGTTCCTCCCCTTCGTTGGTCCCTCGATCGTGTTGTGGCTGTGCATTCTGGGACAGACTGCCCTTCGCCCTCAATGTAGAAAAAAAATTCTTTTTCCTTTGTTTTTGTAAATCGTTTCTTTTCGCTTTTTCATTCCGCCCCCACTCCGCCCACCCTCCCTCGCCTTATAATTATTTTTTCGTTAAAATGCCTTGCATTTTGGTGGGCGGTATGTTCCGTTTATAGTATATATAATTTACCGCTTAATGTATGTTCCGTTTAATTCTATAATTTATAGCTAAATTTATTTTACCATGTGAAATTTGTTGATTATTTGCGTCCGCCCAGTATTAAAATGTCATAGAAAAATACAGTGTATTACTTCAAGCACGTGCCTGCACAAAGTGCCGCGATATATCACATATGCGAAAACATTCTTCACCTTGGAAAACACACGAAGCATAGCAGTATCGATTTTTCGTGGTAGAAGGCCGTATTAACTTACATGTTCTACTCTGCATTATTAGAAGAACCGCTTTTCGTTCAGAATGACCGCTATAAAATAAATGTGCTTCGCTTCGTTAGAACTACAAAAAAGAGTCGATTTTTGTTTCCCGTAAAAGACGGACGCATTCTACAGTTTGTTTGGTCGTTATCCGTTTGTACGGCCGCATGAATATAAATGTGCTTCCCTACGCTCGCATACATAAGGTAAGTGTTTGAAGTAATTGTTTGCTTTGTTTGAATTCCTTAATTAATTGTTTTGTCTATTATCAGTTATAATTTATTTTCGTATACATGTCCACTTTTCTGTACCATTAGTAGCTATCGAAAGTACCTCAAAATTAACAAGTACATAACACTTACAGTAGAACCAAATGTACATATTTGGGTCAAAATAAGTAACAGTTATCTGATACATATTTTTAACTTTGTGTAACTACTGTGTTTCACAAAACCCCCATGCTAAATTGTCTAAAAATTACACTCGTATCTATTACGTGGATTTATTCAACCGATACTGATTCTATACAAGCTATAATTAATATTGTAGCACATCGATCTGTGTATATTCAAAATAATACTTAGGAATGTAAATTAAGGGTTTGAATACACAAAAAATAATTGGTGTGCATCTAGTGACGTGGCGTCTTCAGATAAAGGGATTATCAGGTGCTGAGGTGCGACATCACTCGATTGACAGGTACAAGGCTTTTACATTTAAGGGCTATTTTAGATTACAATAGGAAATCTCGAGAATGTTATTATCATAGTTTCTGGAATGCTCAAAAGAATAACTAGTACAATTAAATGTGTTTATATTTCACCTCGTTGTAATTTAATCAAAGCACCTAGGATACAAGATAATGTATACATATTCATAACAACCTGGGCGTAATGTTTTCATAACGCCCGCTCGTTAGTCCTTCAGAAACAAATCAATTTTTTAGCTATTTATGCACCAAGTGTGTTATTAAGCTTTTTCATAGCTCAGTATATATTCAATTGCTACAAATTTTCAGTTGTGTTTAGAGCTTGCTTTGCAATTAGTTCTGACACCTCATGATCAGCCATTTTGCACTAATAATATTAAATAAATGTGACAAATGTCCAAAACAGAAACGTCAAACTGTTTATTGTCATCATGGAAAACATGATGTAGGTGTGTTTAATAGTTATATAGTAAAATCCAAGGTAAATCCTAAAATGGAAAACTTATCTATCACCTATTTTTTATTTTATATATGAGGTAAAATATAAAATCTTGTATGCACAATTTGTGTTACTAGATGAAAGAGCCCATCGGACGAATCAATCCATCCAGCCCTCGGCTGGATGAGTCGCCCTCCAGGCGTTATTATCTTAATAACACACTTGGTGCATAAATAGTTAATAAATTTATGGCCGCAGATGCTGCAAGTCTGTTCTAATTGCAACTTTGATTATAATAATAGTTCTGATCGAGCATCGGTTATGTTAGTTCTGAAGATACGTTTTAATTAAAGCTCTGATAGTCATATTGGTGTGATATAAACCTTCTTATAAAAACTGTACATATAAATTACTTTAGTGGTTGTATAAATCAATTAGTGCTTAGATAGTTAATTGTAGTGCTCCGAAATTAAGTTAATTAAGAAAATTAGTATTGTAGCATTTAGATAATAATACTTGTACTATTTGTCAAAGCTCTGAAAAGAAATAGTTGGGCGAGCTTGTAGAAATCTTATTGTAACTACAACTTGCTGAAAAAGGGTTGTATAACCAGTTTGAAAATAAAGAATTGTTGTTATTGTAAAAAAAGTTTTCGTTATATTGGTGTCCCGTAGTATGATTTATGATCTTTTAACGATTTCTGTTTGCATATCTGTACCACGAATAGATTTTGAGTCGTTAGGAGCTTCTTTTTAACAAGTTTATTTCCAAAAACAATACTATGAAATTTATTTTAATTCAATAATTACAAAAAAATTATTTGTTTTTTCTATAACAACTTGAACGCTTATATTCATTAAACGCAAATTAAATGCAATTGAAAAATACTCGAAGTTAATATTTTAATAAATCAGTAATTAATAATTAAGAATGAGTAGTTTGAACACCTAAAAATGTTTAAGTTATGAAGTTCGAAGACTGACTGGCAATCAGGGTTTTCTACATTTAACATAAAGCCTCTGGTCTCACATCGTTTTGTGGGAAAGGGCAGATCTTGCTTTTTGCTTTTCCTGATAAACGACACATTGTCTAAGTAATTATAAATGAGTCTGCTTTATTGCAGTTCATTGTTTCTTAAACTATGATATTAAGTTGCGCCTGGGATACAAAGTAGTCGCTTCTTATTCGTATTTCTAATATGAACTCTGTTGATGCCTTTTATCTTCCATTCTTTAATACAATGTATCATGTTATATCTAAGACAATACAGATTGTTTAATCTCTCTTTCTTTCTATTACCTGACTGTAAAATAATTTAAATGAAGCAATCCAAAATATCACAATATAATGATTGATAATATGTACAGTTTTATGTCAATTTAATATATAACCCTTGAATAAAAATAATAACAATTACCAAATTTAAATTTCCTGAAAGCTAGCAAAAATATCTTTATAATTACCCTTAAGTACCTTCAAACGTTCTAAGGTGATTTCTCTATTTTTCAAATTTTCAAATAACCTTTTTGTTGATCACTACAGATACTTGGTATGTAGCAAAAATATTAAAATAGAAAGACTTTAGTTAATAAAAATTTAAGATTTCTAACCTGCGTTTTTCTTGCTCATCATTGGAATTGCCTCTGAGTATCGGTGGTTAGCATCTCTTGCTACACTTGTTTTGCTTATTGGCGAGAATTATGGATTAATGACTGTCTATTTTTCCCTCGGATTCCTGAATTAACTTTGAGTATCCTGAGTATCCTTACGTTTGTTTATTTAGTCCTATTTACAGACGTATTTTTATATTTTCCTTTTAGAGGTAAATTTTTGATAGATATGAATTTTGATGTGGGTTTTGGATGTCGGTTTAGATATTGATTTGGAGCCCTGAGTTGTTAAATATTAGAAAAAGAATTTAATTAATAGTTTAACTTACGTCTATGTGTAGAGCGGCTATTATTCGTCGCACAAATTTGACACTTTTAATTTATCACTTATTCTAAATATAAACTTTTCACTAATTGATACTGTCACGTAAATTTCTACTTTATGTTGACGTAATTCGTGCCTTGTTAAAGATGAACTAAATGTTTATTTATTCCTCACTGTATTTTTAAGCCCTTCCTATCAATGCTTTAATTGGTGCACGTAGCGTGTTTATTGATAATTTCCGCCTATCTCTGTAGTACCTTGGTAATTCTCAAATTCCCTGGTTTTAATTGTTGCTCCTACCATCAATCCCGCACGTAGACATTCAATACATTACAGCATATTATCAGAATTTCCAAATATTGTTTTCATTCTGTCACGTATTTTATATTTGTCGTTTAAAAGTCCAAAACTTATAGTATAATTAACCGTCTGTTGCTTATTTATTGCTAACAATATGTTGGTTTATTGTTTGCTACAAAATATGTTCAATTCTAATGGAACAAATGCATATTGTCACGTATTTCATTTTCTAATAATGACGTATTAGAATGCATTTTCTTATTTACGCGTTTGAGATTTTTAATGAATTGATTTAATAGCTAGTATTCTAGATTGTCTATCTTTACCGAGTACGTGTTTATCTTGATGGAACTTGATGTATTTGACACCTTATCTTTGTTCTATTCTTTAACTTAAAGCGTATTATGGGATGCATACGTTCCTATTTTAAGTAAATGGTATCTGATTATTGCAAAATGAGCTTCTTTCTTATGCATTAAATTAAATATACTTTATATACCGTGTGCTCGAAATTGACTTTTTGTAAAATAGTGGATTTACTCCTATAATTGATGGAATTATTTAATAAGGTTATGTAAACTAAACAGTTTCATTAATAGTTATTTGTTTAAGCAAGTTGAATTAATACTGTTTCCCGCGTTTCACATTATTGCGCAATTGTTTATTATAACATGAATACGCGGCAAACTACACGACATTTGTATCAAATACCAAACACGTTTAAGAGTGATACAATTCTCAATTTGCAATATAAATAAAGCAATGTACTCACTTAAATCGCACCTTACCGCCAAATCCCAGGGTCATCTCGTCGTGGGTTCATCACGCCGTCGTTGAGCCAGATTTCTATCCGTCCATCCTCTATGTTTGTAGGGGAGGATAACCAGGTAGAAGGAACGACAGGGTAAGATATAAGGAACTTACCACCTAAAAAGAGAAAAGACAGACACACGACACAGGTAGCTGTTCTCGGCTTCAGGCCTCGTAGCCTGCGCATTCTTTTGCGCAAACGCAACTGTCCGGAATGACGGAAATTGACAAGTTTATTTAAAAATATTCGCGAGAATTTATCTACATATATAAAAATGTACAATGCCAATTTTGGCATGTCACAGAATCAGCATTAAATATTATAGCGAATTCCAAACAGAAAACCAGTGTGCACCAAGTGCAATTCTCATGTTGCAATGACAGTTTACATGTAGCAACAAACTAGTTACACTGTTCAATTGACAAACTCGGAGCACTTCAAGTTGCGCCGAGTGCACTTTTTCTTGCACTACCTCGTTTGCAGCTTTTAGTGCAATATGGTATTTTTGTAAAGGTTTTGTAGATAGTTGACTCTGTTATGATTTCTAATCAAAACAAAGAAAATATTATGATGGATCGTGTTTTAGTAGCATTAGAACTATTAAGCTCATCTGAAAGTAGCAATGATGAATATATGTTTTTCATGGAAAAACAAAAACGAAGGATTCCAAAAACTAAAAATTTTGTAGAAGATGTAGTGGTTGTCATGGTGTTATGATAAGTAATTGCCATATAGTTGTCACTTTTATGATTATTATCAGTACTACGTTTTTGTACAATAAAATAGAGCTTTTATACTAAGAGACGTTCCGTATTTACCGCATATCCTCTCATCAGGTTATGGGCCAAGGCACTCATAATATTATTGTCTTAAAAGAAAATTAAAAATTTTTTTTTTTAAATAATTTGGGCAATGGCGACAGCAATGAGATTAATTAAAAAATTGAAAGGAAGTTTGCTGTCCAGGCTTATTTGGAGATGGCCGGTTTATGGTGTCATGTTACAGGCACTTGCAAACGAACCAAAGTATCAAAAAAAGCGGCTGGAGACATAAAAGCAAAAGCGTCAATTGTACAGATGGTTGAATCAGTGAATTTTCCGCACATACAAGATGCAAGATCAGCTAAGAAAGTCTGGCAGAATCTTTAGAAAGCTTTTGAAGATTCGGGGTTGTTTCGTCGCGTTGGAGTACTACGCGAACTCGTTACAAGACCGGCGGATTGTTTGTCGATGGAGATCTATGTAAATAAAATCATTAGCACGGCACACAAATTGAATGATGGTGGAACGAAAATAGATGACAAGTGATTCGGAACCTTATTACTAGCCGGATTGAGTGATGAATACAAACCGATGATTATGGCAATGGAAAGTTCAGGACAAAAGATTTTTGCGGATTTGATCAAAACAAAACTTTTGCAAGAAGTTAGATCAAACGATGGAGCAGGTAGTTTATCATCGTCGGCGATGTACACTTAAAAGCCTAAGTTTTCAAACAGAAAAAGCTACCAGAAGAATACAAATTGTTTCGGATGTGGTAAAATAGGGCACTACAAAAATAAATGTGCAAAAGGGAAACAGAGTAAGAATGCCGGTTACACGTCAATTCTTTCCTATTTGACTGCAAGTAATCTAAAGTCGACAGAGTGGTACATTGATTGTGGTGCATCAACTCACATGACATGCCAACAAGGCTGGTTTAAAGAGGTCAAATCTGAATACAGTGGCGAAGTGACAATTGCAAATGAGTCAAAGTTGAAAGCAGAGTTGACAGGCGATGTACGGCTTTAACTGCGAATTAATAATAATGCAGTTGATACTATTATTCGAAACGTGCTATATGTACCAAATTTATGCACGAACTTATAATCAGTCAGTCAGTTGGTCAATAATGGTCTGATTGTAAAATTTGGCACTGACGATTGCAAAATTTTGAACAAGCCTAATAAGTTATTAGTTCAAGCAAATCTAATGAACGGCCTATTCAAGGTGGAACAGACGGGCGCATCATTGTGGCATCGGCGACTTGGTCATGTAGGACATGACAACTCGATGAAGTTGCGAAGCGGTTTTGTTGAGGGTATTAGTTTCATCAGCGGTCAGCGAGAAACTTGTGAGATTTGCGTGATGAAAAAACAGACGTGTTTTCAATTTAAGAAAAGCAACTCCCAAACATGTAATATTCTGGAATTGATACACTCAGATCTGTGCGGCCCAATGCCTTTTGATATATTCGAAGGTTCTCGGTATTTTATGACCTTTCGTTGATGATTTTAGCCGAAAAGTTTTTGTGTATTTTATTAAGAACAAGTTCAATGTCTTAAATGTTTCTAAAGATTTCAAAAAGTATGTTGAGAATCAGACGAGCCGAAAAATTAAGAAAATTTGCACAGACAACGGCACTAAATACTGTAATAGTGAATTTTTAAAGTTTCTGAGTGATTCAGGAGTCGAACATCAAACGATAGCACCGTATACGCCTGAACAGAATGGTATGGCCCAGCAAATAAATAGGACTTTAGTCGAACGAGCAAGATGTATGCTTAATATCAAATTTTGGGGTGAAGCGATTAATACATTATAATTTGAATAAGGACCGCTATACTTGCGGCCACGTCCCCAATGCTCCACCCGGAGGTACTACATTGGGAGCGATTAATACAGCAGGATATCCGGTCAATCATTCGCCGTGTCGAGGGGCAATTGACAAAACACCGGAAGAAATTAGGTCTGGCAAATAATCAAATTGATCAAATTTGAAAGTGTTTGGATGCAAAGCCATCGTACATATTCCGAAACAAAAAGGAATAAGTTTGATCCTAAGTCCAAGGATTGTATAATGGTTGGTTACAATGAACACTGCAAAGGCAGAGTCATTGATACGAAGAAAATGAAAGTTGATGTAAGTCGCGACGTGATTTTTTTAGAGGAGCAACGCGAAAATGAAGTACTTTCTTGTAACAAATTTTATCATTTTTATCTATTCAAAGACGATATCATTGAAGTGGAGGACACGGTTGTTACAATTAATAACGATGACATGCATGGTCAAAACTGAGTGGAAGCTGAGAATAGTAATTCAGATAACAAAGACAGTAGTGAACAATCCATAACGGATAATAGTTTAATGAGCAGTACAACCCATGATGTAAGTCAAGAGTTACGGCGATCAACGAGAGAGAATAAGTCTACAAAGAAAGATGACTTTGTTTACGTTTCGACTGTGGATAATGCAGACTATTCGCTGACAGTGAAGGACACGATAAAAAGTTCGTATGCGTCGCAATGGAAAAGGGCCATGGAGCACGAGTACAAGGCCCTAATCGAAAACGGAACTTGGTCTTTGGAAAATCTCCCAGCAAATCACAAGGCAATTTGTAGCAAATTGGTATTCAAAACTGAATGCGACGAGAAGGTTTCGTGCAAAAAATAGACTGGGAGGGCACGATCGCGTGCGTGCCTGGAATTCTAACCTATCGTGATGAATCCGTTTAACATTACGGGTCGTATACGGTAATTTTTTGTTAACGGTAGTTGCATGGTGCGAACGCCTCAGAACATTCTCAACGAGCTAGTATCGACATGCAGTCCCATCTCACGGTCATCTACACTGAGTCATGCATATGCCATGGGATTATCGGACAGAAGCGTGAGGAGAATTTTGCTGTAGGATTTGTCTTATCATTCCTACGAAACTGTACCTCCGAACCAGACGAGCGGAAGTTACATTATGCCAATTTTTCAGTAGAGCATAAAAACTTAAGACGAAGCATGTTGCCTGGCTATAAAGCATTAAATTTGAGTTAACGTGTATATATTGATTGTTAACATTAAAAATGTACTTACTTTATTTAATGTTGGTTAATTTGTATGTAATTTTTTATAGCTAATGGTTTTTTTTATAACAATTAAATAGCGCTTGACTGACGTTATTGTGGCTTTTCGTCAAAAACCTATTTTAGGACTTATTGTAGTCCTTAGAGATAGTTCGAGTAAACCACACGAGCAATCATACAATCCTACCAAAAACACAGAAAAAGTACAAAATATTGTACAGATCTAGTATTGTTATATTATAAATGATTTAACAGCTGCAGATTAACTAAAAACATTACTTAGAGTGGTTGAATCGTCTTCAAGAAAGTTGTCTTCATTCTCTCCATGAGGAAGGGTTTTCAAGGGAAGGTACATATCCTTCAGAAATCCACTGCATTAAATGAGGTGTCTATACTCCTCGTTACTTTTTTTGGTTACTCTTAATTATGGAATCACCGCTGGCATAACAACACTTTCTTCTCTTTGATTTTATTTAAATTGAACAGTTTTAAAGGTATTACAATCTAAAAAACTGATCTTATAGTACAATTTGCCGTCTTCTTTGTAAAACTGTAACCACACTGTATTTTATTGTAGCGCCAACTGGTCTGCTTTCGACCACAATTAGAACGTAGACGAAGGATTAGAATACAAAAAATAATTGGGGGACACGCCATGGCGTGACATCTTCAAATAAAAATAATAAGATAAAGATAATAGATCCTGCGGTACGGGATCATTTGATTGACAGGTACAAGTCTTTTACATTGGACCTTGAGAATATAAAAGATAAAGATATCCAGAAAAGGTGTGAAAAAAGGTCAAATGAATTGCTGAAAGATATCGGGAAAATTTCTGATACTTCGGAGGTAGAAACAGAATGGAATAAAATTAAATCCAGCTTAGACATGACGGCCAATGATATTCTGGGATATAAACAAAAAGAAAAAACCCAACGATAACAAAGGGTATTCTAAATTTCATAGAAGAAAGGTGAAAATACAAAAACGAATCAGACACAGCAGACAAACAGGGATACAAATCCAGAAAATGGGAAATTATTTGCAAATGCAGAAAAGCTAGATAACAATGGATTGATGAAACGTGAAAAGTGGTACAAACCAAGATAGAAATAGGAAAGACAGACGAAGCATACAAACTAGTAAGAATGAACTTAAGGGACATAAAACCGTGAGCAAAAATAGACAACGCGAGAGGAGCCATCATTGTAGAAAAGGTAGAAAAAGAGGTTAGATAACAAGAACATATGGGAAATTTTTATGCAGGACCGGAACTAGAAGCACTAGAACAGTTATTGAAAAGGGCGACTTGGGATATCCTATACTTAGAGATGAGTTTAGATTAGCATTAAAGAGTTTGAGAAATAATAAAGCACCGAGTATAGATAAGGTACAAGCAGAAACTCTAAAAGCCACTTAACAAGCTGCTACAGAACGTCTCTGACAACTAGTAACTTATATGTATGGTAGCACCTTAGTCACTAAGATAGGCGTGTATAAATGTGAAAATTTTCGAATAATAAGATTGACGGAATACGTGTAAAAGGCATTAACTAGAATTGTACAGAATGGAAAAACTAGCTGAAGGAATACCAGGAGAAGATCAATTTGGGTTTATGCGAAAGAGGGGAACACGGGAGGCCATTTTCGCTTTAAGGGTGAAAATGGAGAAAACAATAAAAAAGATATGATAAAATTTAATGAGTATTTTTAATGTGGTATAGAAACAAAGAACGTATAGTTTGATAAATTTAGGAAACAAGCAAGCAAAAAAGACCTATTTGGAACAACCATGTTTCGTGTGAAGAAAACATCAAAAGAGATTGCTGAGACAAGACAGTTTGGCGCCTCTCAATCATGATAGTACAAAAGCCTTTCAGGGTAAGTGAATATTGTAATGTAGTTTTATATTTTGGCCATTTAAAATGTTAATTTTTCTATTTTATTATTTTTGCCTAAAATTGTTACATTGTTCCCGCCCCTTCAAGGCAAATTGAAATTTATAACGTAATGCTCAATTTATCTGTAACAAGCTTAAATACTGCTAAAATCGCATTGACAATTCTAAATTTTTGTATAGTTCAAACATCTAGTTTTATAGTATTTCAAATATAGACACTTTTAAACGAAATTGCTTCGTTTTTATATTGTGTAAGTTATTGCATGGTGCCTGTGTGCATGGATAGGACTTTTTCATAGAATTTTGTATTTGTTCCTCTAGTTCAGCAAACAGTAGGATTCAATTACTTGGGCTAAAAACTTATATACCTTAAATAGTAGCAAAAAAAAAAAAGTATAATTTCCAGATTTTGACCACGGCTTATCAAACAGTAGCATAGAAATACCTATTGAGGAACGCCCTCCTGATGCTTATTTTATAATAAATGCCCAATTAAAGTAAATTAGTCATAATTTATGCCAATTAGAAGTTCGCCTTGATGAATGCTTTCCTACTAGTTTTCACATGTAATTATTATTATAAAATAATGTGATCACTATAAATTAATTTATTATAATAATCACAGATGAAACTAGTTTGAAAGCTAGAATATTAATTAGCCGATAGCAATAGCTGCTTCTGATATGTACAATTTATATTAATATATGTATACCATTTACATAGTTTGAGCTTTTAACATTCTTATTTCCAAAAACGAATACACAAAATTTAATAAACCAATCCTAATTATCATAAAAAAGGCATAAATCAGAACAACAAATTTTAATGTGTCTGGAATATATAGAACTAGCTGCGGATATCATTGTTAGAAAGATTTACTCTTTTATACAATAAACTATTAATAAAATGCTTTTTTCGGTAGTGATTGGTATACTACTGTGTCTATCATTATGTGAAGGAAAGATACGAGACTTGCGTAAGTATAAGATTTTCTAAACGAGATTTTGTAGGTAACACTAACAAGGGTATGGTTTCATGTATAGTTTTAATAGTAATTTGAACATCCTTGGTCTGAGGCGGCTTTATGTGGTAATCGAATAAGCATTGCTTCATGATATTTGGGGCCCAAAAATACTGGGACATGGTAAAGTTTTTAAGACATGATGTAACTAAATATATATTGTTCTACGTGTTAGTTATAATTAACGCTAATACACATATGTTTAATTCTGCTATCTGGATAAGTGTTGATACAGATCTGTTTTTCTGCGGTGCATAGACGTTTGTTAAGAGATATAAAAAAAGATGTAACAGTATGAAAACACAGTCAACCCCCTATTTTGCATTGTACTATTGAAGAATGTTGAGAAAACCCAGTAAAACACATTAACAGTGTTTTGCTCTTACACGATGAAATTGAGGGAATGACTATATACTTATTTTTTCAAGATATACAAGAAACAGATAAATTAACCACCCCTTTTCATAACGATATACTAATAGGTATATTTATTGTTTATGGTTATGCAATCACTTTCTTGTGGCAGTGCTAGTGTTGTAACTATTATACGTTATATATACATTACATAAAATATGTTGAATTTTTCACACTTTATTTTATTTATGAATATCAATAAGCTATTGACCATATAATCCATTTTGGTTTTGCAAATAATATAGAAGTTGCATTTTAATGATATCGGAATACGAATATAAAAATATCTTGCTATTTAACTTCAAAATAAATATCAACAAAGAAATAATATTTTTTTTAATATAAAGGGCATGATACAGCAACACAGACTATAGGTAAGAAAAAAGTAGAAGCGACAAAACCCTGGGTATCAAAAGAGATATTAGATTTAATAGAGAATAGAAGAAAGCTAAAACCTTTCAGAGAATTGGATAGTGAAAGAAGCAAAAATATAATAGAGTTAGAAATAAGAAAGTAGATGAGTGTAGAAAAGCTAGAAATAAATAGATAGAGGAGAATTGTAAGGGAGTAAAAGACGATTTGAGAGTAGGTAAGACAGACAGGATCTACAGGGCAATTAAAAAGTATTTCGGGGAAGATACAAAAAAATATAATAGTATTAAGGATGAGAATAATGAGCTTCTAATAAATAGAGTTGAGGTAGCTGATAGATGGAAAAGTGATGTAGAAGATTTATATAAGGTAGACGATATGGATGATTTAGAGAACGACAAAAAAGATGATGTAGAAATAGGGTTCTCAATATTAAGAGAGGAATTTGATATAGCTGTTAGGGATCTTAAACTAAATAAAGCTTTTGGGATAGAAGTAGGGCATAATTGGCAATCCTGGAACCTCATTTGCTCCCAAATCCCTCATTTGCTCCCACATTTACATGTAAATCCCCATAAGGAGCAAATGAGGAGGAGCGACTCTTTCCGTCCTCATTTGCTCCCAAATCCCTCATTTCCCCACACATCTGGACCAAAAAAGTTTTCTTCGACTAGCCATTTTTTATCTTTTATCTGAACCAAATAGTTTTCTTCGACTAACCAATGCATCTTTCGAGATAAACCTATCTTGTTTGGTATTAATTAACATTAGATTTTTCTCAGCTACCCGAATCTCTAAGAATTTTTCAGATATCATCACCCCCAAGGGTGCTACCCCAATTTTAAGATTTCTTACATGTAGCGACTTTTGAGCGTTCTTATAAATTTTTTTAGTCATGCGATACATCTTGTTAGTCTAAAATTTTATATAGAATCCAAATCTGCAAACAGATTTGAAATCGGACCACGCCCTGCAAAGTTACACATATACCCTCTGCGAGATAAATCTTTCTCCACATTTCCACCCACGAGATAAACCTACCTTGTTTGGTATCAATTAAGATTAGATTTTTCTCAGCTACCTAAATTTCTAGGAATTTTTAGATTGCATCACCCCAAGGCAGCTACCCCATTTTAAGATTTCTTACCTGTAGTGACTTTTGAGCGTTCTTATAAATTTTTAAGCTACCCAAATCTCTTTAAATTTTTAGATAGCGCCATCCCCAGGGACCTACCCTGATTTTAAGATTTCTTACCTGTAGCGACTTTTGATCGTTCTTATAAATTTTATACATGCAATACATCTTGTTAGTCTAGAATTTTATGTAGAATCCGAATCTGTAAACAGATTTAAAACAGGACCACCCTTACCATTTTACACACCCTCCAAATTATAACTTTCCTGCAGCTCATATCTAAAAGAAAATCTAAAGCCCATTCTTAAAACTTTTTATTACAGACAATTTTTACTAATACAGTTTAAATTTTGTAAACCACATTTCTAAATACATATTCACAATTTTTTATTTTGAACCTAGAACTTCTCATATCGGCTCATACTTATTAATATTTATTTCTAAATAGAGCACTTTTCCAAAGACCAACCGAACCCGCATGTTTCAAATTCCTCTGATTTTGTTCTTATGGTCTCGCTTAAGACCTTATACATATTCTCTAAATTACTAGAAGACGTTATAACCACATTTTTGTGTTAAAGGATTTCACATCGGACTTCTCTTCCCCTATTTTGGTGTAAACGCCGTAGAGTTCGCAATAGACTTTTACTGCTGTATGTTGTATTCTTTTTTCATTTATTAATCGAATAAATCGCTCTTTCTGCTTCCAAAGAAACTCGGGCACCCAATCGTCGACACTGGCGTTCTTTATGCGATAGCTAGCCATACGGTTGTTAAACGCTGTACTAACCATTTCTACACCATCGTCGCTAGTAGCGGTAACTGATGCATTTTTATGTCTGTTGCTCCTTAAGTGTGCGGCATACGTAGTCTTTTCCATTTCGAAATCGCATACTTTACACATAATTCGTGGTTGTTTCGTACAAGGTCCTTTAATAGCTGGCGGAGCTGAACGTTTACGGCTTAATGACATGCCGTGCTGTTTTTCCTTGTGTCGCTGTAAGTTGCCCATTCTCGTAAAAGCGATACCGCAAGACCCAGAGTTTAAGTACTTTGCTGCGGACGGCTTAACCCTGGGCGATGTTACACCACGACATTTGTTCTGGTGCCGTTTGAGATCATTTTTCCAGGTATAGGAAGCACCGCAAGGGTTGCACTTATAAACGTTTGCAGATACCATTTTAGTACAAAACAAAACCCGCACTATAGCACTTTAGTTAAACTTGTAAGCGAACTAACTAAAAAGCTTACTCGAGCGTACCTGATTTATGCTCCTTATAGAATGCAAACCGAAGGTTTCCGAAGACATCCGATCGAAGTTGAGGATTCGGCGGGGAACTAAATGACGTCATAATCCTCGCTGCTCGTCCAATACATTTAGCGCCAATGCATGCACCTGGTCCGCTTCGTCGATGGTGCGAATGCCGTTAGTAGAAACACCGGAAAACGTCTTCCATGTTATACGGATCGTGTGCATATTAAAAATCCAAAAGAGCGGTAGCACACGCACACAAGTTGTCTGCAAGTCGTGCTGTAGAAGATGCAGTGCTACTATAACCAAAAACACTTTAAACCATTACTAAGAAAATACCAACTTGTTGTCTACAGGATACTTACAACAATTTAATTTTAAATAACTTCTACGTCATACTTTAGGAAATGATAGGCTTGAATATTTTCCAAATGAATCACCAAGCGAAAGTATATGCTTAGCGGTATTCAAATTACCATTAATTTCCCATTTTTACGACCGTGGTTAATTATAGATTAAAATTTAATTTGTGCACGTTCGAGCTTCCCGTAAACTAACATATTTTATAGCAACAATGCGCTGTTTAATACATGCATACCCCTTCGCCGCGCTACTGCTATTCTTGTAATTGCTAGAAAAGTCACTCTCCTTTTACTGTTAGGACTGGGCAAAGCACCATTTTTTATACTTTCTATAGCACATCGCGCACTTTTTCGTCTGATAATTATGCTTCTGTAGGCTTTTACACTTTCGCATAGCGGTCAGCCGCATGTAATGATTTCTAGAACCGGTAAGTACTCGATATTACCCAAATAGAGAATTAGATGCTCGATGTCTATCAATTTCAGATTCCCTCGTAAAGGTAGAAAACTCGGTCAATCATCCATTAAACTTCGACCCGCTACCGTTTTGATAATTTCCAAACATTTTTCGAACGACAATGGGCTGAGAATTTTTAAACCTCCGAGGGATCTTTAAGTCGTGGTCAATTAATTACACATCCGAGCTACGCGTAAACTAACATATTTTGCAGCAACTGTATAATACATGCATACCCCTTCTCTGCGCTACTGCTATTCTTGTAGTTGCTTGGAAAAGTCAGTCGCCCTTTTACTGCTAGGGTCGCTAAAAGCACCATTCCATACTTTATTTATAAGTGTAGCACATCGCACACTTTTTTGTCGGTTAATTAAATTTTTGTTTATGTAGGCCTTTACACTTTCGCTTATTTAAACATCTAATACGACCGATTAACCACTTTCGATTATTCTAACGGGGAGCCACCATACATCCCACCGCACCGTTCTTTTTGAATCCAACGATCCTATGGGCTTCCACGCACTAACACCTGACGTATCTTTCCTACTATTTGTTAAACAAAAACCACCGGTATCACCATTGTGGACGTAAACAGATGTTTGTGGATGTGTACGAGAATATGTAACCATATACATTAACCAGTCTAAGCTATTTTATTTAGTCCACGAAAATTATTATTTTTCTAAACCATAATTAACAATCACCTTTATAGGTTCCACATTTCGACCATTACCCAATGACTGGTGCTACGTACATGGAAACTTTAATTTCTTATTGGAGAGAATTCTTGTTCTCCCGCGCACTGCCGCGTAGTTGCATGCCTACCCCTTTTGGAGGTATATGCTCGTTATAGGTTGTAAGACCCTCGGTTTTACTTAACTACAATTCGTGAAACCCCTTTAATCTTTTAATCGTATCTTTCTCGCCTACATTACAGTAGGACTTAGCCCTAATTGGGGCTCATCAGGACAGGAGTAGCAAAGATGTAATATTTAACACGAACACATTATGGGAAGTGTGTTATATTGTATTTATTATACGCAGGGTAGTCACTCTTTTAAGATAAATATATTTTGCTAGGTATCAACTAATATTAAATTTTTTTAGGGACCCCAAATCTGTAAACAGATTTTAAATAGGACCACCCCATACAAAGTTATACCTTTTAAAGACCCAAATCACTGATTTTTGCCCATGTTTATTTAACTCCATCTTTAAAACCTTTTTCCGCTAACCAAGACATATGCTTTAACCAACCGTTTCCTAGAAATCTAAAACCGCAGTGTCCCGCGAATACCACGTGGAGATAACACGTATCCTCTGTCAACCAGGATAGAAGCCGGAAGGATTTGGAAGGTGGGAGAAGAACTTAAAATTATGGCATCTTAAAACTAATATACACAATAGATTTACAAAATCTATACAAATATAAACAACTATCTTATATCTTTATGCCTCTATGTGTAGATTGTTGTACTATTAGGAATGATGTACCTTTTGTCATCTTCCTCGATAAACTAATTTTATTAATAAGCTGCGTGTACAAATCGTATTCTTTTACTCCGGATACATACGCAGGCAAGTACTCGATACCATCCAAATAAAGGTTTGGATGCTTGGTGACTGTTAACATCCGCTTCCCTCGTGTACGCCCAGACACATCCCAGCCCATGAGCACCCCTGCGCATGCACACCCTGCCCATGCGCACCCCTGCGCGTGCACACCCCTGCCC
The DNA here is from genome assembly GCA_036346225.1 of Platerodrilus igneus. NCBI lineage: Eukaryota > Metazoa > Arthropoda > Insecta > Coleoptera > Lycidae > Platerodrilus > Platerodrilus igneus. Next base: position 2,038,749 of record JARFIW010000266.1, on the reverse strand, counting down.
ATGCGTGCTGCCCATGCGCATCCCTCTCTGTGCGAGTGCTATTTCGGGGTAACGTCACAGCCTTTTATAAATAAAGAACAATGTTATATACTATTATAAAATGTTTATTCTGACATTATACATAACAAATTTAAAATATTTAATGCCAAGCATGGGGTCATTTAAACTTAATTTTAATACAAAGTTATACACAGAAGACAGTCCTTTCTTTATGTTTGTTTGGAGTGGCTTTAATTTTATCTAATTTTATTCGCAGCTTAAAATTTAAATCGATACCCAAGTCCTCTATCTCCTTTTCTAACCAATAGTTTGATACATAGAGACCGTCTAGGTTTTCGAATTGTAAAATGTACCGAAGTTTGCCTCTATATTTAAAGTCTTTGATTCCGCCGACAACCAGATCCATTCCTTCGTGTAATTCTTGCAGCTTGTGACAATCTTTTAATCGCAGCTTTCCCACTATATCCTGCATACGTATCTTGTTAGCTTGATCGACTTCTTCTTGTCGGTATTGGAGGAAATCCTTATTCTCCCACAGACTGTTGCGTAGTTGCATGTCCACCACTTTTGGGAATATATGGTTGTTATAGGTTATAAGACCCTCGGTTTTAAATGATCCAAAAGGTTCTTTACTAGGCAAATATACAATGTTTAACGGACCCCTTTGCGTGTGGTGTACGCAAAGATTACGAAACCCGCATTCCTTAGTTCGTCTTTGTTATCTGCCATTTTGATAAATACGTTTTTAGAATAACCTTTTAAAAAGTATACGGATTTAGTACCATCCTTTTCTGCAAGAACGCCTACATAACTAAAAGAGTCTTTCTTACTAACCGCAAATGCATACAACTTGTAGAAACCAGATGTATCTAAGTCAGTCCATCGGCACATAAAATAATCTTTTAATTCTTCCTCATTTTCTCTAATAAGATGTTCTTTGTCTAACACATCTTTGTATTGATCGCGTATTGTCGCAGTGTTTTCCATGTAGTCCAATTTTCGCCTTTTGCATCCATTTCCTCTAATTCCAGTTGTCTTTTCCTTCCACTTACAGCGTATGGTATACATAATGGGGCAATTTCCTTTAGCGTAAACGGATAGAGTTTACTACCAATATTTACGCGTTGTCGTACAACCTCTGGACGAATGTTAGGCGTATCTATCAATCCCAAGTCCGAAATTACTATTTCTTTTGGAATTGTAGAATATGGTGTGGCAGATTGTGTAAAATATGTACTACCTGCTTTAATGTAGCACTTGTGTAAGATTTTATTTTATCTTGGACATCTTCCTCTACTATCTCCAAATAATTTACAGGTAAATAGTTAAAACTAAAAGCCGAAAGCACATACTTTATCAATTTTTCCTTTTCCTCTGGTTTTTGGACAACTTAATTTGCAAGCCGTCAATTTCTTTGTATTGCCATTCCCCAATACACGTACTGTAGCAGGTTATTATACACTAAACAGCAGCTATTTTGTAGCTTGTCCGATAGCTTACTCCACATTTTGGTAAGTGGTACCGAGTACATTGGTGCCTTTAGGAAGTATAACTTACTATCTTCCAATAAGGTTAAACAGTCTTTTAAGGGTTTATACACCCGTTCCGCACTGACATAGCTTCCAATTGCACAGTTGTATATTGTCGCTTCCAATCGCGTAATACCATCTTCTTTGGCCAAAGTAGACGCAAATGTTTCCTTAAACGTACATCTGGACAACGTAAAAATCTAGTATATGATTGCCAAGTTGTTTATTAACACCAGGACTTGTTATCTGGCACACAAATTTGTTGTAAATCTTAATTCTTGCATTGGTTGTTAGCCATGTTAAACAATCAATCCTCGCAGTTTTATCGTTGTCAACTATAATATTGCACTTTTTTCGTATTCGCCCTTATAGCAAAAGTTATGGTTTGTAGTTAAATAATTACACATCTCCATCTTGCTAAATATGCCTGCAAAATCTTGGGTTACATCCATGTCAAAAAGATAGAAATAATCTTTTCGACTTCGTCTAATATATCTGGTAGTTCCTCCAATAAAGTTTCCAACTTAACATCTGCTAGTTCCACTTTGTATGGAACACATATAGGATTTTGGAATTTTTTATTAATGCATTCGATGTCTTCTTTTCCGATAATTTCTTTTACTCTCTGGCCTATCTTGTTACTGCTTTCCAGAGAAAACGGAAGCTTAGCTTTAACACCATGCCTAGCGAAAACAAATCGGTTGAACTTTCTTCGTAGATAGCTGTTAAATGCACCACAAATTTCTTTTTAGGATAAACATCCGTTTGTTTGCAGATGCTTGTTCGGTGTCAGAAAGGTCACAAATTTTAACCAACATTATATTGTCACAAAATGGTTCTGTAATTGGTGTGTGTAGTCCGCCAGTCAGCATCTTTTCGCCTTCGACATAACAAATATTACCAATATCTGTCACCAGATTATTGTTGCACATATTTTCTGCCAACAGCCATAATCCAAATCGCTCATTTGTCGGTTTCACTTTATTCCCAAGAAGTTGAGAAACGTTAATCACCTTGGAGACGCTCATGTTTACCGTTCTAGCTACCGTCAAATACTAAATTGAATACGAAAATCTGTTCCCTTATGTATCCTACAGAGTGGGGCGTATATTACCGAAAATAGTCGAATATGTCGGACACCACCATATCGCTTACATTCTCTGGTTTAGGAACTGTTTTGTTATCCGACCTAGGTCGGCAGGGTTGCGCATCAACACATGTCCGGATATATGTAGGTTCCTTATATACCAAATTTAATCTCCTGCTCACATAACCACATGACCATATGACCATATGACCACATGACCACATGACCATATGACCATATGACCACATGACCACATGGCCATATGACCATATGACCACATGACCACATGACCACATGACCATATGACCATATGACCACATGACCATATGACCACATGACCACATGACCATATGACCATATGACCACATGACCTAATTGCTTTTTAATGAGTTTTCTCATTAAAAACCCATTAGCACTAATTGCTTTTTAATGAGTTTTTCCATTAAAAAACAAGTGTGGACCTAGGTTAGATAAAAGGAAAATTTAATAGGTTAGACCAGCGCCAGGCGCAAATTTGTGTGCCAGATAACAAGTCCTGGTGTTAATAAGCAACTTGGCAATCATATACTAGATTTTTTACGTTGTCCAGATGTACGTTTAAGGGAAACATTTGCGTCTACTTTGGCCAAAGAAGATGGTATTACGCGATTGGAAGCGACAATATACAACTGTGCAATTGGAAGCTATGTCAGTGCGGAACGGGTGTATAAACCCTTAAAAGACTGTTTAACCTTATTGGAAGATAGTAAGTTATACTTCCTAAAGGCACCAATGTACTCGGTACCACTTACCAAAATGTGGAGTAAGCTATCGGACAAGCTACAAAATAGCTGCTGTTTAGTGTATAATAACCTGCTACAGTACGTGTATTGGGGGAATGGCAATACAAAGAAATTGACGGGCTTGCAAATTAAGTTGTCCAAAAAACCAGAGGAAAAGGAAAAATTGATAAAGTATGTGCTTTCGGCTTTTAGTTTTAACTATTTACCTGTAAATTATTTGGAGATAGTAGAGGAAGATGTCCAAGATAAAATAAAAATCTTACACAAGTGCTACATTAAAGCAGGTAGTACATATTTTACACAATCTGCCACACCATATTCTACAATTCCAAAAGAAATAGTAATTTCGGACTTGGGATTGATAGATACGCCTAACATTCGTCCAGAGGTTGTACGACAACGCGTAAATATTGGTAGTAAACTCTATCCGTTTACGCTAAAGGAAATTGCCCCATTATGTATACCATACGCTGTAAGTGGAAGGAAAAGACAACTGGAATTAGAGGAAATGGATGCAAAAGGCGAAAATTGGACTACATGGAAAACACTGCGACAATACGCGATCAATACAAAGATGTGTTAGACAAAGAACATCTTATTAGAGAAAATGAGGAAGAATTAAAAGATTATTTTATGTGCCGATGGACTGACTTAGATACATCTGGTTTCTACAAGTTGTATGCATTTGCGGTTAGTAAGAAAGACTCTTTTAGTTATGTAGGCGTTCTTGCAGAAAAGGATGGTACTAAATCCGTATACTTTTTAAAAGGTTATTCTAAAACGTATTTATCAAAATGGCAGATAACAAAGACGAACTAAGGAATGCGGGTTTCGTAATCTTTGCGTACACCACACGCAAAGGGGGTCCGTTAAACATTGTATATTTGCCTAGTAAAGAACCTTTTGGATCATTTAAAACCGAGGGTCTTACAACCTATAACAACCATATATTCCCAAAAGTGGTGGACATGCAACTACGCAACAGTCTGTGGGAGAATAAGGATTTCCTCCAATACCGACAAGAAGAAGTCGATCAAGCTAACAAGATACGTATGCAGGATATAGTGGAAAGCTGCGATTAAAAGATTGTCACAAGCTGCAAGAATTACACGAAGGAATGGATCTGGTTGTCGGCGGAATCAAAGACTTTAAATATAGAGGCAAACTTCGGTACATTTTACAATTCGAAAACCTAGACGGTCTCTATGTATCAAACTATTGGTTAGAAAAGGAGATAGAGGACTTGGGTATCGATTTAAATTTTAAGCTGCGAATAAAATTAGATAAAATTAAAGCCACTCCAAACAAACATAAAGAAAGGACTGTCTTCTGTGTATAACTTTGTATTAAAATTAAGTTTAAATGACCCCATGCTTGGCATTAAATATTTTTAAATTTGTTATGTATAATGTCAGAATAAACATTTTATAATAGTATATAACATTGTTCTTTATTTATAAAAGGCTGTGACGTTACCCCGAAATAGCACTCGCACAGAGAGGGATGCGCATGGGCAGCACGCATGGGCAGGGGTGTGCACGCGCAGGGGTGCGCATGGGCAAGGGTGTGCATGCGCAGGGGTGCTCATGGGCTGGGATGTGTCTGGGCGTACACGAGGGAAGCGGATGTTAACAGTCACCAAGCATCCAAACCTTTATTTGGATGGTATCGAGTACTTGCCTGCGTATGTATCCGGAGTAAAAGAATACGATTTGTACACGCAGCTTATTAATAAAATTAGTTTATCGAGGGAAGATGACAAAAGGTACATCATTCCTAATAGTACAACAATCTACACATAGAGGCATAAAGATATAAGATAGTTGTTTATATTTGTATAGATTTTGTAAATCTATTGTGTATATTAGTTTTAAGATGCCATAATTTTTAAGTTCTTCTCCCACCTTCCAAATCCTTCCGGCTTCTATCCTGGTTGACAGAGGATACGTGTTATCTCCACGTGGTATTCGCGGGACACTGCGGTTTTAGATTTCTAGGGAAACGGTTGGTTAAAGCATATGTCTTGGTTAGCGGAAAAAAAAGGTTTTAAAGATGGAGTTAAATAAACATGGGCAAAAATCAGTGATTTGGGTCTTTAAAAGGTATAACTTTGTATGGGGTGGTCCTATTTAAAATCTGTTTACAGATTTGGGGTCCCTAAAAAAATTTAATATTAGTTGATACCTAGCAAAATATATTTATCTTAAAAGAGTGACTACCCTGCGTATAATAAATACAATATAACACACTTCCCATAATGTGTTCGTGTTAAATATTACATCTTTGCTACTCCTGTCCTGATGAGCCCCAATTAGGGCTAAGTCCTACTGTAATGTAGGCGAGAAAGATACGATTAAAAGATTAAAGGGGTTTCACGAATTGTAGTTAAGTAAAACCGAGGGTCTTACAACCTATAACGAGCATATACCTCCAAAAGGGTAGGCATGCAACTACGCGGCAGTGCGCGGAGAACAAGAATTCTCTCCAATAAGAAATTAAAGTTTCCATGTACGTAGCACCAGTCATTGGGTAATGGTCGAAATGTGGAACCTATAAAGGTGATTGTTAATTATGGTTTATAAAAATAATAATTTTCGTGGACTAAATAAAATAGCTTAGACTGGTTAATGTATATGGTTACATATTCTCGTACACATCCACAAACATCTGTTTACGTCCACAATGGTGATACCGGTGGTTTTTGTTTAACAAATAGTAGGAAAGATACGTCAGGTGTTAGTGCGTGGAAGCCCATAGGATCGTTGGATTCAAAAAGAACGGTGCGGTGGGATGTATGGTGGCTCCCCGTTAGAATAATCGAAAGTGGTTAATCGGTCGTATTAGATGTTTAAATAAGCGAAAGTGTAAAGGCCTACATAAACAAAAATTTAATTAACCGACAAAAAGTGTGCGATGTGCTACACTTATAAATAAAGTATGGAATGGTGCTTTTAGCGACCCTAGCAGTAAAAGGGCGACTGACTTTTCCAAGCAACTACAAGAATAGCAGTAGCGCAGAGAAGGGGTATGCATGTATTATACAGTTGCTGCAAAATATGTTAGTTTACGCGTAGCTCGGATGTGTAATTAATTGACCACGACTTAAAGATCCCTCGGAGGTTTAAAAATTCTCAGCCCATTGTCGTTCGAAAAATGTTTGGAAATTATCAAAACGGTAGCGGGTCGAAGTTTAATGGATGATTGACCGAGTTTTTCTACCTTTTACGAGGGAATCTGAAATTGATAGACATCGAGCATCTAATTCTCTATTTGGGTAATATCGAGTACTTACCGGTTCTAGAAATCATTACATGCGGCTGACCGCTATGCGAAAGTGTAAAAGCCTACAGAAGCATAATTATCAGACGAAAAAGTGCGCGATGTGCTATAGAAAGTATAAAAAATGGTGCTTTGCCCAGTCCTAACAGTAAAAAGGAGAGTGACTTTTTCTAGCAATTACAAGAATAGCAGTAGCGCGGCGAAGGGGTATGCATGTATTAAACAGCGCATTGTTGCTATAAAATATGTTAGTTTACGGGAAGCTCGAACGTGCACAAATTAAATTTTAATCTATAATTAACCACGGTCGTAAAAATGGGAAATTAATGGGTAATTTGAATACCGCTAAGCATATACTTTCGCTTGGTGATTCATTTGGAAAATATTCAAGCCTATCATTTCCTAAAGTATGACGTAGAAGTTATTTAAAATTAAATTGTTGTAAGTATCCTGTAGACAACAAGTTGGTATTTTCTTAGTAATGGTTTAAAGTGTTTTTGGTTATAGTAGCACTGCATCTTCTACAGCACGACTTGCAGACAACTTGTGTGCGTGTGCTACCGCTCTTTGGATTTTTAATATGCACACGATCCGTATAACATGGAAGACGTTTTCCGGTGTTTCTACTAACGGCATTCGCACCATCGACGAAGCGGACCAGGTGCATGCATTGGCGCTAAATGTATTGGACGAGCAGCGAGGATTATGACGTCATTTAGTTCCCGCCGAATCCTCAACTTCGATCGGATGTCTTCGGAAACCTTCGGTTTGCATTCTATAAGGAGCATAAATCAGGTACGCTCGAGTAAGCTTTTTAGTTAGTTCGCTTACAAGTTTAACTAAAGTGCTATAGTGCGGGTTTTGTTTTGTACTAAAATGGTATCTGCAAACGTTTATAAGTGCAACCTTGCGGTGCTTCCTATACCTGGAAAAATGATCTCAAACGGCACCAGAACAAATGTCGTGGTGTAACATCGCCCAGGGTTAAGCCGTCCGCAGCAAAGTACTTAAACTCTGGGTCTTGCGGTATCGCTTTTACGAGAATGGGCAACTTACAGCGACACAAGGAAAAACAGCACGGCATGTCATTAAGCCGTAAACGTTCAGCTCCGCCAGCTATTAAAGGACCTTGTACGAAACAACCACGAATTATGTGTAAAGTATGCGATTTCGAAATGGAAAAGACTACGTATGCCGCACACTTAAGGAGCAACAGACATAAAAATGCATCAGTTACCGCTACTAGCGACGATGGTGTAGAAATGGTTAGTACAGCGTTTAACAACCGTATGGCTAGCTATCGCATAAAGAACGCCAGTGTCGACGATTGGGTGCCGAGTTTCTTTGGAAGCAGAAAGAGCGATTTATTCGATTAATAAATGAAAAAAGAATACAACATACAGCAGTAAAAGTCTATTGCGAACTCTACGGCGTTTACACCAAAATAGGGGAAGAGAAGTCCGATGTGAAATCCTTTAACACAAAAAATGTGGTTATAACGTCTTCTAGTAATTTAGAGAATATGTATAAGGTCTTAAGCGAGACCATAAGAACAAAATCAGAGGAATTTGAAACATGCGGGTTCGGTTGGTCTTTGGAAAAAGTGCTCTATTTAGAAATAAATATTAATAAGTATGAGCCGATATGAGAAGTTCTAGGTTCAAAATAAAAAATTGTGAATATGTATTTAGAAATGTGGTTTACAAAATTTAAACTGTATTAGTAAAAATTGTCTGTAATAAAAAGTTTTAAGAATGGGCTTTAGATTTTCTTTTAGATATGAGCTGCAGGAAAGTTATAATTTGGAGGGTGTGTGTAAAATGGTAAGGGGTGGTCCTGTTTTAAATCTGTTTACAGATTCGGATTCTACATAAAATTCTAGACTAACAAGATGTATTGCATGTATAAAAATTTATAAGAACGATCAAAAGTCGCTACAGGTAAGAAATCTTAAAATCAGGGTAGGTCCCTGGGGGATGGCGCTATCTAAAAAATTTAAAGAGATTTGGGTAGCTTAAAAAAATTTATAAGAACGCTCAAAAGTCACTACAGGTAAGAAATCTTAAAAATGGGGTAGCTGCCTTGGGGGTGATGCAATCTAAAAAATTCCTAGAAATTTAGGTAGCTGAGAAAAATCTAATCTTAATTGATACCAAACAAGGTAGGTTTATCTCGTGGGTGGAAATGTGGAGAAAGATTTATCTCGCAGAGGGTATATGTGTAACTTTGCAGGGCGTGGTCCGATTTCAAATCTGTTTGCAGATTTGGATTCTATATAAAATTTTAGACTAACAAGATGTATCGCATGACTAAAAAAATTTATAAGAACGCTCAAAAGTCGCTACATGTAAGAAATCTTAAAATTGGGGTAGCACCCTTGGGGTGATGATATCTGAAAATTCTTAGAGATTCGGGTAGCTGAGAAAATCTAATGTTAATTAATACCAAACAAGATAGGTTTATCTCGAAAGATGCATTGGTTAGTCGAAGAAAACTATTTGGTTCAGATAAAAGATAAAAAATGGCTAGTCGAAGAAAACTTTTTTGGTCCAGATGTGTGGGGAAATGAGGGATTTGGGAGCAAATGAGGACGGAAAGAGTCGCTCCTCCTCATTTGCTCCTTATGGGGATTTACATGTAAATGTGGGAGCAAATGAGGGATTTGGGAGCAAATGAGGTTCCAGGATTGCCAATTATGCCCTACTGATAGACGATATGCCCGCAGAATTAATAAAATATGCAAGTCAGAAAACTTTAGACAAATTATATAAACTAGTTAATATAATATATGACACAGGTGAGGTCCCAATAGATTTCGAAAAAAATATTATTATCCCAATTGCAAAAGAGTCAGAAACTGATAGGTGTGAGAATTGTAGAACGGTTACTTTAACTTCCCATGCTTCCAAAATACTAACAATAATAATTAAAAATAGAGTAGAAGCTTTAACTGAGAATTATTTAGGCGAAGATCAATATAATTTTCGTAAAGGCAGAGGGTAGAGAACCGATACCAATGATTAGGATAATTATCAATAAAAGGTTACAAAAAAATAAAAAGACTCATTTCACGTTGTTGGATTTACAAAAAGCATTCGATAGGATTAATTGGATTGTTATGTTCAGGGTTTTGCGAAAAATAAAAATCTCTCATAGGGATAGAAAAAATATTTACAGTCTATATAAAAACCAAAGCGTAGTAATTAGATTTGATAAAATAGAAAAGGAAGCTAAGATTAGAAATGGTGTTAGACAGCGCTGTATACTATCTCCCTTGATTTTTAATGTTTATATTGAAAAAACTTTAAACTTAGCTAGAGAGAGAAAAGAGATAGGTATTAGTGTACAGAAAATAGACATGTTACGTTCTGCAGATGATATAGCCATTATAGCTGAGTCCAGACTTACTAATAGCTAATAGTATTAGTTTAGATAATAGAAAAAGTTTCTTAAAGTCGTAGGTATGGAGTGTTCTATTATACGGTAGTGAAACTTGGACAATTAAAGAGGTAGATAAGAAAAAGATAGAAGTTTTTGAAACTTAGTATTATAAGAGAATGTTAAAGATTAGTTGGACATATTATTATAACCCCGTAAACGAGGTACGCGAGCCACTGATGACAGTTGGTAGCGATATTACATAATGTAAAAATTGACGTGCAAATTATCCATGACGTCACACAATATGCAAATTAATGCAACATAATTACACCAATTTTAAAGGAAATAAATTTTAAAGAAAACCCCAAAGAGAGCACTTACGTAAACATGTAGAGCTTCCTTCAAGATTACTCCATGATGGCGGCGGCTTCCTTCAAGATTATTCAATGATGGGTACAGCGGGGCTCCGTTATCGACCCTTCTCGGGCGTCAGCTGCTTCGCTGCTCTTTTTCGGGCGTGGGAATTCTTGAGCCGGGTTGAATGCAAATTTAATATCTTCTTCCTATGTAGAGGGAACGACAGGAACGGGTTTATAAGGAACGATAATCAAAGATAAGAGAAATAAGCGATCTACATAACAAAAAGATACGATAAGATACCAGACCAATTACACCTGTTCACATCTCGGAGGCTAGTTCTCACGCGTCACCCTGAAATTTCCCACTATTCTCCTTCGTCCACACGCGTCGGTGCGATCTGGCGCAAACGGACTGTCTGAAGTGACGGAAATACGCGCACAAGTCTTTTTAAATTTATGGCGCGAAATTCTTACATATTAAAACTTATAAGAATGTTTACGGCCGATTTCGGCACGCAACAATCGTGACAAAGCCATAGAAGAAAAAACTTAAAAAAAGAAAATGACTGTTCACACAGTAACATCTTAAAATCTAAATCCTAACTAACCTACATAAATCCTAACTTAAATCCTATCAAATGTTTATTTGAGGCGCCACCTGGTTTTTTCCGACCGATAACACGTCTTCCGGATTACCAAGAAACGAAACAGTGCACACACGAGTCTTTGGTGTGGCGCAGTTATAATCGACAGCACAAATTTGTCGGGGAGCATGAAACACTACTTAAACTAAAACAAATGCGACAAGTCGCCTAACCTATACACTAACCTAAAGCTAACATTACAGTTTCCTAAGTGCAGACGCACATGAGCGTTGCATCTAGACTGTTTCTTCGTTGGCAAAAAACTGCCCAAATTTAAAAATGTTCAAAAGAGTAAGTTACTCTACACTCCAGCAAATTTTTAATTTCTGGTACTCTGGTTTAATAAACAATACACATCAAAACTTGTCCATGACATGGTTGTGAATCAACAAATTTACAAAACGTACCGCCTTACTAAATCCTTACATTGCTAACCTAACAAATTACATTTCTACCATCAGGTTAGCTTTTTCACTTAATATTCAAGAAAAATAATTTCCACGTCTGGTCATAAATACCAAACGTTAGGAAGATAAAAAGATAAAGCTAGGTCTCAAGTTATTATCGAAGATAATAGATAAGATAACGATATTGAGCTTAAGTTATTATCAAAGGTAATAGTAAAGATAACGATATTCAGCTTTAGTTATTATTACAGGTAATAGGTAAGATAACGATATTAAACTAAGGTTATTATCAAAGATAATAAATAAGATAAAGATATTAACCTAAGTTATTATCAAAGACAATAGATAAGATAGCGATAGAGTGGCTCCGTGGAGCCGTTAAATGGGAATTTTTCGTGCCCCCTAAAAAGGGCGACCTGTGAAGCAGGCCAATTTGCAATCAACCACTCGAGGGACCGACAAAGGCATTTGGGTGCATCCCTGCACCCGGCGTTAATTGATATCGGTGATATAATCACCCGATAGCCACACGATATTTCTACATACACTCACACATTCACACACTCATACATACATTCACTGTTAGCGACCATGTGCGCTGACAGCGGCACCGCATGACCTCACGAAAGATTCCCAGAGATGTGGTCTTGGTGTCTGTGAAAACCCCCCGCGCAACCACACGGTGACTGACGGAAACGAAAAGGCAGTAGAAATAGGAACGGTAGAAAGAGGGAGGTAGGTATTTGAAATGCATAAAAGGCACTTCCAGGTAGAAAAAAATAGAGGAAGGGCTCGCATTGAGCTAAAGAGACAGAAAAGGTGGATAGCAAAGCACTACTCAACCAGCCAATGTAGTCAGTAGCCCGGAGTGAGGAAAAAATTACTCTTATGCAGTAGACGGGTGTTCCGGGACGAGAACAGGTCTACGGAAAGAAAGATAAGGCAGAAACGGAGACAGCAGGATACGAAAAAGTAGAGTTTTTGGACAAGCGTCCGAGAGAAGGTAGAGAGTTGTCCCTATATAACACAGATGTGTCTGAAGAACCACCTGCGATCTTAATCCGACAAGTTAAGGTATATCATAAGTTAAAAAAATTCACTAGACTCTTAACGAGAACTAGTACAATCATTTTCCTAACGTGTGCATCCACTACGATAAGAAAATCAGACAAAAGTTGACACAACAACTTAGGAGTATCATTACAGATACATTCAGACAAAAACAAACTGTTTCAAGGTAATTTTTTAAAACTGTAACACCCTAAACACACAAAGATGTCTAATTATAAGCAATTAAACACAGACACACTGTCCCAATATGCTAAAACAACCGAAAATTTAATAAGATATCAATAAGAGGCAATAGAAACCCACCACGAAGTTCAACAAAAAAAAAACGAAAAAAATGTTTATACGTTATGATGATTTAGTAGAAGGAGAAACAGATAATGATATTGGGTAATGTGAGCGACTGTAATAATTCAGAGGAAAAACACATGGAATAGAAAGTCCTAGTTTTTTGCAACTGCGAATATGAACTATTTCTTACAATGGCATAGGCCGCGTTTCCTATGTGAGCCCAAAGAAGAAAGCATCCACTCTAACATCAGCTAAAACCAATCATAAAAATTCAATGAGTTATTACAACCAAAGTTACGACAATTACCACACAAAATTAAACGGTGTAAGATAAACACTAAAAACAAAATAATCTGTTGCAGGAAAAGTTCGAGGATTAATTAAATGAAACGACAGAATCATACTGTGGAGTCTAGACAATAAAGCGATATATAACTAACGGTATGTTAAAGGAAAAGTCAACCAAAAGCAAAAAGATAGGTACTTTAAGGTAAATAAGTTATACGTGTAGACGGTATATGTTGTATAAGAGGGGGAATAAGTAATTAAGGTTAATTAATTGGTAGTAAGGACAAAAACCATTCGGTAAATCATTAGGCAAATGAAACGTAAAAAAATTTTGAATGTACGTAGGGTTGAACGATTTTAAAGATAATTTTATGCCATCTAATGTGGTTTAAATCGATATGTAAAGAGATAACAGTAATCCAAACCCGATTCACTGATAAAATTGTTGAAAAACAGAAAAATATCTTGTAGCACATATATTTACTAGGATGAGAAACTCTGGTTTGAGTTCTACCCAAACTAATGAACAAAAATTCCAACATCATTCTCAAAAAATGATTCACAAATTGCTAAAACGACAAACTTACCAACCAAATTCTCGTCTAGAGCTACATAATGCTGAGCGACCGGCCCTTCGATGGGTCTCGTCTAGACTTACATACAGCTAGACGACCAAATTCGATAGTAAATCTCGTTTAATAGATCTTAAAATAATGCGTTGGAATATTGATATATCTAAAAAAATATGCTATCAAGATAAAATCATACTCGTTATACAAAAGAAATATTCTACGATACATGTATAAGGAGAACAGTATTCCAAATTATTAAAATATTCTTTTGATATCTCGGAAATTATCCACAACTATCGTAAATGAGCTTAAATATACAACGTTAACGACAACTTCATTATTGCAGTGTTTAAAGGAGCAGATATAAAGAGATTCAGTTTATTACAACATTTTAGACGGTAAAAGATATAGTTAGATAATTGCGTTAACTGTATTTGAAGGGAACTTTAAAAGGAATTTATAGGTTGCAGTTGTCTAAATTAGTAAGAAAACACCTTTAGCACGATATCCGAATAAGCCAGTGTTTAAGAAAACAGATATAACAACATTACGTTACTCTACGTTTTAGAAGATATGTTAAAAGCTCAGTTAATTACAAAATTTATATTTGGAGATGGAATTTTTTTATGCAGGTAATTGTAATTTACAATTGATAATTTAGGTTATAAAAAGACACTCAAAATTGTAGAAAAATACATTATTATGTGTTATTTAAACGGTAGCTTTAAAAATAGATCTCAAAATAAAGTTAAGATAGACTAAAAAAATTTCAAAGTAAAGGGGTTATTCTAACTACATTTTACAGCAGTTTTGAAAGATTTTTTCTTCTTCTTTTTCATAGTGGATAGAAAATAAGCTATTTACTTATAGTTAAAAATACTCACAGGCAGAATTATATAATCCAAACATGTGTTTTAATCGAGGTTATGTTATGTAATAGACACTCCTGAAAAATATACACTTTTAATTTTATTCCAAACAAATTAGATACTTTTTTTTAGAGAATATAAGTTAGAAGCACACTATTTTTTTTTAATATTACGAGAATTACTTGAGTTAGCAATACATTGCAAAAAAAATATACCAGCAAAATCAATGTCATATTAAAATAGCATAACAGCTGTCATATCATTTCAAATGATTGACATAGTAACTTCCAGTGCTACCATCCTAAATTTTTATGAGTTAATAGATATTAAAAATATTCATAATTGTATTTTTTTTAAATGAAAAAGCTAGGAATATAGTTAATCAATACATTATGAAGTATAAAACAATCAGAAAAATTTTTCTTTCACAACCTAACCACGTTGAATGCGTCACTATTATAACCCCGTATACGAGGTACGCGAGCCACTGATTACAGTTGGTAGCAATATTACATAATGTAAATATTGACGCGCAAATTATCAACAAAACAAGAAAACAAAATAAGAAAATAAATAAAAATCAGTTAACTAAATGTCACCATGACATAACTCGCAATTAGTTAGCGGTTTGGCATGTTGGCAGCGATTCGTTGCTTAAGCCTTACCAATTACCATAACATACAGTTTAACACTTTTCTTTTTTTGGAGGGGATAACCAGGTATTATTTCATTTCCTTATAAATGGGAATCATGTAAACATGTTGGAGTTCTTTAACCACCATCAGGTTGCTAATATCTATGTAGAGCCAGGCAGATAGGAAAAAAACAGTAGGATTTAGAAAGACCTAGACCACGCTATATTAGTCAAATTATTAGAAATTTAGGTTGTGAAGGGTATGTAAAACTTTTTAGATTAGCACAGAATAGAAAAGAAGTTAGAGCTGCGTTAAACCGACCCTAAGTAATATCGAAAACAAAATGATGATGAAAGTGCACGTTCTAAGGCATAAGGGAATAGTGCGGAATATATTAAAAGCAAAGAAAAGAAAGGAGGAAATAGAGATAGACCTAGATTAGATTATTGCACACAGATAGTGAAAAATGTAGGTTATGAGAATTTCAGGGAAATGTGTAAGCTAACTCAGAATAGAATTCAATGGAGGTACACGTCTAAGCAGTTCTAGGACAGGTGATGACGACCATAAAGTTCAATATTATTATTTTATTAATTAATTTTTAGCAACTCCTTAAATTAATTTTATCAAAATTAATACTATACTAAACTGTACCATAGCTATAAAGCCGCAAATACGTCTCTGTCATACACGGTGGGTTTCACTTTTCGGACACTTGTTGGTGGCGCACGGTGCTGCAACTGTATGGAATATATGGCATAAATAATTACTCAAACTGTGCTTGAAAAAGCGGCGCTTAATATATTATTTGTTATTTACTAAATATTTAACTACAATGATTGAACAAACATTTCAAGTCTGTATAAACAAAGACTTACTTCCAGGTTCATGCAGACCAAGAACAAAAATTTTTATAATTAAAAAATGTTTAATTTTAAATTAAACATAACAGCACAAAAAACACTAACAAACTGAAAAATATTTCATCATCATCATTAGATCTTCAGTCCTGGAACTGGTTAGACGCGTACCCTTATTGTTTCCTATTCCGAACTAACCTACACATTTCCCTGAAATTTGCACAGCCTGCATCTATCACTATCTAATCTAGGTCTCCATCAACCTCTTTTTTCCTATTTCTGCTTGTAATATATCCCATACTATTCCCCAAAAATGCCTTAGAACGTATTCTGCCCATCTATTTCTCCTACTTTTCCACAGATGTCCTTGTTCCCTACTATTTCTATAATCTATTTGTTATTAACTTTGTCTACCCATGCTATCATCCTCATACACCTGAAGCACAGCATTCCAAAAGGCTGCTGCCGTTTTAATGTCTACTTTTCCTACTGCCCGTATTTCATAGGCATACTGTGCTGTGCTCCAAACATGCTTTTAGCAATTTTCTTCTTGTTACTATGTTTGTTGTCTTTCAGTATAAGCGCTGTTCTTTCTTGTTAGATGCAGTTCGGTCCCCTTCTATTGTTTTACAATTATATACCCTATTTCTCCGATATTCAGTGGTTATAGAGGGGGATAAGCAGCCTGTGGCTGCCAAGTTCTCCCAGCACTTGAACATTTACCGATTTAATATTTTTTCCAATATATCTTTTCGCACAGTCAACATTAGTTACAGATATTTCACAACCAACATTTGCAGTTGTTTATAATAATCATCAGATTATCTGCACTTATTTTTTCGTAACGTATTCATTTCGATTTTTAGGTTCTCTAACTTACCTACTTGCTTCATACTTCTAACATTCCACGCTGCGACCCGCAAAATGTTCCCGGCTCTTATTCTGAACTTTCCGATCGCATTCTCCGAAGTAGTCCCCTCCCGGAGATCCGAATGGTGGACTATTTTTCTTCGGAATCTTTTACCCCAGAGAATGCCATCTTTTTATTACAATTTAGGTACGCTGTGTACTTGGGAGGTAATGTGGTGGTTTCCTGTTGCCTACCACATCGCAGTAGCTTAGACTGCCACACCGACCCCTACAGTCTTTGCCAATCTAAGTACCAAAAGAGCAGCTGCCCTCTTTCAAGGACCTGTCTTAGTCTAGTTTCTCACTAACGACCCTACTACTTTGGTTGGACCTGTGGTTTGGCTCTTTAGTTCATTAGAACACGCAAGCCATTGCACCCGTTCTAGTAATCTAGAACTTCGGCAAGGTGCAGGTCCATTCAAAATGAAAATAATATTTAAACATTTCTTAAATACCATTGTAATTGTTGCCTGTAAACTCTTAAGATTATGTAAATAACTGCATATTCAAAACAATACACGTAATCAATGCAGCCTAAGATCAAAACTCATTTAGAAGTAATTTTAGTCTTCATCACAACTACTTAGAACTAATTGATCTAATTTAGTATAAGGAACACTGCCCTCCGATATATTTGGCATTTTTGTCAATCATATCTGACATTGTCAAGTTTTTGACTTATGTCAGTTATAGACAGGAAGCTACACTCAAAATTACAGCTATAAGCCAAGTATTTCATATATAAATATTTTAGGTAGTTAATTCTGTAATTAACTACCACCTTTGGACGTCAAAAATACTGCGAAAGCTGCTCTGCTATCTCTAAAAGTTAAACCTTCTACTACTCGTGCTCCACGATTTGGGCGCCAGAAATACTGCGAACTGCGGTCTGTTTCGAACTTGGTTTCTGATGACGTTCCTCGTTCATGGGTGCCAAACTGCTACCAACCTTCGGTGCTACTAATATACCTAAAAAGCTTAAAACTTTCTGCTTCGCAATCAAGTTTGCCACGACTGCTCAGCTGATTTCTGCGATTCAACTACCCACAAAAAAAAATAGCTGCTACGGTATATCACATACATTTATTACATGCTCAGAGAAAAATACACGCCAAATTACAAATAAACTTCTCGTTCACATATTATTTATATATTATATACATCCCCATTAATAATAATACATTTCGAGATCCATAATTCCTCAGATTAATTATTTCCAATTGATTATCTGAGAAAGTAACAGGGCTTTACCACATGTTTTACTTTAACCTTGTTTTAATAAGAGCTTCCAGTAAAACCTTAACCTTTCGTGCTACTGTTCGCACATCAAACAGCAAAAAGTCCCTTTTACATTGTACAAACAAAACAAATATTACTAATATTTTAAACCTTTTTTCTTAACATAAATTTCCACATAAAAATACAGTAAAATAATACAATAAAAAAAGTACTATCTGTAACTCTTTCCCAGTTTTGTCCTTTTTGTTCATATATTATACCCACAAGCAATAAAAGCAACAGTTACCTGGATACTATCTCTGCACACGGCCTGCCACCATTCCCTCAAAGACTGCGGCATACAGGAACACTCCGACTTAACTTGTAATAACCATAACCGCCAGCTGCAACCATTTGATCACGAAATCAATTCATCTACCACATTGAAGGTGTATCCAAATTCCACAAGCTCTGCTACTAATACTATCGACTGTTGGTAAACAACCAAATTGACCAACCACTGACATCTTCTACATTTCCATTTGTATACTCATGCACACGTAGTGCAAATTAAAATTAAAACAATCTTTACTTACGTTAAGAACTCTTTTATTCAAGTCGTTAAAGTATTTTACTCCGGTTGTAGACTCACCGAACGCTTTACGCTATTCGAACTCTGAGACTAAGGGGGTAAGACACTAAAGAGTCTAAAGAGAGCTCCACAACCATCTCTTGGTGTTTATATATCCTTCTTCCCCCTTGAAAGCATGTTTGAATTCTTCAAACTTTCACAATACAAACATTCAATTCTACGTACACTTTCAACGGTTACCTAATTCTTAAAACTTTCTCACCAACGTAGACAAACAACTACAACCGAAACTCACTTTGAAAAATCACTTCAACATAACAAACACGCACGCCTAACTAACTGATTTTCGTCGAATTTTAATAATCCCACTCTTGTATATTCATTCCAACAGACAAAAGTTAATGTTCAAATATGGCCCTAATGCAACCCAATTTATACCTATTTTACTCTAATCTACATGCTAAATTAACTATCTTTTTACCTTGTCTTCAAACTGTCTTAGAACGACCAACCGCTTACCCCTTATAAATAACGTTCAAACTATGCCTATGTTAACACGTGCTATACTTATCTCACTTCTATAAACACGCCTTATCCTCACATATCTTTTACTTTGTTCTCACTTCACTAAACCTTGTATTCACTCACCTAAGCCAACGAACGCTTATGTTCACCTACACCTATCTTACTTGTACCTATTCTTACTAATAATTTTTCCTTGTTTCCTCTTTTGCAAGCCGCATTTGTAACTGACAACAGCTGTTTCCCATTTTACCTATAAATCTATTTAATTGACAGCCATAACCAACACTACCTAAAATTTTTGTTATTTGTTCAACGTTTTAATCTACCCTTCTTCACGAAATCCAAGAAAATTGCGACGGTTTACATTCGTTTTTAAATTAATTGTCCTAGGAAAGTTTCTTCAAAACATGTTTAAAAACTTCTCGTAAATATAATACAACTGCCACTTTGCTTGTAAACTAAACGATTTTAAATCTTAGAAAAGCTTTTGAATAAATATCCATCCCTAGTATTTACTGTTGCTACCTTCAACGGTTAAATATGTTTATGATATGAAATTTAGATGCTCGCTTCTTCCCCTATAGGTTCTAAACGCTTTTGGAAAATATTCGTATACTTAAATACGACTGATAAAATATGTTTATGACCTATTAAATGCCATTTTACCCACGGAATGTTTATATTATAACACACGCTAAATGATTATGCAAAATTACATTTTAACTTCTTGGAATATTACGTAAAATTATTAATTTCTAATCTAATGATTTGAAAAGCGTTTCAAAATTTTTATTTATATTTCACATGCCGAATTACGAAGTAAATTGCAAAAATGAATACATAATGCTCTTTTAATCCCCAAATATCACAGTAATATATATATGCATATATATATATATATATATATATATATATATTGCTATGATAAGGGGGTAGTTTAAGAGTATATTAAGTCATAGGGGGTCGTAGGATAAATGTAAATATTATTAACGTTAAAAAAACCAAACAATTCCACCAGTAAATACGAGTAAAACGACTATTTTATATAAAGTCAATAGCGAGCGCACTGTATATAAATCATAACCAATTTAATTCATAAGAAAGAAGCTCACTATTCAATAACCAGATACTATTTAGCTGAAATAATAATGTGTACGTCGTATAATACATTCTAAGTTAAATATACAATTCCAGAATTGGAAAGAAACGAGAAAATTAGGATTTGAACGCATCGATTTTAATCAAGGTAAACACGTAATCGGTGAAGATAAACAAACTGGCATACAAGCTATTTAATAAGATGATTAAAATATCAACACATAAATAAGTAATCGCGTTCAAATACCTCATTATTAAAAATATGAATACGTGACAAAAGAAATTGTATTTCGATAAAATCCAACATATTTGGAGTAACAAACAAAATAAATAACAGGCGGTCCGCGATTTGATAAAGTTTGGACTATAGTCGACACAAACAGAAAGACGTGACCAAAATGCAATAAAATTTGGACTTTCTACAAAATATACTGCCCGAAGTTGAACTTCTACGTTTGAGATCATACTTCTGAACAACAATTAAAACAAGGACTTTTTAGAAATACCGATTTCTGCAGAAATAGGCGCAAAGTACAACGCGTTGATCAACAAACACACGATGAACACCAATAAAGAAATTGATAGGTGGAGGTGAAGATTAATAATTTATTAAACTTAGTGAAAATTAAAACGTGCCAATTTATAAAACGAGAAATAGCCGTTTTGATCTTGAAACGGCTGTGATTATACCTGTAAACAAATATCCGTCTAAATAAATAGCTACAAACAGGCTTAAAGGAAATTCTAAATAAGCCTACAAGGAAACGTCAAGAAACTCAAATTAAACTACAAACAAGCTCCAAGTCATTCCAAGAATTCGAGGGGAAAATTCAAGCAACAATTAATTAATCATTCTGGTCAACAAGTGAAGAAACTACACTAACGAATCAAGCTGTAACAATCCATCGATATTCAGAGGCAATTCCTAGAGACACGCAAGACCTGTGTTTACAGGTCAGAGATTCTATTCATTATTAGTATAAGACCGTTTTTCAATTTTAACATTTAATATTTGCTATATCAAATATCTGTAAGAGTCATCAAAAATCATTTGAGAATTTGAAAAATAGAGAAAGAATTATTTGAACGTTCAAAGGTACTTAAAAGTAATTACCGTGATATATTTTTGCTGGCTTTCAGGGGACATAAAATTTGGTAGAATCACATAAATATCAATATTTATTCAGGGGTTAATTTTTGAATATTAAACGAATTAATAATTTATTGACATAAAAGTGTACATATTATTGATTATTATATTGTATATTCTTGGATTGCCTCTTTTTCAATTTTATTTTAATTTACATTATCTTAACAGATAGGTAATAGAAAGAAAAGGGGTTAACCAAACTTTATGTTCGAAACGTAGGGGAGTTTCACAGCAATTTATATATGACAACCAACTAGGGAATTCAAAGCAATATATATATATATATATATATATATATATATATATATATATATATATATATATATATATATATATATATATATATATATATATATATATATATATATATAGATGAGTATTTTCTTGCTGTGTGGTTTTAATAGCGAATTGAGTATTCTTGGGAATAAAACAGCGATAGAACTATATTCTCTTTATTCTTTTAGAACTCGAGCTTTCGAGAATCTTTATCTCTTCTTCAGGAGTAAACTACAAATAGTGGTTGTACATAATGGTTTATACTTAAATTACTTACGAATGTGAGAAATGGATAAATTGTAAAAATTTTATGGTTTGAAAGTTATTTTCTATTGAATGAAAAGTAATTTGTCAATGTCAAATTTTGAGTATTGTGATGTATTTGTTATTTGAATAAATCGTTGTTGGACATGAATTTTGGATCATGTGTTATTTTTATTTTGAATATTAATGGGTTTCTGGTGACAGTGAAATTATTTGTGGTGTATTTAAAGTGGAAACATTGCTGAAAATTTTGATGCGTTGATTATGGGACGTTTTTGAATTGTAATTGTGATGAATTTGAGTGTATGGATGAATGGTGAGAGGAGATAGATACTGGAAACGTGTCAATTGTGGAAAATGATGTAGAGAAGTTGTATTTTTAATGTTTCGTGTTTTTGTCTATTTCTAGAAGGTAAGCATAGACGCAACTTAAATTGTCAATGTCTTTCCTTTGATTTAACGCTTTTGGTTCTTGTGAAATTCTTACCATTTCAATGAATTTTCTTTTATTGGAATTTCTTTCAAAATCTAGAATTTGACTATTTTCGTAATCCATGTTGTGACCAGTTTCTATTATGTGGCGCGAAAGAGCTGAAGAGTTGATCATTTTTCTTGTGTCACTTTTGTGTGAAGTGATTCTTTGGTGTAGTGTCCTTGATGTTTCACCAATATAATGTTGTTTGCAATTGTAGCAGGTGATTTTGTATATTAGATTCGAGTTGAATTTCTTTGGTATGGGGTCCTTGACTTTTGTGTGTAGATTTCTGCCAAGTTTTGTGTTTTTTATCGCTATTATAATGTTCGGGTTTTTGATAGTGGAAGATATTCTTTTGGTAAGACCTTTGATATATGGTAAAATTGCAAATGTTTTGATGTTTTGTGATTGTAGATCAATTTGATTTGTACATTCTTCGGATGTTGTGGGTTTTTTGTTGGGTGTGTTATGTATAAGTTTTTTTAAAAAGGTTGGTGGATAACCATTTTTGATTAAAATGTTGTGAATTAATTTTAAATTTTTGTCGATATATATTTGATTCGAGAGTTGTGTGATTCTGGTTTTTAGATTTATGATCGTGTTGATTTTGATGTGCATTGGATGATAAGAGAAATAGTTGATGTATCTTCCTGAGGCTATTGGTTTCTTGTACCAGTCTGTTGTGATGGTGGTGTTGTTTCTAATGATTTTCATATCTAAAAATGGTACTGCATTATGTGTTTCATTTTCTATTGTGAATTGAATGTTTTGGTCGTAGGAATTGAAAATTTGTAAAATGGTTTCTTGTGTATCTTTGGGTATTGCACAGATCAAATCATCTACGAATTTTTACAAAAAGGTAACTCGAATGGTAATTTTGGTATGCATGTGTCTAGAAGTTCATCTATTACGTATTGCGCAATTATTGGTGAAATAACTGAGCCCATGGGAGTTTCTGTTATTTGTTTATAGAATGTTCCTTGAAATGAAAAATAGTTGGAGTTGAAGATGAATTGAATGATTTGTATGAAATCAGATAGTGGTAATTTGCAATGATTTTGATAGTCTCCCATTTGTTTCTTATGCTTGAGATGGCGAGATTTTCGGTTATGTTTGTGAATAAAGATGTAATGTCTAGACTTATAAGAATGTAGTTGTTGGGTATCTGGAAGTTGTTTATGAATGATGCGAAATGGAAAGAATCTTTGGTGTGGTATGTGTTTTCGATATTGTATGCCGTTGTTAAGATATCCGTGATGAATTGTGTAATTTTGCTGCTTGGACAATCGATTGAAGAAATTATGGGTCTCAAAGCTAGTTCAGGTTTGTGGATTTTTGGTAATCCATAGAATTTTGGACATACACTGTTGTAAATCATTAATTTCTTGGCTGTTAGAGGAGTTTCGAAATTTTTTTGTTCTTTTAAAGCTTTCACAATTTTATTTGCTTTTTGTTGAAGCGTAATTGTTGGATCTCTGAGTAATGTTGTGTAATATTTATCCATTTCTCACATTCGTAAGCAATTTAAGTATAAACCATTATGTACAACCACTATTTGTAGTTTACTCCTGAAGAAGAGATAAAGATTCTCGAAAGCTCGAGTTCTAAAAGAATAAAGAGAATATAGTTCTATCGCTGTTTTATTCCCAAGAATACTCAATTCGCTATTAAAACCACACAGCAAGAAAATACGCATCTATATCATTAACATGGGATTTTATCAAGACACAGAAAATAACTACGGTACAAAAATGGTTCAAAATCTCAAAGAATTCTCCAATAACTCCAACAAATTAGCCAACATCAAAAACAGAAGAATTTTTCTAACCAGATCAAAACTAACAATATCTATCCAAAACACATCAATGACAGTGTTAGAAAAATTGACAACATCTTTGAATATAAAAATGCATACATGGGACACAAACTAAGTGATTTCAGCACCAAACTCAAACACAAAATTATCAATTTGGAACTATCACTCACACAACAAAACTTATCATTCTTAGTAAAAAGACAAGATGCTCTTGTCACAACCATCACTCAAACTTTACCAACAAATATATGGTCAGAATATAAACGTAGAATCAATTTAAGATTCAACAAATGCTTCTATAACACTAAAACCAAAAACACCAAAAAATTTGACTTTCTACTCTCAACTCAAAAGATCAATATGAATACAGAAAGTGAATGGTTCAAAAACCTTACTGACACAGACATACCGGAGAATATTAAAACCTTCATGGCACTTGGTCCAAAATTTGGAATAAAACCCACCAACCAGGACATCTCGATCCCACAATTACTAGCAGAAGTGGAACTAGCAGACCATTCCTTAGATGAAAAAGAAAAACTCTTAAGTAAAACTAAAATTACAAATACTATCACCAACTTTTTTTCATAATAATAAAAACACAAGAGATTACTTCAATGAGTTATACAACAAATCCAAGAGATTTCTCAAAAAACATCCTGAACTCGTCCTCATCCAATCTGATAAAGGGAATGTAACAGTTCTAATGCTAAAATCCAAATACAATGAGCTAGCATTAAACCTTCTATCTAACAACAAATATTACACAACATTACCCAGAGATCCAACAAGTACGCTTCAACAAAAAGCAAATAAAATTGTGAAAGCTTTAAAAGAACAAAAAATTTTCGAAACTCCTCTAACAGCCAAGAAATTAATGATTTACAACAGTGTATGTCCAAAATTCTATGGATTACCAAAAATCCACAAACCTGAACTAGCTTTGAGACCCATAATTTCTTCAATCGATTGTCCAAGCAGCAAAATTACACAATTCATCACAGATATCTTAACAACGGCATACAATATCGAAAACACATACCACACCAAAGATTCTTTCCATTTCGCATCATTCATAAACAACTTCCAGATACCCAACAACTACATTCTTATAAGTCTAGACATTACATCTTTATTCACAAACATAACCGAAAATCTCGCCATCTCAAGCATAAGAAACAAATGGGAGACTATCAAAAATCATTGCAAATTACCACTATCTGATTTCATACAAATCATTCAATTCATCTTCAACTCCAACTATTTTTCATTTCAAGGAACATTCTATAAACAAATAACAGGAACTCCCATGGGCTCAGTTATTTCACCAATAATTGCGCAATACGTAATAGATGAACTTCTAGACACATGCATACCAAAATTACCATTCGAGTTACCTTTTTGTAAAAAATTCGTAGATGATTTGATCTGTGCAATACCCAAAGATACACAAGAAACCATTCTACAAATTTTCAAATCCTACGATCAAAACATTCAATTCACAATAGAAAATGAAACACATAATGCAGTACCATTTTTAGATATGAAAATCATTAGAAACAACACCACCATCACAACAGACTGGTACAAGAAACCAATAGCCTCAGGAAGATACATCAACTATTTCTCTTATCATCCAATGCACATCAAAATCAACACGATCATAAATCTAAAAACCAGAATCACACAACTCTCGAATCAAATATATATCGACAAAAATTTAAAATTAATGCACAACATTTTAATCAAAAATGGTTATCCACCAACCTTTTTAAAAAAACTTATACATAACACACCCAACAAAAAACCCACAAATTGATCTACAATCACAAAACATCAAAACATTTGCAATTTTACCATATATCAAAGGTCTTACCAAAAGAATATCTTCCACTATCAAAAACCCGAACATCAAAATAGCGATAAAAAACACAAAACTTGGCAGAAATCTACACACAAAAGTCAAGGACCCCATACCAAAGAAATTCAACTCGAATCTAATATACAAAATCACCTGCTACAATTGCAAACAACATTATATTGGTGAAACATCAAGGACACTACACCAAAGAATCACTTCACACAAAAGTGACACAAGAAAAATGATCAACTCTTCAGCTCTTTCGAGCCACATAATAGAAACTGGTCACAACATGGATTACGAAAATAGTCAAATTCTAGATTTTGAAAGAAATTCCAATAAAAGAAAATTTATTGAAATGGTAAGAATTTCACAAGAATCGAAAGCGTTAAATCAAAGGAAAGACATTGACAATTTAAGTTGCGTCTATGCTTACCTTCTAGAAATAGACAAAAACATGAAACATTAAAAATACAACTTCTCTACATCACTTTCCACAATTGACACGTTTCCAGTATCTATCTCCTCTCACCATTCATCCATACACTCAAATTCATCACAATTACAATTCAAAAACGTCCCATAATCAACACATCAAAATTTTCAGCAATGTTTCCACTTTAAATACACCACAAATAATTTAACTGTCACCAGAAACCCATTAATATTCAAAATAAAAATAACACATGATCCAAAATTCATGTCCAACAACGATTTATTCAAATATCAAATACATCACAATACTCAAAATTTGACATTGACAAATTACTTTTCATTCAATAGAAAATAACTTTCAAACCATAAAATTTTTACAATTTATCCATTTCTCACATTCGTAAGTAATTTAAGTATAAACCATTATGTACAACCACTATTTGTAGTTTACTCCTGAAGAAGAGATAAAGATTCTCGAAAGCTCGAGTTCTAAAAGAATAAAGAGAATATAGTTCTATCGCTGTTTTATTCCCAAGAATACTCAATTCGCCATATATATATATATATATATATATATATATATATATATATATATTAATACAGAAGAATAATCCACATTTGGAATGCAAATGAATGCTTGATATATATTAATAGTTATTAAGATGAAATGAAAACCCAACTTTGTATTTAAAGTTGAATTACCATTTCAAATCGAACTAGTAATTGAAAACCACTAAAAGAACGGCTACAGCAGGATTTGAACCTGCAACCTCTGATTCTCCGGATCAGTGCTCTAACCAATTGAGCTATCTAGCCTAATTGTTTAGATGATGTTATACTTAATCCTACTGAAGCTTGGCCCTTGTAAATGATTTTCAATTACTTCTTGCATTTAAGGAAATTGAATCTAGTTATATACATAATTCATGTACTAATAACTTGATCATCCCATTTTTGCAACGTTCGGAATAATACAAACATGTAATTATATTATTATTAATACAGAAGAATAATCCACATCAAGACGTAATTGAAAATCATTAACAAGGGCCAAGCTTCAGTAGGATTAAGTATAACATCATCTAAACAATTAGGCTAGATAGCTCAATTGGTTAGAGCACTGATCCGGAGAATCAGAGGTTGCAGGTTCAAATCCTGCTGTAGCCGTTCTTTTAGTGGTTTTCAATTACTAGTTCGATTTGAAATGGTAATTCAACTTTAAATACAAAGTTGGGTTTTCATTTCATCTTAATAACTATATATATATATATATATATATATATATATATATATATATATATATATATATATATATATTAAAATATATTATAAAATGATTTAAAAGATATCTGAAAGTAAACACCTTAATTTACACTCCTATCAATGTTTTCTAAATTTAAAACACTACAATAAACTAAGGATTGATAAATAATTACTTGTTAAACTAGGCTAAAATGCTATTTACTCGTGGTGAAGCGTTTGAGATTTAAAAGAAGCGTTTTGGTTAACTGTTCTTCAATAAAACGTTTATCTAATATAATACCAACTGAATGTATTCCGGTTTGTTGTAAATGTCATGTTAACTGTTTGATGGATACTTTATTTCATTAATTAATTAATGTACCATAGTACCTGTAAAAGAATATATTTTAGCATGTTTAGTTAGCATAAAGTAATTGTAAGATTTGTGGAATGTCAACCAATGATAATTAGTATAAGTGACACAAGTATCTGTTCCAAAATAGGAATTATACATAATAATAAGGGATCAATCAATGTACTTCTTAGACATTTTGTAAATAGTAGGCAAGTTATAATTTTGAAACTATCTCCTAGGTAGTAAGCGTTTAGAAAATAAGAGTTCAATTTAAAATTTTTTGTAAAAAAAGATGTTTTGCTTTGGAGCTTGTTATTGAATTTAATAAAAAAAGAATATATCTATTTGAAATTTATCCTTCTTATTTAATCATTGTGTTGTTGGAGTAATATAAAGAATTTAATATTTGTGGAAGACTATTAGTGCATTATATAAGTAACGAAGGTTTTATACAACCATGCGCAGTTAAGAAGAGTGATTCCCGTTAAAGCAAACAAAAGGGTCATCTTTAGTGTTGGTGGAGAATAGCATCAGTAAGCTTCGAATAATTTGCAGTGGTTTCCCAGTCTAACAGGACAACGTTTTGTGCATATCTGGTCGTGTATTACCAGAATACATATTCATATAGCGGATTCTAGGTATTAACTGCAAGCGTCCGCAAGACGATTTTGTTTTATCCTGGAACGAGGTCCATTTAAACAACTAAAGCACCTTCGGGGGAATTACAGGTATTTGAAATTAATCCTTGTATAAGCACCATTTTAAAGATATTTGTTAGTAATTTGAATCTCAAACGTTTATCTAAATTGTACATTTGCAATGATATTTATCAATCTTTGAAAATAAGAACGCCACATCTGCACTGCGAGAGGTTAAGTGATCTTAACTAGACGACGCTTTGTGCGAAAGTGTCTAATGTGCCTGTAAGACGACCTAAACCCACGTTTTCTTACAGAGTAGAAATATCTAGATATAATAATCCCTGAGTGGCATAAATAAAAAATTTATTTGCTTTATTTAATTTTACAGAACTACAAAACGTTAGTAGAGTATTTTGCATCGTGGTTAAATATATGCATGTAAGTCAGGTTGCGGTACTATCAGGAAAAATTACCGCTATTTCTAAATATTTGAAAAGCCGACACAACCTTTATCTCTGCAATCATTTATTCTTTAACTCTTTATTTTTAATTATATTCTTCATTCACAATAATATATATATATATATATATATATATATATATATATATATATATACGGATCTAACCGTATCAACAATTTTGTAATTAAATCCCTATTAGAATGTATTCTTGATATTTTTAGCGTATGGTCTAAACATTGTTTTTGAATTTTTTTATGTAAAGTTTCTAAAACGTTTTTCAATAAGGTTCCAATACTACTAGGATATATTTGTGCCGTTCTACTAACTAGAATGTCAAATTTATCTCTTAGTATTGTACTATATAATAATTTTGGTTATTTTATATTTCTTTATCCTCGTGACTATCAGCTATAAATCAAACCTCCCAATTTTCTAAACCTTAATCTGATATCACAAGGTCGAGAATTTCTTCTTTTTCTTTTAAGCCCAAGGTAATGTCGGATGGTAAATGGCTTGAGACAAAGAAAAACTCTTAAAATATAAACGGCTACTCGAGTGTTAGCTCTGGGTAGATCATGAGCTTGGGTCATGGGTGAATAATAGACCAAAAATACATTTAATGAGCGCCACCGTATTTTTAATACAATAACCAACAAAATTTAACTGTGCTTGTATAAGGGAATGCGGAAACCTTATCTTAACACCACTAACATAGCCATAAAACTTGAATTTCACTCTTTCGGACACACTTACCAAGACCTCAACCACCAGATGTTATACAGATGTCTCAGCTTTACCTGTGAACAAACAAAAGCACAACATGGACACCATTTGTGTCCTCAAAACATTTGTCAAAAATAGAATAATAGAATTTAGGCATCTAAAATATACTGAGGGAATTTATTTTCATTATACACACTTTTTACTTAAGGAGGACTTGCACTATTTTCTTTTTTATTAAATGTTGAATAATAAAACGTCTTTCAAAAACAAAAGGAATTCTATTAGAATAAATGTCTGATTATATACATGTGGCTGCAATATTTAAGTTTGTATCATTGTCATAATTTTTCATAATAATTCTAGTGAAGTTTAACATTCAAAATCAAGATCTATGAGTAGATCATTTCTGTAAGATTTAATTAGATAGACATATAATTTATTAACTGTTCATAACACATAAGTTTATTTTAATCATTGAAGTACTTCCTTGATTATTACAACAAAAATTGATTATCAAAGAGCAGAGATTGTAATATGCAAATATCCTAATTTAATTGTAATCTACAAAAAACACGCGAATTTCATATATCAATGAAAGTGCCTTTACAAGATCTGAAAGTCTTTAAACATAATGTAAAATTAACCAAGACAGCATATGGCGTCTAGATTAGAAAACAGAATCTACAATATTATTTGTCTGACATAAGTTGTCATTCAGAATTTCATAAAATACATTGTTTGAATACGTGTGCAAACAAACTGACAAGCAAGATACTTATTCGTTAATGTTACTAACTTCTAAAAAAAACTACTTTATATTTTCGTTACTCAAATAATCAACGGTGGATAATTCATAATAATTTACTATAATTTCAAAGCTATCGAAAGTTATAAACACTCACGTGCATCAAAATGTACAGCAGGTGCCAGACCTTGACGTCAGCTGTTGAACATTTCCAGCGTAATATCCGTGTGTTATTAGTCATCGGTAAGTTTGAAATATCGAGATCCCATGTAGAATGGACGTTTACTTTACTGCGTATTAAATTGAATATAACGAAACCATAACTCCTAGCTTTAAATTACTGCCATAAAAATTTGTTTTAGTTTATTATCGAAATTGTTGTTGAAGATATGTCCTCAAGATATTGCATGTCTCAAATGATGTCCTAAAGGGGTTCCATATTAATCAATTAATCTTCTTTCTAACTTTGTTAGAAGCCACGTGTTTCGACAGGGCCATTTCGACTTTACCTCGTCTGCAAAAGCGGCTTGCACTCTTGGACGTTGAGAATAAAGTGCCGACTGTCAACTCGACAGCGCTTGGCAACAAACTTTAGAGTATATATATATATATACGAGAATCTATGTGTTATTACGAATATTATATATTAATTTTTATTGGATGATAATTCACAAATTAAATGCTTTAAAATACAGCTGTTTTATTTTTATTTTATTGAACTAAATGTAACTAGGAAAAAAAATACGTTACAGTATCTTGTTATCGCTAGCAACTATTCTTAAAATTAATCTAAAGGTACTATAAATGCAGATTTAACCAGTGATCATAGGATGGTTTTTGTGATTTAAATTTTAAGGTTAGAAGGTGTGCGCCAAAATATGTAACTTTTTGCAACTATAAGATTTTAATTACAATCACTTTACGAGAGATTTACAGTCGTTGCCTTGGATAAACCTGCTTCGACAACTGAATCTTAATCATAAGGTTTGTCTTTTCAGCAAATTTATTCTAGATATATTCAATATTTATGCGCTTTTGAAAACTGCTCGCATAGTTAAGCCCCGAGCAGTTTGGTTAACAGATAGTATAAAGCAATTAATGAAAAGGCGTGATACAGCACTAAGTAACTTCAAAACATCAAATGATTCTGATGATTGGTATTTTTATAAAAAATTACGTAACAATGTTTTGTCCGAAATACGTCAAGCAAAGAAAAAGTCTTTGTTTAAGGCACTTAATAGAAATTACCATCGTGAGACCGGGAAGATCCTTAAAAATCTGAATGTAGTTAAATCGCATAACAATATTTCATTGCCTTATCATCTCTCTAATCCTGACGAAGTCAATAGATATTTTGCCTCTTCATGTACACCTGATAATAAAAATTGTCAGGAAATGATCAATTTTTATAGAAATAATACTTTTAGAAACAATCTACGATTTGAGTTCTGAATGGCTTCTGTGGAGGAAATAAATAAATATCTGAATAGTTTCGACTCAAATGCATATGGATCTGATGGCAAATCGCTAATTATGTTGAATTATTGTACTCCTTCTGTTGACGCCTATATTTTACATATTATCAATTACTGCATCGAACAAAATGCTTATTTGGCAGATTGGAAACAGGCCATTGCAGTTCCTATTTCTAAAGTAAACGGTCCTAAAACCTTTTTTGATCCTCGAGTGGTTAGTATTTTACCAAAGGTTTCTAAAATTTTAGAAAAAGTGTTACTTAATCAGATGCTTGAGTTCATTAATCATAACAATTTGCTACCGCATTGTCAGTCCGGATTTCGAAAAAACTTTAGCACAATTACATCTTTAGCTTGTAACAATTTTATTTTTGATAATAAATCCCTCCATAAAATTGCGAGAATAATTTAACAATTTTATTTTTGATAATAAATCCCTCCATAAAATTGCGAGAATAATAAAACACTTTTATTAAAACAATAGTAAATTACATTCAACAACAAAAGTAATACGTTAAAGCCGCATCGTCCTTTGGTATTCTACTTGTGGTTAAATATCTGTGTTATCTACAGCTATTTGCAGGCGCGTTTCTGTTTGACCGTCCCCCCCCTCGGACGCCTCGGCCGCCCGAGCTAGTTTTGTAATCAGTCGGCCATACGTGGAAGAAGCAAGAATATGTATCCGAGATTGCAGGCCGGCAATTTGCGAATCCACTTCGATGAGTTAGGACACATCTTCGAATAGCGGTTGGTAACGTATAAAGTTTATTAACTTGTTTAATTTGAGATAATTTATTTAGCGGGACAAGATATAATGCTACAATTTACAATGCAACTCTGAAAACACAAAATTTAGAAGGCAGTTTATTAAGAAGACGACTTTGCTACAACTTACGATGCAACTTTTAGAATAGAAAATTTAGGAAACAATTTTATGAAGACGACTTTGTTATACAAACTTTTAAGACACACTAGGACAACGTAAAGATGCTACTTTAGTAAGGCAGCGTAATTCAACTACAGGATTGCAACGGCTGCAGAATGTATCGTGGCCGTATTTGATTCTACACGTGGAACGACTCCATAGTAGAAGTTGTTTTGTATGAATTTGGTTCACACTACACGCAGTGATCTTTACATGAAATAACAAGTATCTCATCCTTCTTTGCAAAAAGGCGAGAAATGCAGTTTTGGTTTGTAGATAGCTTTAAGTCCTTTTTATGTGTTTCACACTAAAAACACGTTAATTTGTTTTAATGCGTAAAAGCATGAATATTATAAAAGTTTCAATTATTGCTGAGCTGGATTTTCCAGTATCGAAATTAAAGTTTACTGATTTGATGTTTTGAGAAAACAACACGCGTGGTTCATTATGAATCGTTAGTAACAACAACAGGTGTTACTGACGTCACATATTTTTCTGCAGTATACTGCTGACAGATGTATTCTTAAAAGCAAATGCCTCGAACAGCTTTAGTACAAGTTATGTAAACAAGAGTATTTTTGTGATCTGCTTTGTAGAAATTAAAACTAGCACATGTAATTTAAAAAAAAAAGCTTGAGTACTAACATTTTTAGAAGTTATTAATTTGTCATCTGCCTGAACAGATCTGCACAGGTCGGAGCCTTTTTTTGTATAACAAGCTTACAATATACTGTAAAATATTTGATTAAAAACAATTAAGATAAACCTGAAGTTGAAAACCATGAAGTGATACAGTTGTTAATTAAATTTTGTTGCAAATCATTTTATTTTAAAGAGATTCTTTTAGTAAACAATTGGTTCAAGATTAAAGTTTTTTATTTTGATCAAGTATGATCAAACCTAAATACATAAAGCTAACATCCTTATGAGTAGAATTTTGATGCCAACTTTATATTGAAAATATCTTTTTACTACTTCTTTATGTATATTTGCTGGACACAAATAGTGTTCCACTTTTTTATTTATCTAACTATTACAATTTCTTA
The DNA here is from genome assembly GCA_036346225.1 of Platerodrilus igneus. Lineage (NCBI taxonomy): Eukaryota > Metazoa > Arthropoda > Insecta > Coleoptera > Lycidae > Platerodrilus > Platerodrilus igneus. The sequence goes on along the minus strand of JARFIW010000266.1, from coordinate 2,004,466 downwards.
CAGGAACAGCGTCTTATTTTATTAAGACAGGTTTTTGTCATCGAAGGCGATCTTTTTTCTTTGGGTCTCCACGTCCGCCCTTAGAAATATGCCATGCCATTAACATGAATAAGTCCGGACTTGGTGGCGCCTATTTGGTTTAGATTAAGTTTGACCTACAAACAGATTTCGACTTACCCCCCCATTTCTCATAGCTCTACCCAAGGAATAGACCCCTAGTTATGTCGGAAGACTTAGTTTCACTGCCACCCAATGTGGGGCTGGTGCCTTTTAGAAAAGATACGTTTCAAGCTAGTGTTACTGATGATATATTGAGGTCAAGGAATAAACGCCTAATTACGGTGCTTGTGTTACTTGACTTCTCCAAAGGGTTCGATACGATTAATTATAAATCGATATGTGCCAAACTACGCTATTTTGAATTCACTGAGTCTACAAATGCATTATTGCACTCTTACTTGGAAAATAGATCTCAAAAAATTAAAATTGGCAATACCCTGTCAGATGTTATGCCTGTATCATCAGGAGTTCCGCAAGGTTCAATTCTTGGCCCCCTTTTATTCATTATTTATACAGCAGACTTACTAAATTCAGTGTCCAATTGTAAAGTGCAAGCGTATGCTGATGATACTCAGTTGAATTATAGCTTTCCCAACGATCAATTGCAGCAGGCACAACATCTGATCAATCAGGATTTGCAAACTATTACAAATCTGGCTGGTAAACCCAATCTTAGAATTACCGCCCGGAAATCAAATGTTATTGTCTTTTGTAACAAACCTTTTATCTGAAATGCCTAATTCTATATGTGAACGTTAAAAATACCTGGGGAATTTTAGCGTAAGATTGCGGATTTGTCACAAAATGACCAAATGATGTTATACCGAGTCAAAAGTGTGTCCGATACATCAAAATCGATTTATTGTAGAAATGAAATGAAAAGTCGATTAATTCGAAACTGATTTTTTTTAGGTTAATTATTTCGGTCTTGAAATCCGTCGTTAACATTCGATTTCGGCAAATATTCTTATATTCTAAAACAACATGTTTTCAAGGAACGAAGAAACTAATTTTTACAGAACGAAAAGCAATCAAATTAGTGAATGAGCGGTGGTTCAGTATGAACGAAAAAAAGTGTATTGCGTGGCTATTTACAATATGCAACCACACGTAACTTTATGTACACTTGATTCAGCCTTTTTCCGAAAATAAAATCTTTTAATGTTTAAAGTTATCAAACTTCCTGAACAACTGAATAATGTTTGAGTTGTTCAATTCCTATGTTGAAATACTAAATGCAATTTGTCAAAGTTTTGTAATTCATACCTAATACTTTGTATCCTTTCGTAAAACACTTCATTTGATAAACCGTATAACATTAGACCTATTCTAGCACCAACTTTTCCAAGATGCCACAGGCGTGATCCACAATTGAACCGATGTCTTTTAAATGCCTTTTCTGACGTCAAAAATTTCGTGAAAAAAGGCGTGAAAGAAATAGGGATGCCGCCGATGGAAAAATATATAATACCGTATTTTTCAATGTTACAGTATAGTCCTACGTATTTAAATGTAACTTATAAACAATTTACTTTTCATCGATTAGATACCTACGACTTTCAAGAGATTAGGTAAGTACAGATAAATAAGCAATCGGACTCCTTTATACTTGTTGTTGTCTGTGATTGTAGCTTTGACACCGAAACCTTGACTATCTCGGGAAAAGTCCACTTTGGAGAAATATATTCAGAAGTTATATATCAAGCAGATGCATACCTATTGACAGAAGTAGTGGGGCAAGGCACATTAAGTGGATTAATAGGTTGTAGTTCATATAATTTGCATAAGCGCTTATAGTGATTTTATAGGCCCAACGGAGATAGTATTTGAGATTACTGGAGAACTAGTTGAAAAAGAGGAAGTATATTATTCCCCATTAGACTGCAAGGTCATGTTGACAGTAGATGGTTACAATGTTGAAATGGAAGGAATCCGTAGGTATACTCTTACAGAAAATCTATCTAAAAATTATATTTTTAGCCGAAACTCTCAATGATTTCCTTAACCTCAACTCAAACATAATATCTGCGTTGATGACACCAGCCCTAGGAAAAGTTGTGGAAAAGTTGTTCCTACGGTATATTACCTATCTCATGTCAAATATCCCATACGATAAATTACTACCATTATAAGTGTAACATTCAATATTTGCACGATCTAAGAGGTCTGTAAATAGCCACCTCACCTGTAACTTTTGAAGTTTATATCCGTGTATTAACTAGAAATAAAATTGCTTAGTAATTAGAGGTACGTTTTTTTAGAAAAGAGCTACAGATTCCTTATAAAAATAAGTTTATGCTCATTAAGGTAAAAAATAATCTATTTTGAACCAATAAACAATGGTCAATCTATTTATGACTATGCAGTTTTTGTTAATACCTCGTAAATTTTTTTTCAAAAGTCAAACGTTTCAAAACAAATTATTTTATATTAAATTCACCTAATATCAAATTTAAAGTGGTCTTTAATGGGAATAAAATATAATAAAATGCACATGTTACGTTTTTTTTGTGGCAGCCACGTTGGGCGCCAAAAATATGTTACGTTGGCTCGTAGCCGTGCGTAACAAAAAGAAAATCAAAGAAAAAAAAATGACCGGGCTCAATCGGAGAGTAGGGAGGGTTGTAGAAAGCAGACCAACATACCATGTACGCGGCCGTAAGGAATTAGTAACAATACCTGCAATAAAAAAAAGTTTGAATAGCAAACCTGCAATAAAGAAAAATTAGTCCTGCAAACCTGAAATAAAGAAAAAGCATAGCAGCAATGAAAAGTCTAAGTTATTCAGTACTTTGTAGAATGTAAATAAAACTGTTTAGATAAACTATATAATATAATCACGATAAAAGCATTATAAAAATTTTTATTACAAAGTGAGGTAATATTGGGGAGTAGCAGAAACGTTTCCTCACACACCAATTAAACATAAATCAGATAATATGTTAACAAAAGGTAAATAGTTAAGACACAATTGATATGAGTAATTCAGTAAATAAATAGGTAAGACACAATGGGTATGAGTAACTTAGTAGTATTGATTTTTCTTTCTGTCTTTTTTTTTGTATGTTTTAAAGTAGCATGCAAGTCTATTGTAAAAGGTATCAGAACGACAAAGATATGGTAAAGCAACAGATAGATACTGAAAGTAATAACCAGTAGGAAATAATTCAACTTACAAAGTCCTTCAGCGACGCTTCCTTGCAACTGAAGTGTGGGATTCAACGATGTCCTGCAATAACGAAGCACTTCACCCTTGACTGTGAGGGTGTTGATGGAATTTATCACACGTTACACTAATCACACCTACGTATTTCACTAGTGTTAGCAGCAGATATTATCCCGCGTCGGAACTATGTAGCCTTGATAAATTTCTTGGTAATTCTATTTCCTAAGACAATAATTTCGAAATATTCTGAAGCACTAGTTTAATTTCAACTGGGACCAAAGGTATATTATTTTCATAAACATCCCAAAAAACAGTGAGAAATTTCAACCAATACCTTTGTAAGCCGGTATTCTGTTATATTTCACAAATAACGAAATTTGCGCAAGCAATGATCTATTTTAGATTCTTTGTTGTTAGAAAATTCAGAGACTACAGTATCACTGTATTTAAACAATCCAAAGTATGCGCCACGTCGAAAAGAAAAGGACCGCGAAACTAGATCGCACACACAGTTTTAATATCAAAAGACAAAACGACTAAAAAGAACCAGAATGGGTAAAGCACGTGTATTACTTAAGTACGTCCGTCAAAAGGTTCCGTAAAACACTTTTGTACAGTTAATATACAATTTTTATTTCACAAGAAAACAACAAAAAAAAATCGTGCTGTGCTCGTACATGAACAATACGAAAATTAAATCCCGCATTAATTCTCACTAGTCACAGCAAAGAGGAAACAGTATTTTTAACGTACTTAGTATATCGCAATGAAGAACAAAACACGACTCTATTTCACAAGACAAACAACTAAAACCACATATTAGTAAAATACGCGTAATTAATAAGTAAGTCCGTCAATGACTTAAAAACACACGTGCGTCGACCAAACATGTTCGTCTATAAAGCATACTTCTTTCAATCGAATTAGAACTCCGCTCTGCAGTTAATATACCAACTAGTAATTTATAGGGCCAAAGAACAACTACAACTCGCTAATCTGTAGATATAAAATAGTTGTTACCATAACATCTGAGCGCCTATTATCTCGACCTGGACAACAATATCCATAAAGTAAATGCAGCTATCATATCTAATCATTAATTATAAATTATAAACAATTATAAATAATTATAAATAATTATAAATAATTAATTACAAGCTGTTTTATCATTTCCGATAAGTTGGAAAATAATTCACGAATAATCCAATTTAAAATTCGTTCCTTGCAATTTATTTATTAAAATACGACGCATTCGCCCACGAGTTAATAAATATCAAATACAGAAACAGCAATTTGCAGAAATGCATTTATAAATTGGGAAACAGCGTAAAAGTTTAAAACTACAAAAATTGCACGTCACACACAAACAAGAAGCACAAAATGGCCCGGAACCTTAAATTCTGCAATTTTCAGTAACAAACCAAATTACTAAAGATGCCAGCGTATTTATGGCAACAACGATTGCATATGGTCCCGAGGGCTGAAAGGTTAAACACAAAGAAAAGGATAAAGATGAATTATTTAAGAACAATGCAAATTATGATACAAATCATTGATGCATTTTATTGATGTGATTAAGAGGCCGTAAGAGGTGATTGAACACTATATCCTTTAAATAAAACCACTCCAACACCGAGAAAATTTTCAAAATTTTCAAATATTTAATTTCTACCCTATATAATATATCAATAAGCTTATTGTTATAATAGTATTTATTTTGGCATGTAAATGAAATTCTTGGTTCTAACTTAAGCAAGTTCTAAAAAATAAGTAATTATTCTCCACTGAAAACTAACAATTTAAATACACCGGCAAACGTGTTGTGTAACCCTTTTAAAAATACTAAATAAAACGCTTTATCAAAAGTACTTTTACTGAAATTATTATTTAGAACACGTTCGAAAGAGTTTCTTCTATTAAAAACATTGAACGCGATACATGGAGTTAAAAGCAACTACTCAAATTTTTCTAGATTGTTCCATTTTTCATTTTGTAGCGAGAATACGCCTTTTCAAAACAGTATCAAATACTTCTTAAATGCTAAATATCATTCGATAATGCATCAAGTAACAAAGTACTACTTGAAAATCAATCCAGTAATTTAGAAAGAAACTATTTTATTCGTGATTGTTCGTAAAGTCATAAATCATGTGTAAATAAAAATAACAGCTAATTATTTTACAACATGAATGAATACACACTAATTAAGTGAGTTTGTTGAATGCGATAAGACAGGTAAGATCTATAAATCACATAAGATAACAGCATATACACGATAACGAAAGCGATCAAGTATGAGTATTTTACATTTGTTCCTACAAAACGCACCCACTAACAAACTATTTTTATGATCGCAATAAATTAAACTGACAGGTAATTAAGATAAGAAACACACGTGCAATAAATAAAATTCAGTTAATATCACATCATGCGATGGATTAGTCCCACTGGAAAGATAGAAATTCGAAAACCTAAAATGTATTGTAGATTCTATTATCTAAAAGCCGGTAGATAATTAGGAAGATTCAATCAAATAATTCATTATCAATAGTTGGTGGAGCGTTATGAATTATTTATTTATGAAACACTAGTCGCTGATTCCTTTTGTCAGTAAAAGACAAACTGTAATGAACGTTAAATTTTCATGCAAGGACACGTCGGTTATATTTATTAAAAACAATAGGTTTTGTAACTTATAAAACAAAACTTCGGCATATATAAATTTATTCAGAGTATATGTAAATCTAAAATGGAACAATAGAATTCTGAGGCTTTTATGGGTAACACAATTTTTTTAATGGAATAATTTGGAGATGGAGTTTTAATCAATCCTACAATTTAAGAATAAAAAAAACAAGTATAACTTGTTTGAATGCTATAATTAAGTTAAGTTAGCCTAAGATTTTGGCATGTTATTTCTAAGCGAATAACATTAACTTTATTCACTTTGGAGCTCAAGGTGGTTTGGTCCTCAAGATAACTGATCAGATGCACTGATACTAGATAAAAAGAGAGTATTTAAATTATTTATATTAAGCTTAAAGAAAAATTTGTGACAACATATGAAAAGTTTTCTGGTCTCTAATTATTAATAAAGATTGTAAGACTGTTGTAAATTGCATTTATAGATTTTTTTACACCTTTGTGTGTACGTAAATATCGTAGATAATGTGTTTATATGAAAGATGTTTATTAATTTATTGATTGTTATAATTTGAATGATTGTTTCTGTGTCATTAAAATATTTTGTTGAGGGTTCCTTTGTTTTATTATATCTGAGCTAGTAAAATAATATGGGCAACGTTAGGTAAGAATCTACATCACCAGATTTAATAGCATTTGCAGCATTTATTGGCTTCCAACGTTTGGGCAGCTTTAAGCAAAAAAATTTTTTTATATACAATGGTGAAACATCACCAAGGCTGTCACTTTAAAATCAAATTATCGACTTGTACCTACCCTCTACCCTAAATTCAAATACCAAAATACTATTATCATATAATTTAACTACTCAACATTTTTAAACAATATAATTTTAGTTTCCCGTCAAAAAACTCTGCTTGTCGTTGCTTTTGTCCACAGCCTAATCATCTATTCATATTCCAAAATCGTTTTAAAATCCCATTCAATACCAAAATCATTATTCCTATTATATATATATATATATATATATATATATATATATATACTTTTATTCAAATTGAAAACTATACCTTGCAGTAGTCAATTATTATTTATTTATGTTCTCCGTTTGGAAACCATTTTACGTACTTTGAAGAATCCTACTTACTTTCAAGCATTTACAACACTTTTCTGTCGTTATTTCAATAAAATCATCTCTAAAACCATAATAAAATTTACTGTAATATTCTATTACTTGATATATTATTCTTCTGCATCGTGAAATTTGAATAGCAACTCAACCAACTGACTGACCCATTCACGCCTTCAATTGGGTCTTTAAAGGAAAATCTCTTTTAACGTCACGCTTCAAAATCTTTCCAGTGAAGTCACGTCGTCGTTTCTGTGTTTGGATTGTTGGTAAAAGCGTTTTTGTATGTAAGCATCTAGACTTTCTTTGTAAAATTTTCGTTAGTTTAATAGGCTGTTTTAAGGCGGGCGATGCAACATTTAAATTTTTTGTGTTCCAATAGCCTCAAGTTATGTTAATTAATTGACGTCGTTTCTTATCTTATCAATATTTAAGATTTTTGGCTGTTATTAATCAATTACATCTTATAATTTGCAGTATGCGGTGTACCTTTATGCTCCATTTTAGTACTTAATTATTCTAGAAGATCAATGAACACGTTTTTTATTACTTGCAAATTACCGTCTCTTTAATTGAAATACACTTCGTAACTCTTTATTAGAGTATTGACTGATATTTTAAAACTTAATTGAATACGTTTTCATCTAAATACCAACGTATGATTGATCTTGAGCAAAAAAATGCAGCTAAATATTACACACGAGCTTTACACAAACTGAAATTCAATGCACTTCTATACTATAACGTCAATTCTTCATAGAATATCTGCACACAATTCCCTTGTTTAATTGCAAACATGAAAACCTTCAATAATAATTATGCACTTACGTATTCCATACACATTTGAATACTTTGTGGATAAAGTTATTTGAAAAACGTCCTCTTACGCCCGGAACATAGCAAATATCGTTTTTATCTTGAAACATTATTTCTTTATCATTAAATTTATGTAATTAGTTATACTAAATATACTGAGAGTTTTCCAAATATACTTTTCTATAAAAATGAATATATACATAATTTGAGCTTTTTCTTAAATATTTCTAATTTTATTAGGTTTACGGCGTTGTATATTTACTAGATGATGCTATATGATCTTCTGATGATTTCTAATCACACTAATACACGCACATAACATATATATATATATATATATATATATAATATATACAAAAATATATATAATGCTATGATAAGAGGATGGTTTAAGGGTAGCTTAAGTTATAAAGGTTGTAGAATAAATATAAATAATTTTAACGTTAAGAAAATCAAATAATTCCACAAGTTATAGGAGTAAGTTGACTATTTTACAAAAGGTCAATAGCGAGCACACTGTATATAAATTATATTTAATTTAATGCATAAGAAAGAAGTTCATTTTCAATAATTAGATAATATGCATTTAAAATAAGAATGTGTACTTCGTATAATATGTTTTGAGTTGAACTTATAAGTCCAAAATTCAATAGAAACGAGTAAAAGATAAGGTTCTAAACGCAACAAATTGCATCAATATAAACACATTATCGGGAAAGATAGATAAACTGGCATTCTAGATATTTAATAATTTCGTCAAAAATGTGAACGCATGAATAAGTAAACGCATTCTAATACGTCATTATTAGAAAATGAATACGTAACTAGGAATTATTGTTACATAAAAATCCAACATATTTCAAATAACAAACAATAAATAACAGGCGGTTTACTATACGATAAGCCTTGAACTATAAACGACACAAATATGAAGACGTGACAAAATTGCAATAGATATTTGGAAATTCTAAGAAGATGCTATAATATATTGAATGTCGACGTGCGGAATTAAATGAAAGTACAACAACTGAAACCAGGGAATTTGAGAAATCCCAAGGTTCTACAGAGATAGGTGGAAATTACAAACGTTTATTAATAAACACGCGATACGTGCCAATTAGAACGTTGAAAGGTGGAGCTTATAAATAGGATATGAAACTCGAAAATAGACAGTAATCTTCAACAAAGATACGAATCACGTCAACTAAAGTGAAAATTACGTACCGGTAATAATTAATTTATTAAAAGTAAAAATTTGAAAGTGCCAATATGTGCAACGAAGAATATGCAGTTTTTACGAGTAAAACGTAAGATAAACTATTAATTGTATTTTATTTTAAATATTTAACAAATTTAGGGCTTCGAATAAACATTCAATAAAATTAAACGGTTTCGAGTAAACATCCAAGTTAATGTATTTGAATAAAGATGCAAGTAAACGTATTTAAATGAAGATCAGAAAAAGGGTCTGTCTGGATAAATACTCTAAAGGCATATTTAAATGTACGTCTGAAATTACGTGGAGACACTCAAAGTTACTCCAAAAATCCAAGGGGAAAAATACAAGCAACCATTCTGGTAAATGAAGTGAAGCAGGAAAAGTAACAATCAAGGGGTGCTAAATACAGACACTCTGAAGCAAATCCAGTGACTAGCAAAGAAAAATGCAGGTTAGAGATCTTAAAATTTTTGATAGTTAAAGACTTTCAATTTTAATATTTGCTAAATATTATATATCTGTAACTGTCAACAAAAAGGTCATTTGAGAATTTGAAAATAGGGAAATCATCTTTGAACGTTCGAAAGGTGCTTTAGAGTAATTACAAACATATTTTGCTGGCTTTCAGGAAAATTAAATTTGGTGAATGTGAATAATTTATTTTTGAATTGATATAAAACTGTACATATTACCAATCATTATACTGTGTAATTTTGGATTGCTTTATTTAAATTATTTCAACAGATAAAAAGAAAGGGGAATCTCAGAGCAATTTTAATGGTACGCATCGTAGGGACTTAAATCCTAGAAAGGCTATTTTATAGCAATCTCAAGGGCACATCAACGTAGGGGCTATTTCACAGCAGTATTAATTGCGCACCAATCGTGGGGCTTGTATAGGGAATTTCACAGCAATAATAAGTACGCCCAATTGTGGGGCATTCCACAGCAATATTAAGGGTACACCAATCGTGGGGCAGATCACAGCAATATTAATGACTCCCAACGAAGGGGGTGATATCACAGCAATATATATATATATATATACATATACGAACATATATATATATATATTTATATACATAAGGAGAGAAAGAGAGAGACAGCAAGCGAGCGAGGGAGCGCGCGAGCGATCGAGCGCGAGAGAGAGAGGGAGAGCGAGAGAGAGAAGAGAGAGAGAGAGAGAAGAGAGAGAGAGAAGAGAGAGAGAGAAAATAGTTTAGTGTATGGACCAAGCTATTTAATTTAAGCAATAGCCGTTTAATAGTTTGAGGAATTAATACTTACAAGTAAAGATGACATTACGTAATTGATCTTAAATTGCGTAGAAGGGGTGGGAGTCTCGTAACAATTTTAAAGGTGCGCCGGCTAAGAGTTTGAGTGGTGTGGGTATGGGTATAAAAATATGATAAAAAATTATAAAAATTTTAAAAAGTAATATTGCCGAAAAATAAACTATTTTACAAATACTACTTATGTTGAAAGGATTTATTAATTGTTCAAGTTAAGGGCACCAAACAGTCATATCTTAGCAATGTCGATGATGTATTTGCTACTCGGAAGATATTTATTCCGGATACTTCTTCTTGATTCTGATTTCAAACTCGTCGCCTCAGCTATCGCTTTTTGTACCCTACTTAAAAACAACTGATTTTCTACTCAATTGCAGCAATTTCTGGAATAACGACTTCTCCCAAATATAACTTCATCATTGGTGTAACTAAAAACCTTCTCACAATAATCATCTTACCTAGCTTATAACTAACTATATAAAATTCTATTCTAAAATTCTATATATTAGTAGTAAACTTCCAAAACATTATTATACTTCCGTTAACTTTAGAAGAAATCTAACTTCCTCTGACCATGTATTATTGCCAGAATTCCTAAAGAAACCTTAAACTGAAAATAATACTACTATTTCATTGCATTATATTCCAAAATTGCATTACAACATTCTTCCCAATACCCTTGGAGATGATAACAATTAACTTGGAAATACGTCGTACAAGACAAACTTCTGTTTTAACCATTAAAAACATAAAAGTTACAAAAAAAATTACAGACATTACTTCTTACAATTAAAGCATGAGTTTCACTTAATACCCTCGTTTGTCTTTATATAAATTTCCAGCGTCAGACAAAATAAAATAGGAACAGTACTCACAATTTATGTTTTAACGGTTTTTAGATTAACATCACTAATGGACTAATTATTTCCTCGACCCATTAGGATACCTCATACCCATGATTTATCAACACGCGTTGACACGTGACACTTCACTTTTCACCCTCTTAATTCGCTACCGATTTGCGATCTAAGTCCACGCATCGTGCATGTTTGAACACTTTTTAATCAACATCTCCAGAGAAGTTCCATACAATATGCGCTCCGGCTGAGGGCCATTTACCTCTGAAAATACTCGTCCGTTACCCTTAAATTATAGGCCGTCCGGCCTTTTGTAGATGCACGTCTGTTTTTATTCACGCACCATTGTGTACTTCTCGTCGAACGGAAATAGTCTCCACGTACGGGTTCGTTGTTATCGACGCACAATTTTATACTCCTTGTCGAAGGGCAACAGTCTTAACGTACGCGTTTGTTATAATTGACGCATAATTTCATACTTGTCTAGCTTACTTCCTAACAGTGGTTATATTTTTAAACTCCTTCGCTTCGGTTAAAATTTCGCAATCAATTCCCACACAATATACATCTAAGGCTTTCTTATGGCAAGGTCAGTGTCATCAATTCCTGTGAGAATAATCATTAATTTTTTGCATTTATGAATTTTGTGGTTATTGGGTTTCTGAACTCCATGTGACTCTAAACAGTATTAGTGTGGATAATAATGTCCTTGATTTGTATCGGTGGTTTTTTTATTTATTAAGGATATGTAAAATTCTCATTGTTATTGCTGCCTGATATAAAAATGCGCTAAGTGCTTTTTGGTGTATTTTCTTGCCTTAATTTAGATGCCATGATAAATTACCTATGTTCGTAAGTTGAAGACGACCCAACTTCTATAAAATATTACGAGTATATTCTATTTACGGATCCTAAACTAGATAAAATTGAAAAATGTTTATCTATTGACGAATGAATGCTTAAATAACGCAAAATCGTTACAAATTAGTACCACACAAACCACTAATCATTAAATTGTTTTTAGCGGCAGATTTTCCACAATGTTATAGAAATGATCCAGAGCTAAACCGATGTCTTCTTACAGCCGCCAATGGTGTAAAACATTTTATAGGTAAAGGCGTTAAGGAGATTGGAATATCACCAATGGAAAGATATACTATACCATATTTTAGAATGGTGGAGTATGATCCGGCATTTATAAATGCTTCATTTACCAACTTTACATTTGATCACCTAGATACCTATGATTTTCAGGAAATAAGGTGGGTTTTGCATAGTTTACCAATGTACAATATCCTGAATATTACAGCTACAACCCAGAGACGTTAATACTTTCAGCAAAAATTAAGTTTGGAAAAATTTACACAGCAGCTAAGTATCAAATGATTACCCATATATTATCAACACTTATTATTGGAAAAGGGTCATTCAAAGGATTCATGGGTAATATTCATTAATTGAATCTACTCTATAGAAATTTTTTAGGACCGACTGAGATAAATCTTAGAATTACAGGAAAATTGATTAATAATGGAGAAGTGTATTATTCTCCATTAACTTGTAAGGTTAAAATGGTATGCAACGCCTTTGATTTAGAAGCAGATGGTTTAGTTAGTCCTAATAGTTATCTTGGTAGGTAGAGTTTTTATATAACTGAGCAAAGAGTTTAATTTTTAGCTACAACGGTGAATGAGTTTCTCAATGTTAATTCTAAGGACATCCTTAGGTTATCATCTCCAGCTTTACAAAAAGTGTTAGAGACATTGTTCCTAAGATATTTCGTGTACCTTACATCAAATATTCCATATGACAAACTTCTTCCACTTCAGAAGGAATAGACAACATGATGGAAATATCTTAACTACTGCAGTTGGTTTGTAAAGAGTAGTTTATTTTTAAAATGGATTTTAATAAATATTAATAAAACTATATTAAACGTTTTTCGTTTTTTTATCTACTAAATACTAAAGAAAAAGCATTTCAAAACTTTCATATTAGTGTACACTAACTAGCGCTCACTAAAAAACTTTAAAAGTTTTTCCTGTGCCAAACACTTTGTTGATATCTAAAATCAAAACGAAACTGGAGAGAGATGCAACACATTTGTGAATTGCTAGATCTGGATTTTGAGGCACATGATTCAATTATGCCATAGGAACAGATAACTCTTTTCCCTTGAATAAAGATATGCTTTGTCCTTCGAATCAGGGCCGCCCAGAGAAATTTCGGGCAATGAAATACAATCGCTAGCCCCCTTACAGGAAGCTACGGGTATATATATATATATATATATATATATATATATATATATACTGTAGTGGATTTAAAAGGTTAAATTTGGGGTCAACAAAGCAATTTCCTAACACTCTGTATAGAGAAAGGAACCATTTATATACGCGCAAAATTAATTTCAATTATTTAATTTAAATTAACAAGTATTGACATAATTTTATAATTAGGGATTAGAAGGTAATATAGTCACAGGGAAAATCAATTTTATAAGCCAATAGAAATTATTAATTAATTTAATGCATTTTAATTCAACGGGTTATAACGTCAGAAAACGCATAAGAGCATGAAAAATCGATAATCCCAAGGCGAAAAGCTTTGCTTAACAAACAGACAGACGTCGGTTATATAAAAATACCATGAAAACAAACTCCTAGAAATGTTATTTTAAACGATCATTAATTTAGCACACCTGCACGTTGGAAAGGTCATCTTCCCCTTATTTCTGTAGATAACAGAGCGAGCTTCAAGGAAATATTGTTCAACCGTCGGTGGTTTTGCATAAACGCTAACAAAAGCTTCTTAACGAGCAGAAAGGATGCACAATTAATAATATGTTACAGAATGAGACGGGCATAGAAGCATGCATTTTAGTAGGCACGTATTCGATCCACGTAGGGTTCATAAAGACGCGGGCAGTTATATCGATTTTCTACAACGCAAGCAAAGTTAGAATGCGACGTCAAATATGCATAAGACAGGAATAGGGATATTACAGGCGGGGTTATAAGACGTCACTCAAATGTATGATTGGTCGAAATAGATAGTTTTAGAACAGACGAGCACGCGACAGGTGGATCTGATAGTTTTGTTGGATGTAGCGGGTTGAGGAGCAATATTTCTAGAAGTTTAAAACGGTTACACAAAATTTGCAGAAATGTTATTTTGCAATTAGGTATTTCGCGTAAAGTGTGGCCAAGAGGGGCCTGATTTTATGATATAAATACGCTAGGAAAATTAATAGGGCTTTCTTTAATTTTGCATCGCTTACGACGTACAAAAATCTACTGACGAGGCTTGTAAGTATTAAAAATTTGTAAATTCAATAGTACAGTATTAGATTGTTGTGGCCTTATAGTTAGAAACGCGAATAGTGTCGAGTTTATTTAAATTTAACTAAGGTCCAACGAATACCTTAACAAGCTCGTAAAATAATAATGCGATAATAAACAAGTGTAATATACATGGATTTGGATATTGAAATTGATATTGGATGGGTAACATAAAGCGTAGCTTAGATGGTGTTCATCTTTAAACATCTGGTAGAGCCGCACGCATAACCACTAGGCCGAGGGGTTCAGGAACATAATACATCGTCAACGGAGATGGAATCTTCAAGTTTTTCCAGATAACGCATTAGAATTTGCTGTTTTCTTATAAACTTTTGAAATTATTTGTGATGTGTGAGAGTGAACTTTGATGGTATTTTTCGTTATTTTCAACTTTGCAAGTCTTTGCGTTGATATTTAGAATTTAAAACTTGTTCAGCTATACAAACTTATTTGTTACTAAACCTACAATATTTGAAATGCCTTCAAAGGATGATAAATTAGTGCTTTGAATGTGGCTAAAAGAATCCTTAGAGGTAGGAAATCGTGCTGTAAATAATCTATCTATCCTAACTTTGTTTAAAATTTAGTGGCGTACAATGGAACATATCTACACTGAATATAATCAAAATTATTTGGTTATTTTGCAAGTCTCTAGCGAAGAGGAACAACCTCGTCTGCTTAAAGAAAGGAAATTCATTAATCAAATTTATTCTGCAATTCTTGTACTACAGGACAAATTGTAGCCAAAGGCACCGCCTAGTGAGTCTGAGATTCAAGCCACGCTTGCTTAACAGCCCCCGTCACCTTAAATGTCAAATGTGCGCCTTCCTAGTGTTCAACTCAATGTTTTCGCGGGATACATAAAGCAATGGTCTAGCTTTATTGATCTATATGAAGCGCTCATACACAATTCTAGAATTAGAGACATAGAGAAATTTCAGTACTTAATTCTCTCATTAAAATAAGAATCTTTAAATCTTGTCAAAGGTATACCTGTCACCGCAGATAATTATCAATTGGCTTATAAAACACTTGCCGAAAGATATTCCAACAGATGATTGTTAGTCAATCACCATTGGAATTTAATCAAAGGTCATCCTAGCCTACAATCAGAAAATCCAAAGCAACGGCGCCATCTTTGGATAGTTTTTGTGGAAACTTATCCATCCTGCAATCTTTAAAATTTGAGGTTAAAAGTTAGGACTTTGTCCTTGTTGACCTATTACTGCGTAGATTAGACGAAGCCACTCGCAAACGGTTTGAATTGTTCTTTAATTCAGCTGATGTCTTTACGTATGATGTAGTGAAGAACTTTTTGGTAAAGCAGTGCACAGTTTTGGACAATCTTGTTCTTTTTAAACCCTCGAGAGAACCTATTCCTTCGGGGTCAGTCACAAGCCTATTTTCGCGTTTTTCGTCTGATGCGAAACCTAAACCATTTATGGTTTAAACTAATAATAAAAAATTGCCAAAGGGAAAAATCAAGAAACTTAACCCCTTGTGTTCTTGTAAAGAAACGCACTTTTTATATGCATGCGAGCAATTTTTGATACAAACAAGCCAAACACGTTGGTGTATGTTTAAACTGTCTTCGTCCTAATAATATGGTGACAGCCTGTTCATCAAAGTTTACATGTAGTCAATTTCATCGTCGACATCATTCATTGCTTACATTATGTATCCTCAAATAAGACTTTGCAGCCTCCAACTGATACTACCCAAATAGATAGTTCACCTCCCGATATTTCTACCCACATTGTGTGCACTAGGATAGTTGATTCCACCGCAACAACTGGCCTACTAACTGCTTATTGTGAAATCCTTGATAGGAATAAGCAATCCCAAATTGTTAGTGCTCGTGTTGATACTGGTAGAAAATTTCCTCAAGTTGCCAGAACTTCTGAACATTAGCATCGACACATGGGTCAACAGATACAAAATAGCAAGATGCTGACAAAGGGTCCATGGGACCAAAGACTATATAGCCGAAGATTGTGTTATGTGCGACAATAGCATTAAGACTGCCAGTTATTTTACCATTTAATAGAATATGAACAGTGGTATCTGCGCCTAAGTTTCATGGTTCTCTCACATATTTGTGAAAACTTTCCCTCTACCCCGGTAGAAATTAGGTGGTCTCACTTAGAGAATTTGAAACTCGCAGATGAACATTGGGGATGACCGACTGGGGTTCAAACTGTTGGTTCTCGTGTTGATACTGGTAGACAAATCTCATTTAAAACCGAAACGTGTCGCAAGGCAGTTGGTTTATTGTCACATACTTCATCTGTTGCGATTGGGTCAGACCTCCTAGCAAACATTAGGTATAGTTTCCCATCCAAGATTATGAATCTGTTTCGACCGATCATAATTTCAAGGTAAGTTTTATGGTTGTCTTACATATTTGTAAAAACCTTTCCTCTACCCTGGTAGAAACTAGGTAGTCTCACTTAGAGAATTTGAGACTTGCAGATGAATATTGAGGACGACCGGCTGGGGTTTAATTTTATTAGGCGCAGATATCACTGATCATATTCTATTAGATGGTAAAATAACTAGCAGTCTTAATGCTGTTGTCGCACATAACATAATCGTTGGCTATATAGTCTTTGGTCTCATGGACCCTTTGTCAGCATCTTGCTATCTTGTATCTGTTGACCCATGTGTCGATGCTAATGTTTAAAAGTTCTGACAACTTGAGAAAATTTTCTCTAAGAAAGTATCTTTCCCCGAGGAAGATCTGGCACGGCAATTGTTCGACGATTCGTTGTTTTGTTTATCTAACGGAAGATTCGGCCTTAGTTTGCCGTTCAAGAAAAATCGCTATTAAACGTTTATTATCTTTAGAGCGTCGGCTTGATGTAGTTCCGCCTTGCGTAAATTATAAGGACCTTGTCAAAATCCTACTGACTTTTCGCATTCCAAAATTTGTTTTTGTTAGTGATAATAAACAAATGTATAGACAAATTTTGATTACCGACGCTGATCGTAGCTGTCAGTTAATCCAATGACGGTGGGACCTTGCCCAGCCAATACAAACATATCAATTGAACACGATTACCTACGGAGTGTCCTCGGCTCCTTTTCTAGCAATTATAACCTTTCTGAAATTGGTTGAGTTAGGGAAAGTAAGCCGCATAAGCTTTGAAAGATCATTTGTATGCTGATGACATCTTGTGGAGTGCTTCTACCCTTCAAGAGGCGCAAACGTTGAAATATCAACTTATAGAACTTCTTCGTTCAGGTTGAATTGAGCTGCGCAAGTGGCCAGCAATTGTCCATTCCTCCTGGACGATATACCCGTCAAATGTCATCAAGCCAAGTCTGAACTAAACCCTAACGATACAAAATTTACCATCAAGGTGCTTGACCTTCAATAGCAATCTGCTCAAGATGTCTTTGTGTTTAATATCCACCCTGTAACGACACTATTATTAAACGTATTTTACTCTCTACTGTTGCTCTTATTTATGATCCAATAGGTTTTCTCACTCCTGCCACCTTTGCCCTTAAGCATAGTATTCAACGCTTTTAGGTTTTCGGGCTTGATTGGGATGATCTCCTTTTAGAATCGATAATTACTTTTTGGAAAAGGTATTCTTCTAAGGGGCATAACCTGAATTTATTAAAAATCCCGCGTAATATTTCTCTCGAGCAATCCACTAATAAGCATGTAACACATAAATTTTCCTGTAAATTTATTCATTGAATTTACCGCGGTGTATCTATTATTTTATTGTTTATTTTACAACAATTAAATAATTGATCCAGTCATTATTGCTTATTTAATAACCGATAAACTCCAAATCACTCTTCAATTTTAATTATAATTACAATCTACTACATACCACATATTCCGTACTGATAACACACACATACATACATATATATATATATATATATATATATATATATATAAATTGCTGCGAAATGGGCCTTTGGTCACGGGAACTGGTACTTTCTACTGATCATTCGAGCCCCACAGATTGGGCCGTCCAGATTGCTGTGATTCTCTTCTGATAATCGCCTCTTTACTCTCTCCGCCTCGGCTGCTCACCTAGTTAAAACTTTCATCCTCATTCATAAAAAAAAACAAACACATTCCTATCACAAACACCAACGTTAACTCTATTTACATAAATATTCATAATACATTAAAATTTCAAAATTAAATTTCAGCATAAATTTCAGGATTATAAAATTTCAAGTTAAAATTTGTCATCATGTTAATTTGCACCCAGAATTAGAGTCCTTGTAGGATGCATACTAATTAAGTTAACAATATGTGCAGACCTAAGTCTGAATAAAAGGGAGCATCTCCCACCCCTTTACGTTAATTTAACAGGTTAGTCTAATTGAGCTCAAAGACAGACCCAAGTTTTCATCATAATCAAAAACATAAACCTGATAAATACTCCTTTCTACTTATACAAGAAAATTTTACCTTAAAATTAAAATTAGTTGTTTATACAAATTTACTACTGTCCATTTTTATCAAACAAATTATAAAGATATTCAACACACACCAAAACATCTAAGATCGAACAAAATGCATAATTTACCTGAAGGTTACTGCACTCGTGGCTTCAATGTACATCGTCCTTGCTAATTCCACCATTCCAGCTGGGTTATGTTTACGTCCTAGGATTCCTGATCGCCTTTAAAAATTTTCTGCGCCACTATTCGTCTAAATTGTTTCAGGGCTTCTCAGGAACTCATCTATGTATATCTAAATCTTGTTTTGTGGATCCAATCACGTTTACGAATAACACTTGATTACTCACTCCCGAAAAATAGCAAAGAAATTCATAATTCTTTAACGCTATACCCAAAACTGCCTACTTTTATTTATTTATTTATCGTTACTAATTTGGATAATTGGTACAGTAATACCCGCAAATATAACTAGACTTTATTACCTTGTATCTTCTCTAAGTGTACTAATAACTTTTATTGTAGCACGTAATCACCACGTATTCTACTTAAAGTATCAAATAATCAAAAAAATAAAGAGGAAAACTGTTTAAAGTATTGAATAAAATCAAAAATCTAAGACAGCGAAACTCCTATTAACACGGGTTTATATAATGGCCCGCTTGCAAGTCAAATTTGTCCCGCAACGGACAATTTTTAGAATTTCGCATTCTATTTTCTCTTTCGACGGCTCGGCACAGCGATTCTACTAAATTTGCACACGTCCAAGTTGAAAATCTAAGAAATTTCTACACGGCTCGCAACACGTCCGAGAACAACTAATTAATTTTACACACCAACTGCTATGCTTTCCCCTCTCATGTTTGCATCTTATTTTAACCAATTGTAGCCCTAGTGAAGCTTCACAAATCACGCCTTTATTATCAGTGTCTCTGCTTTACGCGTTTTATCCATCCCTTTCTGCCCTGGTCTGAGTGGTACAAATCGATATTCTTTACTATCTGCTATTTAAATCCCCGTGGATTCCTACTTGAGTAAAATAACCTCTCATCTAGCATTTCCTGCTAAAACATCCGACCGTTTCCAATATACGTAGAAGCTGCATGTTTATCTATTCAAATCTATTAGAATTTGACATTTAAAAGTTTGCAGGTGTGTGCTCCTAATGAACGTTTTAATATAATTCTCCGAGCTTTGTTTCATGGTATTTTAACCTTCCTTTTAGCTGTTTGTTACCAACCTTGGATTTTCACAGGCTTTTATGCTTATTATATATTACTAATGGTTCAATTAACTCCAATTAAAATAATAACGAATGGCATTGACTTCTACCCTTTAATTTTTAGCGAATACCAATTAAATATTAATTATTATTTGTACACTTTGTTTAATACCAGTTACTTAAAAATTGAATTAATTAATATAAATTTCGCACGTAATTTCTATTTGTTTCTTTATTCAGGGTGATTAAAATTATTTGATGTCGTTAATTAATTTTCTACCCTGGTCTAAATTTGAGTATTTTATATATATATATATATATATATATATATATACACACAAACTTGTTAGCGTGTTCCTACATCTTGAAGTATCTAAGGTTTTCAAGTTGTTCCGACGTTTAGCGATAGATTGTCACTTTTCGTTTCTTAGTTGAACTGGAAGGTCGCTTGGTGATGAAAAACACTCAAGATGTTCAGGAGAGTCAAGTTTTCTTGGCAGAGGCGTCGTAATAGACGGACAGTATTCTAAAAGTTGTCCATGACAATTAAAGTAGAAGTGTAGTGTGCAAATCCTCTTGGCAAACGTGCAACTTTGATAACTCTAGAAATGTAGATAATTTCGTAATGATTTTGATGCAATTTCACGTAATTTCGATGCAGGCTTAGATCATCAGAAAATATTTTATTTGGTTTGGTTCAATTAAATTCTATGGAACTCGTTTAGAAAGTAAATGAGTAAGCAACCTTGTTCGGCACATGGCCGCTATGCAGCCGACGTGTTCATCTGATGTACATGCCGTTCGAAGGTTATAGGTCATTGCCGCTATCGGTAAGAAAATAATAGTTCTAGAATAATGCTGACGTAACAAAGTTCATTACGTAAATTTTGCTTGTAATAATTTCTTTTTGAAGCTTGTTTTACTTCAGGTTGCTGTATGCAATTTATTATAACTTGTATGAATAATTGTGTTAATTAATTTTCAAAGGCTCATTTTGTAAAGTATAAAGTACAATAAGTACTACCACTTTTTGTAATTAATAGCGTGTTCAACCTAAGATATTATACTACGCCAGTTGTACAGATGTAGACATAATAACGTCACCGTTATCTTGTTTATCACAAATTAAAATACTAATATGTTAATTTATAGGACCTAAGTCCTGTAAGATGAAATTTGAACTATCAACTTATAATATTTGCCAAAAGTTAAGTAAACATTTTTTTTAAACATTGTGAGGTCGAAGTAGCGCTACCGTGACTACCTAATATGAAAATAATGTCTATAATTAAATATCTGATTGAAAAATTACACTCATAAGAACTAAATTTTATTAAGTACACTTAAAAATTATAATGTTGTTTACTTTTCCTAATAGAGAATATAGAGTTATTTTTGGACTTCAGTTCATTTCTCAGTAATCATTAAATTTTCCAAATTTTGTTAAGTATTTACAAGGTAAACTTACTCGAAGGTGTACCACGATATAATGGAAACAAATTGAACTTAATTCAAAGATTACATATTCATACTGGTCCGTAAAATATATAGGGTGTCTACGTTGGTAGAAATTATGTTTCAGAGTCGCCCTACTCATCGTTAGATCCTTGAAGAAGACGATCAGATGTAAGTATGACATTTGTGACAATCAAACATTGTATTTAAAGTGGTTAGCGATTACTTAGGTTTCCAAATTTTCCTTTAAGCAAATTCATTTAATCAGTTGCTTTATAAAAAATTTAGGTGGCGTCCCTTATTTTGTTTCTTTCAACCTAAATATACCCACTGACCCAATCTCATGCGACCGTGGGCCAAAAACTCAGTTAGCTAAATGTCTTAAGAGTGTTCTTTAACTATAAGCCAATTTCCATCCAAACCTTACCCTGGGCTTGACACAGTTACATAAGAATTCTCGATAGGTAATATTAAATCTACCACGATTTTATTGTGGAATAGATTTATAATAAAATATACATAACAAGCAAATAGAGAACAAAAAAGAAAAACCTAACCAAAATAATCCAGGTTGGAAGTAGGGCCCGGTAATGACCAGTTCCGGCTAGCGGTTCGCGATGAAGTAAAGAGGACAGAAAAAAAACAAAAAAAAGAACCAATTACTTGTAATGCACCAGAGATTATCACACTACAGCACCTGGCTCCTCTATCCAATTGCGTTGCGTGGTAACTTAGCCTATCGCATGAAAGATAAATAAAATATAAAAAAAGGTAGGAAGAAACACAACGGTTTAAACTCAGAAAGGACTGTAAACGGTAAATCATAAATGCAATTTCCAAGTACAAGTAATCACTCACATAAAAGCAATGTCTAGAAAGAGCAAGTAATATATACAAAAGCTAAAATATGTACTTTTTAAGTACATAGTCAAAAGATAGATAAAATGAAACAGCTAATTTACATATCCAACAAATTTGATATCTCTCAACATATTTAATTAACATTAGTTTAATTTAAATAATGAGATCGATAGTTAACTTAAGTTTGAGATAAATCGAAACTTAAAGTTTTAGGACCAAGAGGATATCATTAAATAACGCAATATTAAAAACAAATACTATCTCAAATAAAACAATCGTTTTATAACTACAAATTTTAGTTACCAATAAACCATATAGATATGTTTCGACAACTGCAACTGCATTGACTCACCACTACCGAACGGATGTACAGATAGGAATGAATTTATGCTAGATGGCGTGGATATAGTTCGATTCGCACTATCTAAAGTGCCCATTTTGTCCGGAGACTAGAGAAACAACCTCTTCCAATTCATACGTTCACCAGCAAGTAGCTACAGATGTCAATAGAACCATGCGGCCTGATATTAGCCATCCATGAAGATACTAATGGAAAAGCGAGTAACGTATTTAACTATCTTCCAAATTCGACAAGTCGCACAATGCGAACAGTGAAATAATAGAAAACCGTTTCTGCAATTCCTCCTAAAGAATAGTACGAATAATACAAAAAGAACGGCTTCAATGCGTAAAAAATTAGCTACAACAGCACTGCCTGCGTTGTTAAGTTACATGTAAGGGGATAAGCTTAAGACAATATCGAAACGAATCAAACATATCATACACAATCACAGCAAACATAATAATAACAAAGTAAAATATAAGTAGTGTAAGACCAGGCTTTCTGTGACCTCATTTCCACCAGCTTCCCTCATTTCCACATACATCTAGACTAAATTTATATGTAATTTCCTATAAGGAGGAAATGTGGAAAGGAATCTCCTCCTTGCTCCCTCCTTGCTCTCCTCCTTGCTAGGACACCCCCATATCAACCATTTTGATTACTTCACACCAGCCTTCTTTCCACCCGCAAGATAAATCTTTCTCCATATTTCCACCCACAAGATAAATCTACATTGTTTGGTATAAATTAATATTAGATTTTTCTCAACTACCTGAATTTCTAAGAATTTTTTAGATAGCATCACCCCCCAGGGAGCTACCCCAATTTTAAGATTTTTTACCGCTAACATTCTGAACCAAATAGCTTTCTTCGACTAACCATTTCCACCCACGAGATAAACCTATCTTATTTGATATCAATTAGTATTAGATTTTTCTCGGCTACCGGAAAATGTAGGATTTTTTGATAGCCTCCCCTCCCCCCCCACCCAAAAGAAAGCTACCCTGCACCAGCAGTGATTTCTAACAATCCTTATAAATTGTTTAGCCATGCGATACATCAAATTAGTCTAGAATTTTACGCAGAATCGGAATCTGCAAACAGATTTAAAATACATTTTAAAGCTTTCAAATCTTTAAATTTTTGCTCATCTATGACATACGCTTTAACTAACCATTCCTGAAAATCTAAAACCGTGTGATTTTTAGAAATAAACCCTTTGAAAGCCATAAGTGTTTAATATTTAAAACCATTTTCAAGCAGTAATGTACTGTTTTTAGAATATTCAAAACCACGACTTTTAAAATTTTAAATAGAGTAAAAATTTTATCAATTTTCTGGTTTTACATTTTAATTTTTAAACACGTCATAACATAATTATGTAGTCAGTGTAGTCAATGCTAAATAGGTACTTGGAAAATACAATTCGTATCCGAACTATTTTCTTGACGATTATGGATTACCCAAATTACATGTGAAAGCAGTGTAAAAATTCCTTTTAAAGCGTTTTTCTTCTCCAAACAAATACATTAATTACAGAAGGAAAATACGCTGAATGCAAGCCAATTAATAGCTAATTTAATACTGCTTACTGACCTACCTTAATTGTTTGTACAAGGAAACACAATAAAATATATACAAATATAGCAACTATCTCGAAGAGTGCACAAGCGCGGTCACTAAACCAATTATCATTAATACCAAGTATTCCGTACTTTCGTAGGTTGCTTATTTCCTAGAACCAAATATTCCGCATAGCGGAAAATGTTTGGAAATTATCAGAATGGGAGCGGGTGGAAGTATAAGTTAGACGGATGATTGACCAAGTTTTTCTATCTTTTACGAGGGAGTCGGAAGTTAACAGACATCGAACATCTAATTCTCTATTTGGGTGGTATCGAGTACTTGTAGGCTCTAGAAATAGTTACGTGCTACCGACCGCTATGCGGAATATTTGGTTCTAGGAAATGAGCAACCTACGAAAGTAAGGAATACTTGGTATTAATGATAATTGGTTTAGTGACCGCGTTTGTGCACTCTTTGAGTGACTTCGGCAATCTTTGATTGTTTCCAAAATGTATATAAACCATGGCGCTATCCATGGAGACTGGTCGAAGGAAAATGTCATCCGAAAATATTTTTAATTGCAACTCTTGTGGTGCTTCCTATACCTGGAAAAAATGCTCTCAAACGGCCCCAGAACAAATGTTGTGGTGAAACATCTTCCACGCTTAAGCTTATACATCCGTCAGCAGCAAAGTACTTAAACTATGTGTCTTGCGGTATTGCTTTTACGGGGCGGCTCCGTGGCGTAGTGATATGTGTGTGACTACTACGCCCAAGGTCCCGGGTTCGCATCCCGACACGGTCCGCTTGAAAAATGTTAGGCGAGCATTTTTCACAAAAATACACCCTCGTTCGGATGAGAGGTAAAATGGAGGTCCCATGTGTGAGTGTTGTCACGCACGTTAAAGATCCCTACCTTGCTTGGGACAGCAAGGGTTCGGCAAAATTCCAAATTCTCCAGGTAAAAAAAAACTCGCTTCCTGGCCAATGTAGTACCTTCGGGTGGAGCATTGGAAAATCACATGTAAGGTATTGCTTTTACGAAAATGGACAACTTACTGCGGCACAAAGAAAAACAGCAGGGTATGTCATTATGCCATAAACGTTCAGCTCCGCCAGCTGTTAAAGGGTCTTGTACAAAACAAACACAAATTCTGTGTAAAGTATGCAATTTCGAAATGAAAAAGACCACCTATGCCGCACACTTTAGAAGTAACAGATATAAAAATGAAACAGTTACCGCTACTGGTAGAGATGGTGTAGAAATGGTCAGCACGGCGTTTAACAACTGCATGGCTAGCTATCGCATAAAGAATGCCAGTGTCGACGATGGAGTGTCCGAGTTTCTTTGAAAGCAGAAAGAGCGGTTTATTCAAGTAATTAATGAAAAAAGAACACAACATACAACAATAAAAGTTAATTGCGAACTCTACGGCATCTACACAAAAATGGGAGAAGAGACTACCGATGTGAAATCCTTTGACGCAAAAAAAAAGGTTATAACGTTTTGTAGTAATCTGAAAAATATGTACGAGGTCTTAAGCGAAGCCATGAGAACAAAATCATTACATGTGATTTTCCAATGCTCCACCCGACGGTACTACATTGGCCAGGAAGCGAGTTTTTTTACCTGGAAAATTTGGAATTTTGCCGAATCTTTGCTGTTCCTAGCAAGGTAGGGATCTTCAACGTGCGTGACAACACTCACACACGGGACCTCCATTTTACCTCTCATCCGAACGAGGGTGTATTTTTGTTCACCTAACATTTTTCAAGCGGACCGTGTCGGGATTCAAACCCGGGACCTTGGGCGTAGTAGTCACACACATACCACTACACCACGGAGCCGCCTTGAGAACAAAATTAGAGGAATTTGAAACACGTGGGTCCGGTTGGTCTTTAAAAAAGATGTTCTATTTAGAAATAAATATTAATAAGTATAAGCCGATGTGAGGAGTTGTAGGTTAAGAATAAAAATTGTGAATATGTATTAAGAAATGTGGTTTACAAAATTTAAAGTGTATTAGTAAAAATTGTTTGTAATAAAAAGTTTTAAGAATGGTTTTTAGATTTTCTTTTAGCTGTAGGAAAGTTATAATTTAGAGGGTATGTGTGTACAATGGTATGGAGTGGTTTGATTTTAAGTCTACTTACAAATTCGGATTCTGCGTAAAATTCTAGACTAATTTGATGTATCGCATGGCTAAAAAATTTATGCGGACGGTTGAAATCGCTGCTGGTAAAACATCTTGAAATGAGGGTAGCTCCCTGGGGAATGATGCAGTCTGAAAAATTTAAAAAGATTTGGGTAGCTGAAAAAAATCTAATATTAAGTGGTAACAAACAAGGTACATTTATCTCGTGGGTGGAAATGTGGAGAAAGATTTATCTCGCAGAGGGCATATGTGTAAAACGGTAGGGGGTAGTTGTATTTTAAATCTGTTTACAGATTCGGATTGTGCGTAAAATTCTAGACTTATTTGATGTATCGCATGACTAAAAATTTTTGCCGGCGGGCAAAAATCGCTACCAGCAAAAGCTTAAAATGAGGGTAGCTCCCTGGGAGATAATGCTATCTGAAAAATTCCTAGAAATTCAGGTAGCTAAGAAAATTCTAATATTAATTGATACCAAACAAGGTACATTTATGTCGTGGGTGGAAATGGCTAGTCGAAGAAAACTATTTGGTTCAGAATGTTAGCGGTAAACAAATTTTAAAATTGGGGT
Organism: Platerodrilus igneus; assembly: GCA_036346225.1. Classification (NCBI taxonomy): domain Eukaryota; kingdom Metazoa; phylum Arthropoda; class Insecta; order Coleoptera; family Lycidae; genus Platerodrilus; species Platerodrilus igneus. The sequence continues at coordinate 1,977,335 of JARFIW010000266.1, read as the reverse complement.
AGCTTCCTGGAGGATGATGCTATCTAAAAAATTACTAGAAATTCAGGTAGCTGAGAAAAATCTAATATTAATTGATACCAAACAATATAGAGTTATCTTGAGGGTGGAAATGTGGAGAAAGATTTATCTCGCGCGTGGAAAGAATGCGGGTGTGACGTAATCAAAATGGTTGATGTGGGGGTCTCCGAGCAAAAAGGAGAGCAAGGAGGGAGCAAGGCGAAAATCCATCTCCTCAAATCCTCCTTAGGGAATTTATATGTAAATTTGGTCCAGATGTGTGTGGAAATGAGGGAAGCTGGTGGAAGTGAGGTCACAGAAGATCTGGTTTTACACTACTAATATACAGCTTCTAAAACTAATTACCTGGAATTCCTCGCATCTGTGTGATACCGATAAATCATGTCGCTGTATCAAGGTTTGATATAAAATCAAGAACGAGAACTAAATTGTGGTTTTAAGCTTTTGAATAGGGCTAAAACGAGATATACATCTTGATGTATAATAATTTCAAAAGGGAAGGGTATGAAGCAGCACATAACGAAAACTTGTATGAAATAAAAATTCACACGTTATGCACTAACCATAGGTTTATTATGCTGATTGCTAAGTAAGAATTTTCCAACAATTTTTGTATGTAATTTTTTTGATAAATTAGTATGATTATTATAATAAAGTAATTTCTAGTATTTGCCAATTTAAAACGTTTTTATGGGCAATAATCTATACATAATTTCTTATAAAGATCACGGACATAAACTAGTTGAAAATCTGGAGTATTAATTAACTGCTGATTATAACCGCTTTTGTTAAGTACAATTTGTATTAATATATGTAAACCATTTACCTAGTTTGTACATTTAACATTCTTATTTCCAATAAACGGTTACATAAGATTCAATAAACCAATCCTAATTATCTTAAAAACAACATAAATTTACATCAAAAATTTTTATATAAAGCATGGATATCGGTTTTAAACTGAATTTACTTTAATACAGGTTACCCTTAACACAATGCATTTTTCGGTAGTGATTGGTATACTACTGTGTATATCAGCATGTGAAGGGAAGATACGAGACTTGCGTAAGTATAAGCTTTTTTTCAAATGCATTCTTACTTTGTTACGCCCCGTCCTCAGTCTCTTATAAGTTGAGTATTATTTGAAATAACTCTCGCCATTAGCTCATGTTTATTCTCCCTTGAATCACATTTTACTTGACAAATCTGTCAATTGCATCTTGTCATTATATGTTGTTCATAACTTTGGCATTCTGTTAACGTTGAACGTTAATGTCCTGGCATCTATGTGAAGGAAGTTGTTATTTTGTAGGGAAATGGTTAAATTAATACCTGCATTTTCGACAATGTTGAAGGTGACGCTCTCTTTTGAGTCAGTGTTACGTCATCATCGAACATTTATTGGTATTGGTGACAATAAATATTATTAGTGCGGGAATCCTACAGTTTTAGTGAAACATTTATGCCGACAGTGGGAGTGCGTGAAGTGACACAGTCGTACTCGAACCGTTGCAGAAGACAGTTGTATCAGAGCTTGTGGAAGCGACACCATCACCCGAACGTGCGTGTTCTTGGTTGTCCGTTACCCTTTTGTGTGTGACTTTTATTGCCCACAGCGGCACAGGCTTTAAGGTATTTATACCCTTCCTTAAGTAGTTTGTTGTAGTTGTTTTAGTTATTACATAACCGCTCCACTGCCATCGGTATTGCTACAAAAAGCAATTGGTCCTTCCCTATAATTACCATATCTATATCACCTTAACATCCCATACATCCATTGGTCCTTAATACGATCCGAATTTCACTAGTTCTATGGTTTATACGCATGTCCTAAATTAAATATTATTTTGCATTCCAGCGAGCGTTTTTGAATCAATTATTTTAGCTTTAAATTTGTCTTAAAGCCCATATTTAGCGGGTTAAAATGTGTAAATATTATTTATACTGTCTTTAAACTAAATTAAGCGATTTCGCCGTAAGTAAACCAGCAAGCGTTTAATTACAAACAAATCCTTAATATAAAATTTGCTAATTTGCATTAAAAGCCATTGCACGTTTTGTATCACATACAACCTTTCAGTCGGTTTGCAGTAAAATATTGAACACATTTGCAGGAGTAATAAAGTTGTAAAAGCTGCATTTTTCTTGCAAATATGTTAAGCCACATGTTTAAACGTTCCTGTGATCTTTTGATGGTAAAAGCCGCCCGGTTTTAAACTGTAAATCTTATCTTTACGCTTTGTTTGACAAACCGTTAGGTTTTCGACGTGTTGCTTAAGATCCCATTGCAGGCTAATAGTCATAAACGTGATTTATCGATTTATGCGCTATTTTACATTTTTCGTGCCTTGAACAACAACTCAAAATATTTTAATATTTCTCAGCGCACATCTGAGCGGTTACCGTTTTACAGCATTTTATTGTAGGCTTTTCAGAATAACAGTCACTATGGCTCCGAAGAAAACACATTTAGCAGAACTCAAATTACTGAAGGAACGCATTATAGAGATGTTGGAACTTGGCAACGCTATACAAAGTAATTCAAGTTTACAAACGTTGTTCCATATTCAAACAAGGGGAGTCAATGACATTTACACCAATTTTAATAGGGTTTTAGTTGATGTCTTAGCGTCCTGTGACGAGGTAGAAGTATTGAATTACAACGCTTTACGGAAGGAAGTGGATTCCGCTTATTATTGCATACTGCTGCATCTTGAAACGATGCAAGAAATGCGGGCACAAATTACGGAAAATGCTCCAAGCAGCACGTGATCAAAATTGTTACTGTTAAAGCTCCCACATTTTAATAATGAGGTAACGGAATTTACATCTTTTATCGATTTATTTGACAGTCTGGTTTATAACAATGCGTCATTAACCAATATTGAAAAGCTAAATTACCTTATCAATTGCTGTAGCGGGGAGTCTTTGAAAATCATTAAATCGGTACCCATTTCGGGGGATAATTTTATTATTTCATACAATGCCTTGCGTGGGCGATTTAGCAATCCACGTTTATTAGCAACTTTGCATTGGAAGGCTATGAAAGACTTTCCACCTTTAAAATCAGAAGACCCTAAGAAACTTAAGGCACTTATTGATTGTTTTTCAGAGAACCTTGCTGTTCTAACTAACTTAAAGTTTCCCACTGAACATTGGAACTTTATTCTAGTCGATTTTCTTTTAGAAAAACTCGATCCATTCACTAGAAAACGCTTTGAACTCCAATCGGATCCGAAGCAAATACCCAATTTCGATGATTTGAAATATTTTTTAACTCAACAATGTGCAGCGTTGGAAACCTTTTCTTCAACCGCACCTGTTTCTTATTCGACGACTGTCCATACAGCTCACACATCAGTGCCTAAGAAATCCTCAGCGTTTCAGTTTAAACCAAGAGTTTCTTCTAACGTAGTTTCACTGGACACACCAATTAGCTCTAATGACTCAAAGAATTCATTTTCGCACCATTGTCCTTCTTGCAAGGGCAATCACTTAATTTACAGATGTCAATCGTTTCTAAAGAAAACTCCGACGGAACGTTTCGACATTGTCAAACGCTTACGCCTTTGTTTAAATTGCTTACGAACAGATCATGCGTCCATGCAATGCAAATCCTATAACTTTTGTCGAACTTGCGCCAAGCCGCATCATACGTTGCTACATTTTGAACCGCAACCTGCTTCTAGCCGTTCAGCTGAATCGACCGCTACACCTATGCATAAAAATGCGAATAGGACACAGTCAGCCTCTCCTATTCCGGCAAATGTTTTGTCTTCACAGACGAATTTAAATCCTTGGGTTACTGTCTTACTCTCCACTGCTGTTGAGGAAGTTCAAGACCGATCTGGTAGATACAAACCGATCAGGGTACTCTTAGACCCTGGCTCCCAAGCTAGCTTTATTCGAGACGATTGCGTGAGCAAACTTTGACTTCCACGCATACGTTCTCAAGTTCCGATTTATGGACTTGGACAGACAACTTCAGCAGTCAATAGGGGTGCCGTCAGCTGCACCATTCGCTCTATGTTAGACTCTGAAAAATCTCTAGAAGTCACAACTTTTGTGCTTTCGTCAATATCTGGCAAATTACCCAGCGTTGAAGTCCCTAATAATTGGGAACACTTATGCGGCCTGCATTTTGCAGACCCGACCTGGAACTCTCCAGGAACTATTGACATGCTCCTTGGAGCAGATGTTTATCCGTTCATCATCAATGGCGGTGTTATACATTGCAAATTTCTTCAGCCTGTCGCCATAAATACAATTTTTGGTTGGACTATTATTGGTCCCACAAAAAGCTTGCAGTCTGATACTGTCCAAGCATTTTTTACTTCTGTAGAAGATCCTATCGACCAGACCCTAAGGCGGTTTTGGGAGATAGAAGAGTTGCCATCCAAGCCTTATACTTCTCCAGAAGAAGAAAAGGCAGATTTGATTTTTGAAAACACGTTTTCTCGTGACCCTAGCGGTCGTTTTATTGTTGCGTTACCGTTCAACGATACTTTGCCCGTTTTTGATAATTGCTTTGAGATAGCTAAAAAAAGACAATTTTCGTTGGAGCGCAAATTGCATGCTCAACCGGAGCTACGCGCCCAATACAACAATTTCATGCAGGACTATCTTGATGCGGGTCATATGGCATTACTCGATTCTCCGCCCGTTGGGAACGATAAGTATTTTTTACCCCATCACCCTGTGTTTAAAGAGGAAGGTCATATTTCTAAACTTCGTGTGGTTTTTGACGCCTCTGCAAAGGCTAAAAACAACGTGTCACTTAATGACACTCAATTGGCTGGACCTAGTCTCCAAAATGACATTTCGTCAATCTTACTTAAATTTCGCTCTCATCGTTTCGTTTTTACTTGTGATGTTCGCCAAATGTATCGACAAATTTTGGTTACCGAAGAACATCGAAGGTTTCAATTAATTGTGTGGCGGTTCTCCGCAGAAGAACCCTTTCAGACTTATCAGCTTAATACAGTGACCTATGGTATTAAATCATCGTCTTATCTAGCATTAAAAACTCTTCAGCAATTAGCCATTGACGAAGGCAAAAGGTTTCCGTTAGCCGCTGAGGCTATACGGTCAAATCTATATATTGACGATTTCGTCGCTGGTGGAGATTCTATACAATCGGCCCGAGAAATTAAAGATCAACTTATCCGACTTTTACATTTGGCTGGTTTTGAACTTCGAAAATGGAGTTCTAATTCAGTTTCTATTTTGGAAGGCATTCCGTCAGATTTTTGCCAATATACTTCTGTCGATTTCGATTCTGACGAATCAATAAAAATATTAGGTCTTCAATGGTTACCTACAGAAGATATTTTCTCAGTTCGGGTTAAACCATTAAACCCAATATGTACAAAGCGCAACATACTTTCGCAAGTTGCCAGAATATATGATCCATTAGGATTTTTAGCCCCACTAACACTTTTTGCAAAACGCCTAATCCAGCATCTGTGGATGTTAGGTTTAAATTGGGATGACATCCCACCAGCAGATATTTCGTCTCAATGGCAGCAGTATCAAGAAGAGTTGCTGTTATTATCGTCATTAAAGTTACCACGTTGTTTACCCCCTTCGCATCCTTTTACTTGTCATTTGCATGGGTTTTGCGATGCTAGCGAGGTAGGGTATGCAGCGGTAGTATATTTCCAGTTCATAAATCAAACTACTGGAGAAATAACTGTACAATTTGTAACCGCTAAAACAAAAGTAGCTCCAATTAAGCGCATTTCAATTACACGTTTGGAATTATGTGCCGCCGTTTTATTAACCGATTTACTTTCTTTTACCATTCGGTTTTATCAAGGCTTGATTGAAAACTCCGATGTTTCAGCGTGGAGTGATTCTACGGTCGCTCTTACTTGGATACGTTCTCCACCTTTTCGTTGGAAAACTTTTGTGGCAAACCGTGTTAGCCACATTCAAGAAATCATTGCACCTAGCCGATGGTTTTATATTAAATCTTCGCATAATCCGGCTGATCCTGCATCTCGGGGATTAATGCCAAACGCGGTTATTTCATGTTCGCTATGGTGGGCGGGGCCTGAATGGCTTCACTACCCTAGTGACACATGGCCGCCTCAACCAACATTGTCAACCTCAATTGCTGAGGTAACTACGGAAAAGAAGATCCTAACATTTGTCGCTCAAACAGATTCAAACGTCATTGACATTTTACTAAGTCGCTTTTCATCGTTATATAAAATCCAAGGCATCGTGGCTTACATTTATAGATTTTCTAAACCCATGGCTCAACGTCATACGGGTCCCTTAACAGACATTGAATTACACAATGCTCTCATGATTATCGTTCGGCATGTACAAAATGTTACATTTTCAAAGGAAATAGCTTCGATCAAGGCAAACCGTAAATTACCTAAAAGCTTGCGAAAACTTTCTCCATTTGTTGATCCACAAAATATCTTAAGAGTAGGTGGGCGCTTGACACATTCTTCGCTTTCTTATTTCGAAAAGTTTCCTGCGTTATTGCCTCAGCGGCACCGATTAACCAAACTTATCATTCGGCCAACTCATGAAAGGTATTGCCATCCCGGTGTTAATACCACAGCGTATCTTATCCAACAGAATTTCTGGATCCTTTCTATTAAAAATTCAATCCCAAATTATTTATCATCATGTCATAGATGTTTTCGTACCAAACCGGTCCTGGTAACTCCTCCTATGGGAGACCTGCCGGCAGCACGCATTACCCAAATCAAACCGTTCAGTATTGTTAGTGTTGATTTTGCTGGCCCTCTTTTAATAAAGGCTAACCGCCTACGAGGCTCTAAATCTCTTAAGGCCTATATTTGTATTTTTGTTTGTTTTGCCACTAAGGCAGCACATATTGAACTTGTTTCGGATTTGTCGGCAGACGCGTTTCTTGCCGCTTTGCGACGATTTATAGCACGTCGAGGACGCTTTTCTCAAATATTTAGTGATTGCGGTACTAATTTTGTAGATGCCTATCGTCAGCTTATGAGTTATCTGCATAGTGCAGTAACCTCAGAAAAGATAAAGTGGTCGTTTAATCCACCCAGCGCCCCTCACTTCGGTGGCTTGTGGGAAAGCGGTGTTAAGTCGGTAAAGACACACCTAGCTCGCGTAATCGGCGAACAAAAACTTACCTTTGAGGAACTTTACACAGTTCTTACTCAAATTGAATCTGTTTTAAATTCAAGGCCACTCTGCGCTTTGAGTTCGGATCCAAATGACTTGCGTTGCTTAACTCCAGGTCATTTCCTAACTATGGAGCCTCTTTCTGCACCACCAGATGAGGACCATTCAACCAACGTTTTATCATTAAAGAGCAGGTGGAAACTCCGGCAAAAACTCCAACAAGATTTTTGGGCTCGCTGGAGCCACGAGTACTTACATACTCTGAATCAAAAGGTTAAATGGCACTCTAAGGTAGGTGTCCGACAAGTTGAAAAGGACACTATTGTCCTCATCAAGGACGACCAGCTTTCTCCACTTCAATGGAAGTTTGGTCGTATTATTAATACTTTTCCCGGTGCGGACGGTATTATACGTGTCGCTGAGATCAAAACTGCACATGGCACATTAAAACGACCTTTGGTCAAACTAGCGCCGCTACCGGTATTTTAATTTTATTTTTATGTTTAGATGTATATACACATTTCTTACATGTATAGTAGTATGTTATTTTTAAATATTTGTGTTACAGTTACTGTGTCATCCCTAACAGCCTTAAAATATTTCTAGTGTTAAGTTATGTGCAAATACTAATATACAGACTTGATGCGCACCACCCCTTATATTATGGACTGGTCTAAGTAGCGGTTGTTACGTTCTGATCCGTAAGCAACCCGGGGGTCAGTAGCTCGAGAACTATCATTGAGGGTTAAGTGCTTGTACGAACTAAAATGTAGCGGTAAACCACAAAATGTTAATTTCCGCTTAAAGCGTTGAATTCTGTAAATAATCTATCAATCGCAATAAACTAAATATGTATATCGACGTGCATTTGTTTGAATTCATTATTTTGCAGTTCACTAAATCGAAGGAATTTCTCCTCAGCCATTTGGCCCTATATCTGGGTTACTGAACCAACCGCGGTAACTTTGCCGCCTCAATAAATAGGTAGTCTATACAATCTAACTTAATACGGTTGTGCTATCTACTAATCCATGGTCCTTCTTTCGCGGGATTACTAAGTGCTAAATAATGGATATTAATTACTTAAAAAACTAAAGTTCGAAATAAAAGCATATTATTGCGCGTCGGTAGTGGTGTACAGTAGTATAAACATCTCTGCTTCATGCACGTGTCGCTGTTGCATTCCAGAGAGCTGCATAACTTCACTAAGGGTTACTGATTCATGGACAACAGGTGGTTGGATGTTAGCAGCTGCATCAAGGTAACGTACCTGCATGCTATTTCTAAAGATTAGGATTATCGCTCATTCCTAAAACTAACAATAATTCTCTATGAAATTCAACGAAGCTTTCAGTTGTACTCACAAATTATTATTACTCTATTTAAATGAGCCTATTCGTTTAAAAGATTAATTTAATCACTAGAATAAACTAGTACTAGCTATTGTTTGTGTTGTCTGTCTATTTACAAACAAATTTACTATCTACTTAGTTACTGAAAGTTGAAATTTTCGCTTTAGTATTCATTCTAATATTTTGAAACTCGTGCTCTAATGCAAACGTAGCTTTAAACTAAACAAAATATTTTATTTACCAATTATAGTAAATAAGTTTTCGTTTTACGCTAAAACTTCAAACATTAATTATTAATTTGGATATTTTGAACTATAAAAATGCCTAAGCAAATTTCAGCTAAACTATTGCTAACAAGGGCACAGTCGTTAATTAACGAGCTGGCAAATTTTGAAAAGTATTTGAACAAAATTATTGACGTTCCGCTGACCGACATTATTGCAACTAATTTAAATTTAAGACTAGATACGATTAAGCCATCCGCGGCAAAATACAGAGAAGTAAGCGTAGAGCTTACAGCTAATTCAATTGAATCTGACGATGTTATGACTGAAGAGGAATATTTTGATAAACTTATGGAGCTTACAAGTAGAGCCATAAGTTTGTTGAAACGTGCTTCTGAATCCTGCAGGGCGAGTTCCTCAGAGTCTTTAACCTCGGCAGGGAGTTTGGGTGCTACTAACCCCACTAAACAAATAAATGCCAAACTACCAAAATTGAGTCTACCTAGTTTTTCAGGCGAATTTACAGAGTTCCCATCTTTTCTAGAGATTTTCATGGCACTTGTACACACTAACACTAATCTAAGCGACGTAGAACGCTTTTTGCACCTGAAGGGTAGCTTGAAGGGTTCTGCAAGCGAACTGATCGCAAATATCGCTCCTACGGGAGAAAACTATCACTCGGTATTTGAACTACTTTGTAAGAGATACAATAATCCCAAACTAATTATTCAGAATCACATTAAAGCTATCTTTGAATTAAAACCTATTGCTAAGGCTAATGCGTCTGAGTTACGTTGCTTATACGATAACTTGTTCAAGCACGTCAGAGCATTACGAAAATTAGAAACGTCCATCGACGAATCTGGAATGTTTATTTCACATATTGTGATGTCTAAACTAGATGACAATTCCCGAACTGAGTTGTCAAAATATAAACCCAACAATATACTAAGCCTAACTGAGATCGACGACTTTCTAAGAAATCGTTGCCAACTACTTGAAGAAATTGAACATGACAAACAAACATCTACCTGCTCCGCTTCTCCAAGAAATCAACAGCCTAAATTTAAGCCGCCAACCTATAAACAGGCATTTGTAACTACAAGTAAAGGCACTATTTCATGTCCTATGTGCAAACTAGGTCATTTCATAACACAATGTCCTGAATTTCTTCAGCTAACTGGAAAACAAAGATATGAACAGGTTTCTAATACCGACTTGTGCAAGAACTGTTTCCGTCACTCCAAGAAATTAGCTTGCCGATCTAAGTTTGGCTGCAAGGTTTGCAACAAGCAGCACAGTACGTTATTACACTTTGACGCAAATGTGCGTGATTCCTTCACTAGAAATGGAGGTCACACTGAAAACCCTTCCACTGAAAACGTGCTACCTACTAGTACTGCACTTTCCTGCTTCCCTGCCAACTTGCAGCAAGTTTTGCTAGCAACGGCGTCGGTAAAGGTAAAAAACATTCATAATGAATGGCAATCGGCCAGAGCTATTTTGGACTCAGCATCACATACAAATTTTATAACGGATGAGTTAGCGAAAAAACTAGGCTTAAAACTAACTCCGACTCACACTAAAATTGTCGGGTTAAATTCAAGTTGCTCCGTCTCTAGTTCAACGGTTAACCTACTGCTAACTTCTAAAACTTGCGGCTACACGGTGAATCTAGAATGTTTGACTATACCAAAATTGCCGAAAATTACCTCTGGTATCCTTTGATAAGTCTACGTTTGAAATTCCTAACGGCATTAAGCTTGCTGACATAAACTTCAATCAATCTCTTCCTATTGACATTCTGATTGGTGCTAGTGACTTTTACCGTTTGCTATGTGTTGGTCAAATTTCATTAGGGAAGAATAAGCCCGTCTTTCAAAAAACCCTACTTGGTTGGGTGCTGTCTGGAAACTGTCTAGCCCCCCCGCATAACACAAATATAGTCTGCGTAAATCTAGCAATTAATCGTGCCAGGCCTACCATTACGGACTTAAATAATTCTGTACAAAAATTTTGGCAGCTAGAGGACGTACAACCTCTTAGCGAGTTATCCAAACTGTCTGCCGAAGAACGATTTTGCGAAAATCATTTTTCCGATACAATAACCCGTGACGATGCTGGTCGTTTTGTGGTATCTATACCCTTTAGTTCAAATTTAAGTAAACTAGGGTACTCCTATGATCTAGCTAAGAAAAGATTTTTTAATCTAGAGAGGAAATTCCTTTCGAATCCCAACCTCAAAACTGAATACTATAAATTCATGCAGGAATACATTTCCTTAGGTCACATGTCCAAGGTCTCGACTCATTCGAACCAGACAGACGCAACCTCAGTAAACGCTCTCGACGCTAAAATAAATATTTCTACTATACCCCCCTATTATCTGCCCCATCACGCTGTAACAAAATCGAACTCGTTGACCACTAAGTTGCGAGTTGTTTTCGACGGTAGTGCACCTACGCACTCAAATATATCGATTAATGACACCCAGCTTGTTGGCCCCGTCGTGCAAAACGACTTGTTTTCAATTTTAATACGCTTCCGTCAACACAAAATTGCACTGACGGGAGACATCGAGAAAATGTATCGCCAAATACTGGTTCGGCCTTCTGAGCGTAAATTTCAGCGCATATTTTGGCGCGACAATCCAACTTCCACGCTAGACATTTATGAACTAAACACCATTACTTACGGAACCGCTAGCGCTAGCTATCTTGCTACAAAATGTTTACATCATCTTGCTACTCTCTGTGCTAAAACTCACCCTAGGGTTTCAGCTATTTTAAAATCAGATTTTTACATGGACGATCTTATCACAAGTTTTAAAACCGTCCAAGAAATGCAATCCCTTCAAGAAGAACTTACCGCGGTCTTAGCTGGTGTAAGCTTGCCCATCAGAAAATTTCTATCTAATTCCAAGGAAACGTTATCTGACCAAGGGAGTACTAAGCTCTACAATATTCCGTTGGGCGAAAGAGAAAACACCAAAACCCTGGGCGTTGGCTGTAACTCTTTACTAGACGTTATAGTATATAACGTACAACTTAAAACTAATACAACAAGAAACACTAAGCGTTCCATTCTATCAATGGTGTCGCAAATTTTCGACCCGCTGGGCCTTCTATCGCCCACTACCGCCATTGGAAAGCTTCTTATACAAAAACTATGGCAACTCAAAACGTCATGGGACGAAACTATTCCAGAAGACCTGGATTCCGAATGGAACAGCTTTAAAATGCAACTAAACACTCTAGAAAACTTACATATCCCTAGATGTGTAATTCCTACGAACTTCGTCTCTATAGAGCTTCACGGTTTTAGTGATAGCAGTAGCTATGCCTACGGCGCTTGTATATACTTACGCGTGTCCACACCTGACGGTAATCACTATTCAAATTTACTGTGTTCCAAATCTCGCATTGCCCCTTTACAAGGAGCTACTATACCCAGGCTAGAATTATGCGCAGCTGTGCTTCTTGCGCAACTAGTGCAGAAGGTAAAATCTACTTTAACTGTTCCTATTTCAAGAACTTACTGCTGGTCTGATTCCACTATTGTGTTGAATTGGATCAAATCTGCGCCAAATAAGTACAAGGTATTTGTGGCCAATAGAATAGCCACAATACAAGAACTAACTAACATAGACGGTTGGTATCACGTACCTTCTAAAGAAAACCCCGCGGACTTAATTTCCCGCGGCGTCTCCGTAAAGCTACTATCAGAATGCGACCTGTGGTGGAAAGGTCCAAATTTTCTCATCAAAAACCAAGACGCGTGGCCTTCTCATCCGTGTGTTGACTTCAATACTTCAATTGATGTCGAACTAAAATCAGCGTCCAGTCAAGTTGTTACTCTACTGAACCTAAACACTTCTGATATATTCCAGAGATTTTCTACGTTAAGCCGGTTGCAACGTATTGTGGCATGGATGATGCGTTTTACGAAAAATTCTACACCCAAATTTATTCCAACTTATGGACCTCTAAGTACAAGGGAACTACGAGCTAGCCGAGACGTCCTTGTTAAACTTTGTCAAGCTGAGGCCTTCGGGTCTGTAATACTACAATTAAAATCCAGTCGGCCTATCAATGCTGTTCTAATGTATTATCGTTAAATCCCTACCTTGACGAGGAAAATATGCTTAGGGTAGGTGGACGGTTAAAAAATTCAAACTATCCCTTTGACAAAAAACATCCTATTTTGCTACCCAAAAACCATAGACTAACCAAATTGATTTTTCAACATTTTCATGCTAGCCTTATGCATTGCGGATCGCAACAACTGCTAGCTTGCATTCGTGAGCATTACTGGCCAATAGCTGGTCTCACTACGGCAAAACAAATCTGTCACTCCTGTGTTAAATGCTTCAAGGCCAATCCAATTTCATATAATCCCTTAATGGGAAACTTACCTCGTAAAAGAGTTGAATTTAATACTCCTGTGTTTTATAATGTCGGAATAGATTATGCTGGACCCATATTAATCAGAGATCGCAAAACTCGCGGAGCCAAACTTATAAAATCTTATATTTGCCTATTCATTTGTATGACAACTAAGGCCATTCATTAGGATTTGGTGACCGACTTATCAACATCTGCCTTCTTGGCTGTTCTAAAAAGATTTATCGGCCGTAGAGGAAAGCCCAACTCAATTACTTCTGATAATGCCACAGTAGGGTAGCTAAGCCGGTTTGGCAACAGAGATCCACAGCAAGATATGTATACGCCGGTTCGAGAACAATATGAACAGCTAAGCCGCTTTGGGAAACAAAACGTGCAGCAAGATATGTATACGCCGCTTTGAGAACAAAATTGTCTTTGTGTGTAAATTTGTTGCGTCGGGGGGTCGTTAGGTCTTTGGGGTGTGCGTTCGGCGGGGTCGTTAGATTTTTGTCGTGGGGTGGTGCGCGTGCGCTGGGGTGGAGATATTTTCTTAAGAAATTTTTTTAGCAGCGTTCCCGACGTTAAATATTAAATATTAAATTTTAAAAAAATGTTGTTTGTGTAGAAAATGGAGTTCACGTGTTGGTTCGTATTTTCTGGGGTAGGTTAAGCTAAAAATTAAAACGCCGCGGTGAGGAATTTTTAATATTAGACAAACGCGTGCAAGTGGTAAAGAGTGTTTTAGCTCTCCTCATAAGCTGCGTTTTGTACGAAGTAGAAAATAAAATTGAGAAACTATACGAAATGTTTTATGATGGAGGTCAAATTTTAAACGTTTGCAGGTAAAATCTTGTAAAAAGAAGTCGTTCACTTCTCGCAATTTCAATGTCACGATAAAATACTAAGAATTTGCATGCAGTCGAATATAACCTCGTGTTTTTATTTGGTAATATATATGTAAATCACGTCGACATTCGACTTTTAATATAATGTATTTAATTAACATAAGGTGTGTTGCAAAAACATTTCAAGACAGGTATGTCGTATATTACCTTTGGTTACATCATCCCAAAATAATTTATACAAGTACACTGAACTTGCAGTCGGATCTAACATATAATCTTTTAATTATACCCGTATGAATTTAAAATATATGCAAATTATACCACCTTTCATCACGATTTATTTGACTCTCAAATTATTTGATTTGATCTTATATCAAGGCTTATGTATTAACTTTTACAACTCAAGGTGTAGCATCAAGGTTTTACGTCACTCTCAAACTATAGAACTTAATAAAATAGCTTTCCTTAGCACCAATATCATTTAGAAAATATGTGTTTCATTAACATATACTTATTTGTTAAATATTTCCTACCAAAATTTATTTAAAAATTTAAAAGTTCTTTATTTTCATTTTCATATAGGTAAAATCACCACTTCGCTATGCTCTCGGCTACCTAGTTCCGGCTACTTTTCCAAGGTCGTTGTGACGTCATAGCCTTTTATAAATATAGAGCAATGTTATACTATTCTAAAATTCTAAAAAGAGTCTTTCTTACTAGCCACAAATACATACAGCTTGTAGAACGCGGATGTATCCAAGTCAGTCCATCGGCACATAAAATAATCTTTTAATCCTTTCCTCTTTCTCTAATAAGATGTTCTTTGTCTAACATATCTTTGTATTGTTCGCGTATTATTGCAGTGTCTTCCAATTAGTCCAACTTTCGCCTTTTGCATGCATTTCCTCTAATTCCAGCTGTCTTTTCTTCCACTTACAGCGTATGGCGTGCATAGGGCAATTTCCTGCAGCGTCAACGGATAGAGTTTACTGCCAATATTTACGCGTTGTCGTACAACCTCTGGGCGAATGTTAGGCGTACTTATCAACCCCGATACCGAAATGATTATTTCTTTTGGAATTGTAGAATATGGTGTTACAGATTGTGTAAAATATGTTACCTTCTTTAATATAGCACTTGTGTAAGATTTTTATTTTATCTTGGCTGTCGTCCTACTCTACTATCTCCAAATAATTTACAGGTAAATAGTTAAAACTAAAAGCTGAAAGCACATACTTTATCAATTTTTCCCCTTTCTCTGGTTTTCTGACAACCTAATTTGCAAGCCGTCAATTTCTTTGTATTGCCGTTCCCCAATACATGTACTGTAGCAGGTTATTATACACTAAACAGCAGCTATTTTGAAGCTTGTCCGATAACTTACTCCACATTTTGGCGGTACCGAGTACATTGGCACCTTTAGGAAGTATAACTTACTATCTTCCAATAAGGTTAAACAGTCTTTTAAGGGATTATACACCGTTCCGCACTGACATAGCTTCCAATTGTACAGTTTTATATTGTCGCTTCCAATTGCGTAATACCGTGTTCTTTGGTCAAAGTAGACGCGAATGTTGCTCTTAAACGTGCATCTGGACAACGTAAAAATC
This sequence comes from Platerodrilus igneus, assembly GCA_036346225.1. Taxonomy (NCBI): domain Eukaryota; kingdom Metazoa; phylum Arthropoda; class Insecta; order Coleoptera; family Lycidae; genus Platerodrilus; species Platerodrilus igneus. The sequence continues at coordinate 1,961,770 of JARFIW010000266.1, read as the reverse complement.
TAGTATATAATTTCCAAGTTGTTTATTAACACCAGGATTTGTTATCTGACACACAAATTTTTGTATATCTTAATTCTTACATTGGTTGTTAGCCATGTTAAACAATCGAATTTAAATTAAAATTAAGTTTAAATGGCTCCATGCTTGGCATTAAATATTTTTAAATTTTGTTATGTATAATGCCAGAATAAAAATTTTAGAATAGTATTACATTGTTCTTTATTTATAAAAGGCTATGACGTCACAACGACCTTGGAAAAGTAGCCGAAACTAGGTAGCAGAGAGCATAGCGAAGTGGTGATTTTACCTATATGAAGAATTTTGTTATGTTAAGTAAAAACGTGCAAGTGGTAAAGAATTTTTTAGCTTTCCTCAAAAGCTGTATTTTGTATGAAGTAGCGAATAACATTTAGAAAATATACGAAATGTGATATAATGGATCTAATTATAAAGTCTGCATGTAAAATCTTGTAAAACATGTTGTTCACGATTTCATTACCAAGATAAAATAACAAGAATTCGCAGTCGAATATAACCTCGTGTTTTTATTGAAATTATAGCTCTCTGGTAATATATATGCAAATCATTCAACTTTTAATATAATGGATTTAATTAACATAAGGTGTGTTTGCAAAACATGTTAAGACTATTTCCTTCTTGGTATGCAAATTATACCACCTTTCATAACGATTTATTTGACTCTCAAATAAAAAATTAATTTGATCTTATATCAAGAGGTGTTCTTGCTTACATTTAGCAATTTCAATATATATTTAATATGTGTGTGATATGTAAAAACATGTTAAGACAGGTCACTCGTTATTTTATTCATGATTGATTGCATCACCAAAATAATTTATACAACCACACTAAACTCGTACCCGGATCTATATAACCTTTAAATGTATGCAAATAATGTCGTTATTTAAAACGTGGTGAAGAATTTGGATGGGGATGTACTCATTCTCAAATGCGGAATGGTACTCCATAAGGCGTTCTGAACGGAGGCTTTGCACGCATTAAGTGATTGAATACTTCGGAAATTTTAGGTTAAGCAAAAACATGCACGTGTTGAAGAATCTCCCGAGAATTTCAAAAATTATTTTTGTATTAAATATATAATATTAAAAGAAACACACAATATTTTAATGTTTTATTTACAAAACTTACATTCTTTAATTGTCCCTATCTTTTGTAGGTGGCGGTAGCAGATTCTTATTTGAATAAAATATAGATAAGACTTCCACATTAAGAAAAATGTATCTGAGTTAAATGTACGGGATTTTATTAATTATAGTTTAGTAAAGTGCATGGTAGTTAATGACCTCGAGGTTGTGATATTTATAACAACATACCGATATATGTAAATTATATATGGAAACTGCATAACTTCAAATCATTTTAGCATAATTGCTAATTACCAAAATTCATAATTTCTACTTCCGTTAAAAACACATTAAGTAAGTAAGTTTATACATACCGATAATACAATGGTAAAAATTCTTCTACAACACATTAAACAGCTTATTTATATTTGCTACCTTAAACAACTATGCGGAGTGCATATAAATGTCAGAGGAAGATTTCTTATCGTTCCCTTCCAATCTTAAAATTTATATCGTCAATAAAATAATAAACAGATTACTAATAATAGGTCGTCAATGGAACTAAAACGACATATACAAAATGTGTACAAATGAAAAGACCACTTATTAATTAATCATGACTGTAAATTTCTTTAAAGATTTGATATTCATAGGTAGTAACAATGTTGGTGCTATATACATAAACGACTTTTATGAGCATAGTTTAAATTAAAATAACACCGAAATTTATGTAAATTTAATAGTTCTGGTTTATAGTTGGTTGATTTTCGGAGAATAAATTTTATGAAACTTAGGTTTAAGAAATTAATCATTTTGCAGGTGGGATTAAATAAAATGTACTACTTTGATGATAAAAACCTATGCAATGCTTTTATGTTTACACAACTATAACATACTTTAAAATTTAATACCTCGGTAGTAGAATATAATTTTTAATTGTATTATTGTAACATAAAGTTTGCATAAAAATGCAAAATACATATCCGTTAAGAGGAATTTTTCAATATGATACTTACAGATTCGTTAGTAAGTTTTACAATTAAACTTATTTCAAGACATTTTTTGAAACACATTTTACTAGTCTCAAGGAATATGTATGTATGTAGGTATAAAATATACAAATAAAAACACTACTTAATGTAAACATTATTCTTTATTAAAATGAATAATTGGTTATATGTACAAACCAGTTTTTGAGTACAATTACATCTGTGGTTGCGCAATTGAATGACGAATGTCGTGTGGTATGCTAGAAACACTTGTGTGAATTGGTGTAATACTTTAATTTATGTAGAGGAGTACACCCTAAGTCTTCTAGGTTAATAACATTTAGGTGTGGAAATTCATTGTAAATTGCCATCATCTCAAGATATATCGTGAAAGTTTCTGCTTAACCATACCTTTTGGTATTTGAAGCGAGCTGATAGACAGTTCCAAGAATATGATGGTTTCAGCACATATGTTATTGCAACTCCATTCGATAGGGATAGTTGTAAAACAGCCATTTCTTTAAACACAAAGTTATTATGTGCAATTTTAAACCTTTGAACGTCGTCAACTAATGGACTATTAATTTTAGACTTCACTCACAACACTGGTTGCAGGATTGTAGCGGACCAAACGATCGTGTAGAATGAGGCAGTACGCTGTAGTGTGAGCTTTAAGCGCTTCTTTCATTTGAAATTCTAATCGTACGTCAACCGCTCCCACTTTCACTATTTCGTTTTGATGGGAACAATCGATGACTACAAGTGGAGCGTGCGTTTGAAATTCATTGGGTGTAAATATCGGCTCGCTGATACCCCCGTAGTACGATTGTTGAAACTGTGCATACATCTCATATAGTATAGAATAGCGATTGGTATCGAAATCAATGTTAAGATTATCGTAAGGATACATAGATGAACCCAGATGTAATTTCATATTGGTCAACTTACAGTGGTCGAACTGACTGCGCCCTTTTGCGTGATGTATCGGTTTGAAAGCAGACAATAACAAAACGTGGTTTCTCCACTTGAGAAGCCGTCTTCACGGCCCACGTATGCGTGTGTGTTGTATGTAATTCTGGATATTCGTGTAGTTCCCAACTGCGAAAGCTTATGTCCATGGTGGCATTGCGTTGAATATGTTTGAGTAGTTTTAAGCGCTCTGCATCTGCAACGGTTATATGTGGAATCCGCCATGATATATGTGTAATAGTAATTTTGATTGACTCTTTGGTATCAGAATTCGATATAGCTGCATCGTCAGCACTACTTCTAATAAGAATAAGCTCTTGTTTGATATTCAAAAGAATTTTCGGTAGTCCTCCGCAAATCCTAAAACCATGCGCAAGGGAATGCATACGTTGAAATGACCATTAGCATCAACGAGATCAAGCTTATCGATGGGGACCAACCGGCGTTTCTAAAGCGACGACTTTCGCTATAATCGTAGGATAGGAAATTTTTAATAGTCGTAGTTATACCTGGATTACGAACGCGGTCAATAGTCTTTCCACCAAGTTCATAACGAATTTCATCAAATAAAAATAAAACTCCGTTGTTGACAAAATCGGCGGTAAGCGAAACGCCACCATCTGACTTATTCATTGTACCCTCAATATAAATTACGCTGTCCCATGGTAGTGTATAGACATCTTCGTTTTCTATTGGAATCCGTATAACATCGTTCTTCTCATACGTGGTATTGGGTACGGAGTATGCATATGTTTGTCGGCATTGATGATGGTTGTATCAAATATAGCACGTTGCGTAACATTTAAAATATTACTATCCATTTTAGCTATGTAGCACTTTGAGTCCTAATGTTTGCAGAAATTTAACGTTTTCCGGTGTTAATCGGTGCACTGGTGTCTTGTAACTGGTAAAGGTGCTGATAATGCGTCTATTAATAGGTTTTGGTGGTTTATGCTCATAGCGCAAAACCATTGTTTAAAGACGCTTTAGATAAAGTCTAATCGTGATGGTTTCCCGACGAAAAGTGATGAGATTACCGTTTTGATCAACTATTTTAACAATGATGCGATCGATGATTCGTGTATTAAGTGGCATATAGGTGACGTTCACGGGGTTTTCAATAATCTTGTACCCTGCAGCAACTGCAGGAAAGAATTGATGCAAAATGTGTACAGGTTTGCTATTCCGATACGATCCGACCACAAGATTACATTCAATACATATTGAATTGATTGGAAAGACTTGTGCCGGATGGTCCGAAATAGCAGTAGTGAGAGCTGGTAGTTTACGTTTCTCAAAACCCAGCAACGAAGCAAGTGAATTTGGTTGTGTAAAGTCCACTATACCTGATGCTTTGATTTCTGTATGTAAACTGTTATTATTGGCTCGAATATCAATAAGATAACGTTTGGATGAAGTGCGTTCACGGGGATCGTTCAGATTACGTCGTACGAACTTATTAATATCTGCCACTTCATAAGTTCCTTCTGGTAAAGTAAGCACGATGTCATCAATGTAAAATTTATTGTTCGCTTCCGTTACATTGGGAATTGAAAATATGTATCAAAGTTTGTAAGACCAATAACGTATTCATGGTCATCATCGAGAACAATTGGTGGGTTGATGATTGCGGTGAGCGTAGATTCAGTTCCAGTTAAAGTAAATGTGTACATGTTCGGTGGTTGACGATAAACTAACAACTAGTCGTATTCGTAGTTGGGATGGGGTAATAAAAAGCAAATTCCTGAAACACTTGCAATATATGGTTTTAATTAAACACTTTTATACAAAACAGTTAAAAATACACTAAAATCAAATAATATATAACGTTGTTAGAAACTTAGCGGAGGACTATTTTGCAGTAAAAATTTCAATACGAAGTGTCCACAGGTAACAGTGTTAAGCGGTTGAAATTGTTCATAATTATAATAGAGTGCATGGTCCTGATGAGGTTAAGTATTTGACAAGTTCCCTCGGAGGTCGTAGATTACCAATGCTATCATAATAGACTGCCCTTGAACCATCTTTTTTGTACGCGGTCCAATGAGTTCCCACACCACGTGTAGTATCATGATTAAGAATACCACATTCTCGCCAACGAATTGTGTTTGGAAGTGAATTGCGCATGAATATTCCACGAAAGTGGGATATTGGTAAACGTTTTATGTATTTGTTCAAGTCAACATTGGTCAACGCTCGCATAGGTAGATTTAACGAATGCGTTGAGTTTTTTTTTTGTTGTCTTTGTTTACGCAAACCTTGCCCGTGTGTAAGAAAAGGCTTTAGGTACAGTCCATGTCCACGGCGATAAGGTTTCAAATAGAGACCCTTTCCAAGTGTCACTGCCTCTTGTGCCATATTATGTCGTTTCGCTTCATCTAATTGTTGTTGTCCAAGTTTAGCATCGTTGACAGCTTTTGCAATCCCAGCTGCTCCACCCGACAACGCTCCAATTGCGGAAAGGGCTGCAAAAATAGGTATCAAAGGTAGGAAACCACCAGTTTTGGGTACAGGGATTACACGTGGGATGCCACGAATTTCATCTGTTATTTCTTTAATCGGTGCCACTGCAAGTTTAGCAGTTTTAATAAGATCGGTCGGACGAACGTTTTTAATGCGTTCCCAAATGGTGCGAATTAAACGCTTGAATGGTATACCACTTCCTGTACGTAGACGCTGACCACATCGTTTTCCTTTACACCTTATCGTTTTTTTGCGACAACCCATACCAAATTTAACTTTGGCATTCATTGCAGAACCAACAGCAAACGCAGCAAGTTTTCACCTAACGAAGCGTCGGGTGCAGTACGACGTTTTGTGCTGTTTCGGCAAGACGTCGATCAGCTTGGTGTCGGGTTGTTAAGTCTGTAGAAAGATCGTAGGCGATGTCGTGTAGTTTGCAGGCTTCGTCTAAGGGATTACGACCTATATCACCACGCTCGAGGCGTTTCTGAAGCTTAGTACCCGGTCCACAGAAGCGATAGCCTGGTAAATGTAATTCTACCGGTAAACGATTGATAGCACTATTGAGTAACCCGTAGCCACGATAGGATTTCATTAATCTTGTCAGTCGAAAGGTTTAAAGGAGACTGGTCATGCGTGTAGAATTACTCGCTTAAATGCTTACCATACTGCAATTACGTTTTAGTATATGGATAGAATGCGTCTGGTAAAGCAACAATTGGCGTTGCCAATTACGGACCACAACTGCAGCAACAACACTAACGTGCAAAAGCATGGACTACTATTACCATCAACAATACGGTGTATCATTACAGGTCCATCCAATTGTGGTAAAACTAATGTAGTCATCGGTCTCTTGAAACATCCGAATGGTGTACGCTTTGAAAACGTTTATCTCTACTCAAAATCCTTGTATCAACCAAAGTATCAGTACCTAGAGAGGTTATTACAACCAATAAAAGAAATAGGATATTTTGCGTTTAACAAATGGGATGCAATTGTTACTCCAGCGGATGCAAAACCTAATTCGATATTTATTATCGATGACGTGTCGTGCGATAAACAAAATGTAATGCGAGAATATTTTTCTTTAGGTCGACATAAGGCCATTGATTGTTTTTATCTATGTCAGACCTATTCCAAAATACCTAAACAATTGATTAGAGACAATGCTAATGTCCTAGTGCTATTCAAACAAGACGAACTCAATTTAAAACACGTATACGCTGACCATGTAAACACGGATATGTCGTTTAACCGGTTTAAAGAATTGTGCGGCGTATGCTGGCGAGATCGGTATGGGTTCCTGGTGATCAATAAAGATGGCGATTTGCAGAGCGGTCGTTACCGAAAAGGTTTTGACACCTATATATACTTATAAAGCACATAAATAGCATATCACTTCCTACCCGTTTCTAGACGATGGCAGACGACGTGAAAACCAAACAAGAACTCATAAAAGTACGAAAGGCAGTCAAGAGGAAATTACAAGCGCTAAAAGCAGGTGTGGTTGAAAAGGAGCTTGCATTAAGTAAAGTCTATGCACCTATTACAAAACGTTTACAAACACTTCAGACCGGTCTGCTGAAAGATATTAAACAGGAGTCCAAGATCGAAAGCCAGCACTGGTTACCACAACAACATGACGTACAATCTACTCCTAAAAGACGCCCTAAATTTCTCGATCAGGTGCGCAGTTCAACACCAATCGCCGCACCACCAATAGAGGAGGCATGGGAACACAATCCTCATAGCCCAGTCCAGTCTGTGGAGTCCACCTTCGAAGAATCGGAGAGTAGCGGCAACACTCCAGAGACCCATACAGAGTACGAACGGTACCTAAACAGCGAAGAACATCAGGCCTACTTACAACGATTCTTACCATCGGTAAGATACTATGTCGATAATCTGTTTTCCAACTTTACTGGTATTTATAACAATGACACGGAGCACTTGCGCAGGGATAAAGTACGTTTTAATCCGGAGACAGGAAAATTAATGATTGGTGATTCGGACATTATCTTCGGGATTGGTGAAAAGGTGTGTAGAACGATTTTGCTACAACGGTAGCAAAGGGTTGTACGAGCAGCTGTTCCTTCTCAATCCTTTGGGTAAATTCTCACTTAAAGAAATTAACGATTATGCGGACATTAAAAAAAGAAGTAATGCAATGTATAGCTTACGACAGCAAACTATAAACCCGAGTGGTCGTGGTCTACTCATGGATTATAACGAGAAGCCACTAGAGTATGTATACTTTGATGATCCCAACGAACTGTGCGAACGGCTCAAGCTTCTGGTCGCCTCGCAAGATGCAGGTAACACCGGTCACACAAACGAAATTACATCGATTATGGAAGAATTACGCGAATTGCGTATAATAGCGTAGATTGTGCGACTTGTTATTCATTATCACGATGGTTATCGACAAGTTTGGACATGCGTCTGACTGTGCTTCATATATTTCTTATGATGATTACTACGATTTTGACAACATGAGATTAGCGCGCGTCGCTACACCACAAGAAGATGATGATGCAGTCACGAAAGCGTACTTAGAATCGCGGTTAGCAACGCTACACCAGCAAGAGGGCGAACCAACGCTTGGAAGTGGTTCCACTATTCAGCAGTATATAGACACGCTTGTGAAGGAGACAACAAACAGTATGATAACACAATTCTCGAGCGAGTATGTTACAAGATCAGACTTTAACCATTTTGAAGAGATGATGCGTAACCTTGTTCCAGCCACTGTGAACGCTAATGTTGCACAAATCGTAACCAAACGGATAGATGATTCTATGAATAGCATATATAAGACATTAGACGCTGCTATTCAACAAGTGAAAGCACAATTTAGAATAGACATTGCACGAATTCAAGCAGATATTCAACAGTTGCAAGAGAAACTTAAAACGCACGCATATAGCCGTCAACCATACACACACACATATATTAGCAATATGTCTGTAAAGGAGCAAATCGTCCACGAGTTACATAAGCCTGCTCGCATTAACTTTCCTAGAAGACATGTAATCACAAAAGGATTAAACGAGCTGTTTCAAGCCGATTTGGTGGAAATGATCCCATATGCAAAGATAAATAAAGGATTTAGATACATTCTAGTTGTTATCGATGTATTTTCTAAATACTTATGGGCCGTACCGGTTAAGCGCAAGACGGGTAAGGCTGTTTCAAACGCTTTTCAATCAATTTTCAACAAAGACCATCGTATTCCAGGGTACATTCAAACGGATTTGGGAAAAGAATTTTATAATTCAACATTTAAGGCTTTAATGGAAAAATATGAGATTACACATTATAGTGTGTACAGCAATAAAAAGCTTGCGTAGTAGAACGCGTTAATCGTACCTTAAAGTCAAAAATGTGGAAACAATTTAGTTTGAATGGTTCGTATCGATGGCTGAATATACTATCCTCACTCGTGACTGCATATAACAACACCAAACATCGAACAATCGGCATGCGACCTGTAGATGTGTAAAAACGCAATGAACGCAAACTCTTCAATACAGTGTACAGTACGATCAAAACAGTTAACTTAAAGAGTAAAAATTTTCTGTTGGAGATCATGTTCGCATTAGTAAACATAGAAGTCAATTTACCAAGGGATACACACCAAATTGGTCTAACGAAATTTTACGGTGTACAAAGTGCATTTGACTAATCCTTTAACGTACCTGTTGCGCGATAGTCGAGGACAACCAATATTAGGCGGCTTCTATGCAGAAGAACTTCAACGAACACACTATCCGGATGTATATTTAGTGGAAAAAGTATTGAAGAGAGTTAAAATCAAGTATATGTGAAATGGTTAAATTTAGATTCTAGCCATAATAGTTGGATATCCAAAATCATATTTTGTAGATTTGCTGTTACGTGTTTGTTTACCATCATATGTCATTCATCAATAAAATTTTTTACTGTTATATGCTTTATTATAGCGACACACACACACACACACACACAAATTACATCTATGTACTACTAATTACTACACTAGTTCTACGTCAAGAAAGTTGTTTATAATTCCTCATGCCCGAAGCGCAAAACGTTGATGTAGGTTGATTTTCGCTGTTTTGGTTGAACTTGAGTATTTCGATGTCCGTGAATATGTGTAAATAACAAGCAGGTAAAACACATTACCTTCTCAGCTAACAATTTCTCCCGTACTTGACCAACACTCGAGGCATATATATTTATTGTAAAGGTATGCGACACGTACAATAGCATCCTCCATTATATCTAATAAGTGCTATCTATAGCGCATCAGGTAGGATTACCAAGATGACATAATTTACATACAAAAATAGTATTAAACTAAAACAATAACTTTAATAGCATATACACTTTTTATAATCATCTATACTATTTGATGGCCATTTTCCCGAATCCGGACCACACGTCCATCCTGGTTGCTGTTTTGAGCCCTCCATTGCCAAATTCTTGAGGAGCCAGTTATATGTTGTTCTATGAGGGCCAACTACATTAGGTTGGTACTTATAATTTACCTTATACTTTAAAATTAACTTCAATACTTTTTAATACCATAGGTTGTGCGAAATATACAACATCTACAATCATATCGTCAATCGCTGTGACCAGTGATTTATAGTTGCATTTTATATTCATGATAGGAAATGCCTTCGTACTCAATACAGCTCGGTTGGTTAGTAATTCTTCAAGGAAATATACATCGCTCAAACTATAATTACTCTCTATTGCGTCTAGTACACCGCGCACCTGATGACATTTTAACTCTGTTTTGCCGTTGCAAGCATCAATGAAGTTTGATACAAATTGATCGCACCTACTCTGTTGTTTAAACAGCATGTCCATTACATCAATGGATGTATCATTGGTCAGCGTTAGCCATTTGAAGGCTTTAAAGGAACATGAACACCTACTCTGAACAGTATACGTTTGATTTTGTCTACATCATTCAATACTATGGCATGTTTCAGATGTTGGTGTAAAATGCGTTGTTCACTCTCGAACAAATCGTACAGTACATTGTCCATGTTAACTTGAAAACTTCGCACCACTATCGTTGTTGTTCCACTCACTGCGAGATCTATCCAAGTACCTAGCTTTTATGGCACATTCATCAAAATAGGTAATGCTAAAGTGTTGTGATACTGAGCATCACCTAGTTATTCGTCTGATAAACCCCCCACTAGTTTTTGTAACAGCATTAATAAATCAACAACCTTGAGATGATCTCTGGCAAGGCGACTCTGTTGAATTTGAGCAATATATTTAAGGAAAATCCAATTAGAGGTGTTTTGGTGGTGATAGATTGTTATTCAAATTATCTATGGAATATCCTTTACTTTTAACGAAGGATGCATGCCCGGTAAATTGCAAATTAATCAAAAGAGTATAACGTTAATCATTACTCTACATAGAGCACAAAAAGCTGTCATAGCCATGCGAGAAATATGTTGCCTGATAAATACTCCTGTATGATTGTTGTGGTTTTGACAATTTTGACAACGATCCTAGGTCATGGATCGAAACGTAAAGAAAGATGATTTTAAAAACTATGAGTGGTTTAATTCCCAACGAAGATTAAGAAAAGGTTGTCTGATGTCGCTAAATCTATATATATATATATATACCAATGATTAATACCTTGAAAGTAATAGGGAAAATAAAATTTAAAGTTGTCAACCATGTTCGGGTGGTAATGTTGATTCGGTCATTGATACCTACTGCAAGTTAAAACAAGTCGTATACAATGATGAAAAGTTTTTTGAAACTAACTAAATGTGATCTTGAATACATGCTTTGTAAAAGCGATATAGTTCAGATTCTGCTACGATTCTTCAACAGACAACAACAGATAACAATAAAAACTCTGTTTAAATTAATTTTTAATAACGACTTAACATTGCGTAATTCTATTAAAATGATTTGAAATATAACGGTATTATTTTTATTGTTTAGCATCAATTTAATAACATTTGTTGATATAAGATGAAAATTGTGAATTTTGGTAATTGACAATTATGCTAAAATGTTTTGAAGTTACCTTGTTGCCATATGTTCCATTTAACAGAATTAAAACTCAGATATATTATAGACATTCTTGCAATTATTTACCATATGTGTATATATTTCTCTTGACAATAATTATTAATTTAAGAATAACTTATTGAATTAAAGTAAGTTATTTATAAGCACTAAATTCTACAATAATTAAAACGAGTTTGAAAATAAAAATGTATTGACAATGTAGCTATACTTGTAATTTATTCTGCCAGGATCAACAAAATATAATGCAAAATAGTTGTTTTAGGTATAAACCAGAACCATATAATTTACATATGGAGATATGTTGTTATATTTATACTATAAATAGCCCAATCGCCGAGGTCATTAACTACCATGCACTTTACTGAACGCGGTTGTTAAAGGGCGTTATATGAACGTTTTTTGCAAAGAAATAAGTAATATTTATCTCAGTTTGCGAGATGTTGAAACGTTTAGATCCGTAAGTTATGCATATCTTTTAGAAAACATATTTGCTTTTATGGACAAATTTTTGCTTTACATTCCTTAACTTTAATAATTTCACTAATCATGTTTACAGAGTCTTTTTAAATAATAATATCCTTTGAACATACTATCATCTGGAATACAAATTTTGTTATACCTATATCTAGTACTAATAATAATTAGTGTCTCTAGCACTGTAAAATTTAACTAGAATAAATAATTCACAATCTTTTATAGTGTTTAATTAAATCGGTCTTTTAACAACAAAAGAGGTATTTTGCACATTGCAAATTATTATTACCATGCTTGTAGCAATAAATATTACATAATAAATTGCTGGTTATTCACCTAACAATAAAATTTTACACTAAGAATATATAATTGGTGTATGCTGGGTTGCCTGCCATAGATATGCATATATTTTTAGAATTTATGGAGTACCATTCCGCATTTGAGAATGATTACATCACTATCCAAATTCTTCACCACGTTTTAAATAACGACATTATTTGCATACATTTAAAGGTTAAATTTTAGATCCGGGTACGAGTTCAGTGTGGTTGTATAAATTATTTTGGTGGTGCAATCATGAATAAAATAACGAGTGACCTGTCTTAACATGTTTTTTGCACACACACCAATATTTTAAATTAAAACCATTATAAAATACGAGTCGAATAATTTCTCCTATTCTTTTTGATATTTAATACAAAAATAATGGGGCAGAGCCCCGTTTAGGGCACGTTTAGAAGCTCCCTTCCCCCACCATTCATCATTTTGAGAGTGATTATGTCATCCACCACATTTCCTATTTTTGCTTAACCTAAAAATCTCTCTTTAATTAACTAAAGCAACGAGAATAAAAACAATGACGAAGCTCTAAAGATCACCGCTAAATTCTTCACTACATGCACGTTTTTGCATAACCTACAAATTTTTTATCACGTTTGTGCAATTAAACGAGTTATATATATACAATGTCTAATACGTCATCTACATACAATCACCAAACCGCTAAAAGTAAAAGAATTTTTCTTGCCACATAAATTAAATGTATAATTACATTTAAATATTTAAATATATTCAAATTGCTAAAATGTAAGCAAGAGATCCTTGATATAAGATTAAATTAATTTTTTATTTGAGAGTCAAATAAATCGTTATGAAAGGTGGTATATTTTGCATACCAAGAAGGAAATAGTCTTAACATGTTTTTGCAAACACACCTTATGTTAATTAAATCCATTATATTAAAAGTTGAATAATTTGCATATATATTACCAGAGAGCTATAATTCCAAACTCGAGGTTATATTCGACTGCGAATTCTTGTTATTTTATCGTGACATTGAAATCGCGAGAAGTGAACGACTTCTTTGTAAGCAAGACATCCTTGATATAAGATTAAATTAATTTTTATTTAAAAGTCAAATAAATCGTGATGCAAGGTGGTATAATTTGCATACCAATAAGGAAATATACGGCATACCTGTCTTGAAATGTTTTTGCAACACACCTTATGTTAATTAAATACATTATATTAAAAGTCGAATGTCGACGTGATTTACATATATATTACCAGATAAAAGCACGAGGTTATATTCGACTGCATGCAAATTCTTAGTATTTTATCGTGACATTGAAATTGCGAGATGTGAACGACTTCTTTTTTACAAGATTTTACCTGCAAACGTTTAAAATTTGACCTCCATCATATAACATTTCGTATATTTTCTTAATTTTATTTGCTACTTCGTACAAAACGCAGCTTATGAGGAGAGCTAAAACACTCTTTACCACTTGCACGCGTTTGCCTAATATTAAAAATTCTTCACAGCGGCGTTTTAATTTTTAGCTTAACCTACCCCAGAAAAATACGAACCAACACGTGAACTCCATTTTCTACACACACAACATTTTTAAAATTTAATATTTAATATTTAACGTCGTGAACGCTGCTAAAAATTTCTTAAGAAAATATCTCCACCCCAGCGCACGCGCACCACCCCACGACAAAAATCTAACGACCCCGCCGAACGCACACCCCAAAGACCTAACGACCCCCGACGCAACAAATTTACACACAAAGACAATTTTGTTCTCAAAGCGGCGTATACATATCTTGCTGCACGTTTTGTTTCCCAAAGCGGCTTAGCTGTTCATATTGTTCTCGAACCGGCGTATACATATCTTGCTGTGGATCTCTGTTGCCAAACCGGCTTAGCTACCCTACTTGCCACAAATTTTGTTGGCGCGTCCAGAGAACTAAAACAACTTTCTCAATTTTTTACTAATAATGATACTAAGGCGGAAGTTTCCAATTTTCTGTCTAGCCAAGGAATTAATTGGGAGTTTAGTACCCCTTGCTCTCCTCATCAAGGAGGCCTGTGGGAAGGCGGTATCAAATCTACCAAGACTCACCTTAAACGAGTGCTAGGTAACACCAGTTTAACCTACGAAGATTTGCAAACTGTCCTAGTGCAAATCGAGGCTACGCTGAATTCTCGCCCTCTCACCACTGTCTAACGATCCTTCCGACATTAATCCCTGACACCTGGTCACTTCCTAATAGGCAAACCATTATGCCATCCTCCCGAGCATAATCTGCTTCACCTATCAGATGGAAAATTATCATTATACCAACGTATGCAAAAATTACTCAAGACTTTTGGAAAAATGGAGTCTACAAGTTGTCCCTGAGATGCAGCGTCGGACAAAATGGTTCAAAACTTACCTGCACTTTTAAAGATCGGCTCGCTGGTATTAATCAAGGAAGACAACTTACCTCCACTTCAATGGTCCCTCGGTAGAGTTATGGAACTGCATCCAGCTGCCGATGGAGTGCTACGAAATGTAACTGTGCGTGTGTCTAGTGGGAATCTGTTAAAGCGCTCAGTGCATAAGCTTTGCGTCCTACCCGATTCAAAGTGAGCTTTGTTCTAGATGTTCCTTAATTGTTACATGCATTATTTTTAACTTTAAATTTAGCAATTTGAACATTAGGTTTTATAAATTGTATATATGTTCACTAGTTAGGTACTTACTATTTTTCTATATTGCTTATCTCATTATCTTGTCAATTTAATTGTTTTTAAATCTTGGTGATTTCAAGGTGGCCGGTATGTTACAGTTACTGTGTCATCCCTAACAGCCTTAAAATATTTCTAGTGTTAAGTTATGTGCAAATACTAATATACAGACTTGATGCGCACCACCCCTTATATTATGGACTGGTCTAAGTAGCGGTTGTTACGTTCTGATCCGTAAGCAACCCGGGGGTCAGTAGCTCGAGAACTATCATTGAGGGTTAAGTGCTTGTACGAACTAAAATGTAGCGGTAAACCACAAAATGTTAATTTCCGCTTAAAGCGTTGAATTCTGTAAATAATCTATCAATCGCAATAAACTAAATATGTATATCGACGTGCATTTGTTTGAATTCATTATTTTGCAGTTCACTAAATCGAAGGAATTTCTCCGCAGCCATTTGGCCCTATATCTGGGTTACTGAACCAACCGCGGTAACTTTGCCGCCTCAATAAATAGTTAGTCTACACAATCTAACTTAATACGGTTGTGCTATCTACTAATCCAATTTGCTTATTTACATATATTTTTATTTTTGCATAGTTGGTAGTATCGCTCGCTGTAGTGTACCACCCTATCTTTTGGTACCTGTTTTCCTAGCAAGGTCAAATCCCATGTGATTTCCTTCACCCAACCTACTTCCCTCCTTTTCAAAATTCTATGAATTTGGTGGGCGGTATGTTACGTCATCATCGAACATTTATTGGTATTGGTGACAATAAATACTATTAGTGCGGGTATCCTACAGTTTTAGTGAAACATTTATGCCGACAGTGGGAGTGCGTGAAGTGACACAGTCGTACTCGAACCGTTGCAGAAGACAGTTGTATCAGAGCTTGTGGAAGCGACACCATCACCCGAACGTGCGTGTTCTTGGTTGTCCGTTAACCTTTTGTGTGTGACTTTTATTGCCACAGCGGCACAGGCTTTAAGGTATTTATACCCTTCCTTAAGTAGTTTGTTGTAGTTGTTTTAGTTATTACAAAACCGCTCCACTGCCATCGGTATTGCTACAAAAAGCAATTGGTCCTTCCCTATAATTACCATATCTATATCACCTTAACATCCCATACATCCAGTCAGCCTTAACGTTGCTACGGACTTTATGTGCTTCGCCAATTTTCCAGGTATTATTCCGCATGGCTGTCTGGTTCTAAAGTGAACCGTTGTTGGTTGAGCAGTGAATGCATTCATTGATCAACCTACAGAGCCTGAAGATGGCAGATGTGGTTTTACCAAAACGTCTAGGGTTGTAAATTCAATAAAATAGATCCGGATATTTTAAATACATTTACTAATGAACAAAGATAATATCGAGGCAATACAAGATCAGATATGTTTCCACGTAACGAAATAACGAATAACCCCATCGACATCGTCTTTTGTCATGGGCTTTGCGTCTTAGCTTCCGTCACGTTTTACCGCCAAGGATCGACACTCCGTTTCTCTCGTAAGCAACCCATATTTAGAACCAACCTCACAAACCCCGCTTGATCTTTAAACCTGTTCGCCTTAGCAGTGGCACTGCATGTTGCATAATATTATCGTTAGTAATTACAACTATAAACTATTTGAACCACGTAATTAAAAATGATTTAATTAACTAACATCGATCAACTAACCCTACAATTATATATATATATATATATATATATATATATATATATATATACATACTGTTCCCCAAAAATGCCTTAGAACGTATTCCGCCCTACTATTTCTCTTTTTCCCCAGATATCCTTGTTCCCCTACTATTTCTGTAACTTATTTGTTATTATCTTTGTCTGTCCATGCTATCGTCCTCATACATCTAAAGCACAGCATTTCAAAAGGCTTCTACCGTTTTTCTGTCTGCGTTTCAGGCTGCCCGTATTTCATAGGCATACTGTGCTGTGCTCCACACATATGCTTTCAACAATTTTCTTCTTATTCTATGTTTGTTGTCTTTCCTCATAGGCGCTGTTCTTTCTTGTTAGATGCAGTTCGATCACTTTCTATTGTTTTACAGTTATATGCCCTATTTCTCCGACCTTCAATGGTTGTGAAGGGAGGTAAGCAGCCTGTGGCTGCCAAGTTCCCCCAACACTTAACCATTTGGCGATTTAATATATTTTCCAATTTATCCTTTCGCACAGTCAACATTAGTTGCAGGTATTTCGCAACCAACAACTAGTTGTTTATACTAATCATCAGATTTATCTGCGCTTATTTTTTCGTCATTAGGTTTTCCGTCTCAAAACTGGTTGGACACGTACCTGCACTTATTTATATTCCGAGCTGGCCTACATAGTTCCCTGAAATTCTCACACAGCCTGTGTATTCAGCTCGTTTCCTTTGTATTGTTTTCTAATTTTATACCCTATTTTACCGAGATTCAGTGAAGGAGGTTAAGCAACCTGTGGCTACCAAGATCCCCCAACACTTAGACATTTGCCGAAATAATGGTTTTCCAGTAAATCCTTTCACACACTTAACATTATTCGAGAATATTGCCCAACCAATTCTTGTAGTTACTTATAATAATCATCATGTTTAAGCACAGTTATCTTTTCGTCATTAGTTTATCCATCTTGGGATTGGTTGGATGCGTACCTCCATTGATTTCTATTCTGGGCTAGCCTACACATCTCCCTGAAACCTCTACAGCCTACATCTTTTACTATCTGTGTGCAGTAGTCTAATCTAGGTCTGCCTCTTCTTCTCTTTTTTCCTATCTCTGCTTCTAATATATTCTGCACTATTCCCTCGTGCCGTAGTATGTGGCCTATCATCCTATCTCTCCTATTTTTTACTGTTTTCCACATATTTCTTTCTTCCCCTACCATTTTTAGTACCTCTTCGTTCTTAACTTTGTCTGTCCATGATATCTTCATCATACGCCTGTAGCACCACATTTCAAAGGCTTCTACCTTTTCTTGTCCGCTTCTCCTACTGTCCAGGCTTCACAGCCGTACAGTGCTGTGCTCCACACATATGTTTTAAGCAATCTTTTTCTTGTTTCTATGTTTGTGGTCTTTGAGCACAGTAGTTGCTTTTTCTTGTTAAATGTAGCACGGCCTTGTGCTAATCTTTGTTTTATATCTTTTGTGCTTTTCCCATCTTGCGTTATTTGGCTTCCTAGGTAGCAGAAATCCTTAACCTCTTGTAAGTTCGTGTTAGATACTTGTATTCTTGCTTTTGATTTATTTTCCCCACCTTTGCAAACTAGAACTTTAGTTTTAGTTTTGTTAATTTTCAAACCGTATCTCTCTGTCAGAACCGTTTCCATTTCATTAAGAGCAGCTTCTAACTCTTCCTTGCTAGACGCTAATACCGCTATATCATCTGCAAATCTAAGCATATCAATTTTTTGTCCCTGCATAGTAATTCCAAATGTCTTCCTGCATTTGACAGTATTCATTGCCTCTTCTATGTACAAGTTAAAGATCAATGGGGATAGGGCACATCCCTGTCTCACCCCTTTCCTAATGTTTACTTCTCTCCGTTCCTGCTCTAATTCTATTACTGCTGTTTGCTCTTTGTATAAGCTATGTACTATTCGTCTATCCCTATAACTCATTCCAATCTTTTTGAGTATTTCAAACATTTTTTTCCAATTTACATTGTCGAATGCTTTTTCCAGATCTACAAACCCTATATACATGCTTTCCCCTTTTTCTATTGTTTTCTCCATTATCACTCTCAGAGCTAATATAGCCTCCCGTGTTCCCCTGTTTCGCCTAAACCCAAATTGATCTTCTCCTAGTATTTCTTCAGCTCGTTTTTCCATTCGTCTTTGCACAATTCTAGTTAATATTTTTGACACGTGTGCTGTCAAACTTATTGTTCGAAAATTTTCACATCTATCCACGCCTTTCTTTTTTGGTATAGTTACTATGATGCTACGTTTGAAATCTTTGGGTATCTCGCCTGTCTCATACATATAGCTTACAAGTTGGAAGAGACGTTCTGTTACTGCTTGTCCAGCGGCCTTTAGAGTTTCTGCTTGCACCTTATCTGTACCCGGCGCCTTACCATTTTTCAGACTCTTTAATGCTAATTCAAACTCGTCTCGAAGTATAGGATATCCCAAGTCATCATTTTCAATGTCTGATTCCTGTTCTAATGCAGTTAGTTCCTCTCCTGCATATAAATTCCCTATATATTCTTGCCATCTACTCACTTTCTCTACGTTTTCTATAATGACATTTCCTCCCGCGTCCCTTATATTTTTACTATACGGTTTTATATCCCTAAAATTCACTCTAATTAATTTGTATGCTTCGTCTGTCTTTCCTATTTCCATCTTAGTTTGTACCTCTTTGCACTTTTCATCAATCCATTGTTCTTTAGCTTTCCTGGATTGTCGAATAACTTCCCATTTTATGGCTTTGTATCTCTGTTTTCCTGCTTCGTCTGATTTATTTTTGTATTTTCGTCTTTCTTCTATTAAATTCACGATATCCTTTGTAATCCATGGTTTCTTATTTTCTTTTTGTGTATACCCCAGAATATCTCTGGCCGCCATGTCTAGGCTGGATTTAATGTTATTCCATTCTGTTTCTACTTCCTTAGTTTCAGATATTTTCCCGATATCATTCAGCAATTCATTTGACTTTTTTTCGAATCTTACTTGAATATCTTTATCTTTTAGTTTCTCTAAGTCCAAGTGCCTTTTTCCGTTCCTTTTTTTCAGATTTTTAAATTTAAGTGCGGCCTTCATAATTACGATGTTGTGGTCAGTATCTATATCTGCTTCTGGGTAGCTTCTACAGTCTTTTACTTGATTCCTAAACCGTTGTCTAACAAGAATGTAATCTATTTGATATCTTCCTATATCTCCTGGCATCTTCCACGTATATCGTCTTCTAGCATGATGTTGAAATAATGTGTTTGTGATGATTAAATTGTTCTTGTCACAAAATTCTACCAGTCTATTTCCCCTGTCGTTTCTCGTGCCTAAACCAAATAAACCTACTACCGCTCCTTCCCTACCCTCACCTACCACGGCATTAAAATCCCCCGTAATTATTAAATTTTCATGTCCTTTTACGTATCTTAATATGTCTTCGATATCTTTGTAGATGACTTCTACCTCTTCGTCACTGTAGCTAGAGGTGGGCATGTATACTTGTATTATTACTGTGTTTATCGGTTTAGATTCTAATCTAACCATGAGTACTCTTTCGTTCTTTTGTAAGTAATTTTCTACACAGTATCCTATATTTTTCCGCATAACTATCCCCACACCCAAATTTCCTTCCTCTGCTCCTGTATGAATTACCCTGAAGTCTCCACTCCAAAATCCCCGCCTCTGGCCACCGAACTTCGCTGATCCCTACTATGTCTAGTGATAACCTATTCATTTCGATTTTTAGGTTCTCTAGCTTACCTACTTGCTTCATACATCTAACATTCCACGCTCCGACTCGCAGAATGTTCCCTACTCTTATTTTTAACTTTCCGATCGCATCCTCCGAAGTAGTCCCTCCCGGAGATCCGAATGGGGACTATTTTAACTCCGGAATCTTTTACCACAGAGAATGCCATCATGTTTGTAACAATTTAAGTACGCTGTGTACTTGGGAGATAATGTGGTGGTTTCCCGTTGCCTTCCACACCGCGGTAGTGTGTCTTAGACTGCCATACCGACCCCTATGGTCTCTGCCAATCTAAGTACCGAAAGAGCCGCTGCCCTCTTTCGGGGACCTGTCTTAGTCTGGTTCCTCACTAACGACCCTACTATTTTGGTTGGACCTGTAGTTTGGCTCTTTAGCTCATTAGAACACGCAAGCCATTTCACCTGTTCTAGTAATTTAGAACTTCGGCAAGGTGCAGGTCCATTCGAAATGGATATATATATATATATATATATATATATATATATATATATATATATATAGACACACACACACATACACACACATTAATATTAGGTAGTTAATTACACAAAGTGAGTTGCATAATAATTGCAGATCAAAAAATATAAATAAAGTAAAATAATTTTGAAATACAATAATTATCCTGAAAACTCTATGAACCCATAATAAAGAAAACAGCACATGACATACTTAACAATCCTACTAAAACAATAGAGATAAACAGAACAAATCAAAATGTAAAAACAATAAGTATCGAGTATGTTCCTGGGTTATCGGATAAGATAAAAAAGTACTAAAAAAACAACAAAATGTAGCACGACCTTGTGGTAATTTTTTTTTATATCTTTTGCACTCTTCCATCTTGTGTTATTTGACTTCTTAGGTAGTAATATCTTTAACCTCTTGTAAGTTCTCGTTTCCTATTTGAATTCTGGTTTTTGACTTATTTACCCCTCCTATACATACACTGAGAAAAGGATTTTGTTGCTTCAACTGAAAATTAGTTGATTCAATTAGAATTCTGGTTTGTATATAAACAATGATCTATATGCATTAAATAGAACATAATAAAATGTTGGAAAACCGATTTTGAAGCAAACAAACCTAAATTTGCACCACAATAATTATGGCATTTACTCAAATCGCTATTAATGTAACTTGAATGTTAGGTATCGTTACTTCAATTGCTTGTAGGTTTGATTTGAAATATTTAATACTTTTATCAAATAAACTGTTATGTTAAATCAACACGTTGAATATCCCACTTACATATAAAAATCATTGAAGCAAATACTTGAAAGGGCTTGTAGCATTAAAACAAACTATTCAAATTTTTCAACTAACCAAAAAGCGTTATTGGTTTAACTAACCCATATGTTGAGCAGATAATAATTATTAAGCTAAGTGGCTAATAAGGGTTCAAGTAATAACATATTTTTGGTTTAATCGAACTTTTATTGTGTTGAATTGAAACATTTAGCTGTCAAATCAATCATTTCGTTGCGTTGTACATTGTTTAGAAATAGAATTAGTTTAAACATCCAAGGTAGTTTGATTCAATATCCAGCTTGATGGATTCCGGCTTAATGAAGTTATTTTAACCATTTTTTAGTACAACTTGACGATCAACAAATGAGTTTGTTCATCCCTAACATATTTTAAAAAAATATTGATTTAAAATAACTTCATTCAGTCACATTATCAAGTTGTATATTGAATCAAATCTCACCTTGAATGTTACATTAACCCTAGTTCATCCTGCATAATTTTCAGTATAGCTTCCACTTCAATTTTATAAAACTGACTCTGATTATTGAAAGTTTGTTTATTCCTTGAGATTGCCATTGATCTTTGAAGTTATACCTTCGCTTATATAGTTGAATGCTAAAAACAACGGTATTTAGTTATGGGCAATAAGACTAATTTATAGAAATGTACTTACGTGTTTTTAGACGAAAAGATTTTGTTTAAACATAGTACAGCATACTAAATTTATCTTCCATGTATTTTTACAGTTAGTTGAAATACTTTTATGGAAATTAACACAATAAACAATGCGAAGTAACGCTTGACGCCATGTTGACGTGTCGCAGTCGAACGTTAGCAGTATATTAAAGATATAATGTGCGCGCGCTGAACATTCAATACGCAACATCGGAGACGTACTAAATAGCGTTGCGTTCAACAAATAACCCGACGTTTGATTTGGCAATCGTAGTTTATTTAAATCAGCAAGCTACAGTACGTTTGTTTCAATGTTCAGTTTGTCACAAAACGTGTTCATTTGACACTTTTTTCAGCATTCATTTAACTAAAATGGATTTTTTTCAACATTAATGTAGTATTGCACTAAAATATAAAATTTGTTGACAATATTAGTTGGTATTAAATACGACTTATGTTGAATGAAATTCACTTTTGCATTCTTTTATTAACCAACTGTTATAATGCATTCAAACAAACAAATTTAAGTCAACTAATTTTTGATGTTAGTTTAACCATCTGCAAGCGGTTCAGTGAATATAGTTTCGTTTAGAACGACTAAAAAATACTTGATCAAATGCTTTACTCTTCAAAACAACAGAATTGGTTGTATCAACCAAATCACTTTTCTCAGTGTACTAATACGTTAGATTTATTTTTGTTAAATTTCATATCGTATGTATCCCTCTGTTAGTACCGTTTCTATTTCATTAAGAACTGTTTCAACTCTTCCTTGCTAGATGCTAATACCGTTATATCATTTGCAACTCTAAGTATATCAGCGTTTGTGCCTGCATTATAATTCTAAATGTGTTTCTGCATTTGACAATATTCATTGCCTCTTCGATATACAAGTAAAAAATTAACGGGGATAGAGCACATCTCGGTCTCACCTCTTCCCTGATAGCTACTTCTCTACGTTCCTGTTCTAATTTTATTATCGCTGTTTGTTGTTTGTGTAAGAGATGTACTATTCGCCTATTCCTATAACTCATTCCAAAATTTTTGAGTATTTCGAACATTTTCTCCCATTTTACATTGTCGAATGCCGTTTCCAGATCTACAAACCTTATATACACGCTTTTTCCTTTTTCTATTATTTTTCTATTAATAACCTGAAAGCTATAATGGCCCTCCGTATTTCACTGTTTCGCCTAAAACCAAATTGATCTTCTCCTAGTATTTCTTCAGCTCGTTTTTCCATTCGTTTTTGTACAATTCTGGTTAGTATTTTTGATACGTGTGCTGTCAAACTTATTATTCAAAAGTTTTCATACCTCTTGGCACTTTTTTTTTAGAGACTAAAGTGTTATGTTTGTAATTTTTGAGTATCTCGCCTGTCTCATAAATAGAGCTTACAAGTTGGAAAAGACATTCTGTTACTGCTTGTCTAGCGGCTTTTAGAGTTTCTGCGTACACCTTATCTATACCCGGTGTCTTTCTTTCTTTCAAATGATATCAGCAACAAAATTTGGTATTGTAAAAGTTCCAGTTCTATAACTCATTTGTTCTGATTAATAATGTATACAACTATGATCTCATCGTCTGGACACGATGACATTCACATGCAAAATTGCACCGAGTAAAAAAGATAAAAAACCTTTTCTCTGGTTGTAGTTAACTGTCCCGTAGGTTAATTTTAAAAGTACTAGAAAAAGACCAACGACACAGAATTATTGCAATTTGTAGTCTTAATCCGTCTGTTCGAGTCCTGTCAAAGATGTCTTAAATTATATTATGTAAGGAAACTACTTCTTATAGAGCACTTGGTATTTACCATCCAAATAATTAACATGTAACTTAAATAGGTTAGGTTACCCTGAAGAATAGGTGTCGAACTGACTGCAAGTAATCAAGAAAGTTTGGAGAATACCATACCAGATTAGTTGTTTTTCGTTTTAGAGATACCATGGATCCCGTTAAGTTGACAATTTCATGTTGGAAAAGAGCATTTTGATTCAGAATATATAGTTTTCCTTTCGAAACCCTAGGAAGATCTGCTAAAAGCAAACTACGTCCAGTAGATATAAGACTATAATAGCCCAACGTAGCTCAGTAAATAAAAGTCCTTAAATTTTATTAACGTCGGTACATTCGATACCACTTCGTAGAAACTACTAAATTCATATACTCAGTTATTTAAAATTAAACACTACAATCGTATTAGAAAATATAACAGTAAATTGTCCTTGTTCATCGACAGAAATAAACAAATGGTATTTAATCATTAAACACACCATAGAAATTACAATGTAGAAGTTGCAGCCACTCACTTAACTTACTACGGTGCGTAATTTTAAGAATCGCGTACTCCTAAATTAGCGACACTTACTGCACCACGGTCACTCGTCGTCGCAACACAATCTATCACGACCTCCTTTACCATTTCTTCCCATAAAGCGCTACATAACTAATACAAATGGGTCATTGCAAAACTTTTAGTGGAATCCGAGTTTTCTACAGGCAAAAATCATTCAACAAATACTTTGATTACAATTTTTGAAACTATAACCTGCAGTTACTGTAAATGAATGAACATTTTTAATTAATGGCATGGTACGAAGGCGTAGCCGGGCCACAAAAATCACTCTACTTATTTTAGTTAAATTTCGATTTCGACCTCGAAATTTATTAAATTTCGACTTCGATGTCGAAATTTAGTTAAATTTTGACTTCGATGATTTATTAAATTTCGAGATAGAAGTCAAAATTTAACTAAATTTCAACATCGAAGTCGAAATTTAACTAACTTTCGACATCGAAGTTGAAATTTAACTGAATTTGGACATCGAAGTCAAAATTTAATAAATTTCGAGATCGAAGTCGAAATTTAAATTAAATTTCGACATCGAAGTCGAAATTTAACTAAAATAAGTAGAGCGATTTTTTGTAGCCCTTCTACGCCTTCGTACCATGCCATTAATTAAAAATGTTCATTCGTTTAAAGTAACTGCAGGTTATAGTTCCAAAAATTTTAATCAAAGTATTTGATGAATGATTTTTGCCTGTAGAAAACTCGGACACCACTAAAAGTCTTGCAATGACCCATTTGTATTAGTTATGTAGCATTTTAGGGGAAGAAATAGTAAAGAAGATCGTGATAGATTGCGTTGCGACGATGAGTGAGCCTAAAGCCTTAAAATTACGCACCGTAGTAAGTTAAGTGAGTGGTTGCGACATCGAAATCGAAATTTAATAAATTTCGAGATTGAAGTCGAAATTCACTTAATTACGAGATCGAAGTCGAAATTTAACTAAATTTCGACATCGAGATCGAAATTTAATAAATTTCGAAATCCAAGTCGAAATCTATCTAAATTTCTACTTCGAAGTTGAAGTGTAACTAAATTTCGACATCGAAGTCGTAATTTAACTAAAATAAGTGAGTGACTTCTTGTGGCCCTTGTACGCCTGTACGAAGGCGTAGAAGGGCCACAAAAAATCACTCTACTTATTTTAGTTAAATTTCGACTTCGATGTCGAAATTTAGTTAAATTTCGACTTCGATCTCAAAATTTATTAAATTTCGACTTCGATCTCGAAATTTAGTTAAACTTCGACTTCGATGTTGAAATTTAGTTAAATTTGACTTCGATTTCGAAATTTATTGATTTTTGTCTTCGATCTCGAAATTTATTAAATTTCGACTTCGATGACGAAATTTAGTTAATTTCGACTTCGATCTCGTAATTTAGTTAAATTTCGATTTTCATCTCGAAATTTAGTTAAATTTGACTTCGATCTCGAAATTTATTGAATTTCGACTTCGATCTCGAAATACCAACAAGAATAAACTTTTGACTGTAAGTTAAAAATCAGCAAAATTTTAGATATAAGTCGAAATTTAACTAAATTTCGACTTGGATCTCGGAATTTATTAAATTTCGACTTCGATCTCGAAATTTAGTTAAACTTCGACTTCGATGTCGAAATTTA
Source organism: Platerodrilus igneus (assembly GCA_036346225.1). Taxonomy (NCBI): domain Eukaryota; kingdom Metazoa; phylum Arthropoda; class Insecta; order Coleoptera; family Lycidae; genus Platerodrilus; species Platerodrilus igneus. Next base: position 1,935,356 of record JARFIW010000266.1, on the reverse strand, counting down.
GTTAAATTTGACTTCGATCCCGAAATTTATTGAATTTCGTCTTCGATCTCGAAATTTATTAAATTTCGACTTCGATGTCGAAATTTAGTTAATTTCGACTTCGATCTCGTAATTTAGTTAAATTTGACTTGGATCTTGAAATTTATTGAATCTCGACTTCGATCTCGAAATTTATTAAATTTTGACTTCGATGTCGAAATTTAGTTAATTTCGACTTTGATCTCGTAATTTAGTTAAATTTCGACTTTTATCTCGATTTTTAGTTAAATTTCGACTTCGATGTCGAAATTTAGTTAAATTTCGACTTCGATCTCGAAATACCAACAAAAATAAACTTTTGACTGGTAGTTAAAAATCAGCAAAATTTCTAGATAGAAGTCGAAATTTAACTAAATTTGGACATCGCAGTCGGAATTTAATTAAAATAAATGAGGAATTTTTTGTGACCCTTGTACGCCTTCGTAGAATGGAATTTATAAACGTACCTATACCGCGTTCTTGTTATTTGGTTAAAAATTTAGATAGTAATTTTATTGGTCAAAAAAGTTTTCCGTTAAACTAAGTGATTTTTAATTTTTGTTTAAGAATGTCTCTCATGTACTTGTAATGGAAACCTAATCGTGTAATGTAGTTAAACATATAGTCGTGTAATTGAATTGAGACTGTTTTACTGCTGTTTTCACAACAATTGTGAAGATAACAGTTTCAGTTTTGTTGTAATAAATTATTTTGTAATTACCTGGAGGTGTGGCTAAAATTCAGGTTATTAACATTTGATTTTAGAAACCTTTGTTGCAGCTTGCAGTTTTAAATAGGTATATTAGTGTTCTTATGATTAATGTTCGTTTTAGGTTTCTTTTAATGTTTTCCACGTGAATTTTGGCTAGAATCATTTCCTTATATCAGGTTTTAGCATCCTTTTGTTACTCTTCCTGGGACATGGTCTTGAATCCCTTGTACTACAAGTATAAGCGGCGTCCAAACTATTTCCCATTAAGATATATTTCACACGCGACAGCATTCCGGTACATTCTTCAAACACTTAAACCACCCGTCCCATTGAGTTAGTCGGCAACCATTCGTATTAATACGGTCGAGGTTTTCGGTACTTTACCGAAACAGAATTTTCAGTGGAGTATTTCACTGAGTTTTTATGTGGCTAGATTTTTCTAGGACTCAAACGGTGTGTATCAAGCAAGATTGCGTCATAGAAAAATACATCAGCAAAAGTTTAATTAACTAGGTGACACGGTAAAATTCACCTAAAAGAAATAATCTTTTGAAACACCTCAAAAACATACATGTATAACCTCTAAGTAAATGATATAAACATATTGCGAAGACGAAAAGCTGAAACCTTTTATGGATAGTTAAAGCAGATATGCCAAATTTTTAAAGTTAGGTATTAGCTTTTATTCTATGTTTTCCCCACGATAAGTAATAATGAAATAATGTTTTAAAATTCCTCAATACGGGATTTATTGAATGGAAATCAGCTTTGATTGTGACATTTTAAAAAGGATGTTACAATGGTCTAGGTTCTAGTCGAATTGATGCTAATCCTAAAAGTTCATAATGCTTTATTTAAAATAAGTAATAGAAATGATGATAATAACAGTCAAGAGTACTCAAATTGTAGTAATAAATAAAGATCATGAAGTTTTTGCTAACATGGAGCATTCAAAGATAAGATCATAGACTTCTTAAACAATTATAAAAGTAGTAGCTAAAGCTTCAATAAGCACAAACTCACCTGCTTATGTTGCTGCTACCATAACATGATTCTCTTTATACGATTTAGGTTTCACTTCAATATAATCATATGTATTCAAAAGTGACTTACCTGAAAATAAATAAGTTATTAATAATTTGCTTTAAAAAAATTTAGTGTAAAACACAGTCACCATTTAAAACAAATCGATACACGAATAGACTAACTTAATTTATTGTATGCAAAATTAAAAAAATTTCTATACTTGGAGCATACAAATTTAAAAACTGGTTTTGTAGATAGGACGTACAGGCATATTTCTCCCGATGAAATCTACGTGAATATGAACTGGTTGGTTTTCCTTTTATAAAAGCAAGAAGTATACATGTCCCTATTTCCATGATTTGATCGGCCAGAGTTAGAATATGACGGTTTTATAACTCGTGTTGTTTGAGTTTGAAACAATAAGTTTTAAAAAGATTTTTGATTAAAATCAATGTATATCGGATGTTTGCACTTTGAACGAGTCCTCTAGCTATTGCAACCAGGCATCTGAACACAAAAGAGAATTGGTAGACACCTCTGTGGCGGACATATTCAGATGGGTTTGATTGACAGGTTATAAGAGTTTGCATTTAAGAACGTTATTAATCTTACTATAAGAACTCTCTAGATGTTACTTGTATAATTCTGGTAAATTATCTAAGCAATCTAGAGCAATTGGGAAAGGTATAAATAGCCGTTAAGAGTGCAGATTTCCTTTTTTTTATATGTATTTATTGCATGGTTACATGACTATCCTCGCGCCTGGGCAAGTGTAACGAAGTCTTCCGACATAACTAGAGGTCCATTCCTTGGGTAGAGCTATGAGAAATGGGGGGGTAAGTCGAATTCTGATTGTAAGTTGAATTTAATCCAAAACAAATAAGGCGCCACCAAGTCCTGACTTAATTAGGATAATTGCGTAGTGTATTTCTAGGGGCGGACGTGGAAACCCAAAGAAAAAAATCGCCTTCGATGACAGAAACCCGTCTTAACTGAACAAGACGCTGCTCCTGTGAGAAATGGTAATAATTAGCTTCATAGAAGGGTGGAACACTATTTGTGTACCACAAACATACCTAAAGAAATATCAGAAAAAATATCTCCTATATAAGTTGACATTAAAATTCCACTCATACGGATATTAGTTTCTTGTAGTTAATTTTGACCATATTTGATCAAAATAAAAAAGCTTTAATCTTGAACTAATAATTTACTCAAAAGATTCTCTTTTAAAACAAAATTCAATGCTACAAAGTTTCATAAATAATTAAATAAGTTCAAGGATTTAAAATAAAGTTTCATCAAAATAGTTACTAAGCAAACATTTTAAAACTTAGTGCAAACTTGTTACAAATAAAAGCCGCCCCGGGCAGATCTGTTCGAGAGGGTTACAAATTAAAACATAGTAAATCAAGTTTCCTTATCTAAATTAATTGTGTTAGTTTCAGTTTCTAATAAAGAAAGATCATGAAAATATTCTTATAAACTCAACTTAGGCAAACATTGTTCAAAGCATATGTTTATTAGAACACAGGTGTCAGCAGTATACTGCAGGCAAACAAGTGACGTAACAAAACATCTGTCGCTGTTACCAACAGGACAAAATGAACCACGTGAATGGTACCTTAAAACTTTATAAGTTGTGCATTAAAATTTTTAACACTGAAAAATTCAGCTCAACTAATAATCGAAATCTCATAACATTCGTGCTTTTATGCACTAAACAAAAATAGCGTGTTTCTAATTTGAAACACAACCAAACTTCTTAAAGTTATCTACGAACCAGAACTGTATTATTTGGCTGTGAAGAGGTGTTGTAAAATCAATCGTAATCAGCATACTTCCATCAGGTTTTGTAGTAATAAGTTCTTCTATTAATTATTCAAATTCTCCATTATCAAAGCCGCTTCCTACGGACTGCAATACAAAGTGGTTTTACATCTGTGGTTGGAATAGTTGTTTCTACAGATGATTTTATGGTGGTTAATTACGCGCTAAACAAAATACCTCAATTAAACAAATTAAATACTGTTCATAGGATACCAACCGCTATTTAAAGATGGATCTCGACTCTTCAAAATGTAACCGCAAATTGGCGGCCTGCTTCCAGTCGTACATTTTGATTTAACAAGCTTGCAGGGCCGACTGGTTATCACCTCGCACGAGCGACGGCGTGTTCCCGGCGGAGACCTTCAATCAAAACGCGCCTGCGAACAGTTATCGAAGGTACAGACACCTGACTATTTATAGAAAACTAACTATAGATACAACTTTAGCGTATTACTAAACTTGTTGCATGTATTTTACGAATAATTTGAATAAAAGCGTTTTATAACTTTGCACTTTTATAGTTGGATTAAGTAACTAAGATATAAAATTGTTACAAGAGATTTTGATTACAATACTATGTTTTTATTCAAGCTATAACATCGTGATCTGAAATAAATTAACAGTATCATACAAATTGCCCTATGTGATATAAATTATGTTTGCGATCGATATAAATTAATAACTAGCTTCGATATAAATTAATTTTAAAATTTTTTTTGATCAAAATCAAATTTATGTCCAATTTTCTTTTCATCTTTATAAAAGGCTGTACCTATATTTTATCAAATCTGTGTCGATTAAAACTTTTGTCTAAATGATGGCTGTTTTATTCTATATAAACTTGTTTGCAACCATTTTTATGAAAAATTAGATATACCGAATCTGTTATTTCATTTTTTGTGTCTTGTCTTTGAGATTAAATAGGCTTTTGTTAAATTGTATTCTTTATGCACTATAGTTAAATTATATTATTTAAAGCTTGTTGCAATTTGCTTAATATGCTGTGAATGTTTAGTGGATATGTATTTTATTTTCTATGTAATCTTGTATAAATTACAATCATTATAATATTTGTTAGTTGAATATTAAAATGTTATTTATTAATGAGTGTATAGGTAATTATTTATTTTTAATGTATATTTAGCTTTTTCTGTAGGACATATTCTAAATTCTGCGTCTGATAACTTTAGTACTCTACCAGCAGGTCCAATTATGTCCGATTTCTTTTTTGGGTAGTGGTAGATTGTGATAAGAAGCTTAAATAGCGGCCAGTTAGATTTGTTTTGTATACCACTCAGATTTATGAAGTTATTTGAAAAAATAAAGTGGCAAAAACAATATACAGACAAACCAATGACGGAATTTAGAACTTATAAACCATTACAGTTTATATACGGATCCATCTAGCTTCAGTACATCACCACATCGACCCATTTAACACCCACGACTCCTTAAAAGTGTTTATCTTGCTCCAACAACCAAAAATAGCAAGCAATCTCTACATACAGTTTTGAAGCAAGTTTCGTATACTCAAAATGTACGTATAAAATTGTTGACCTGCTTATACAACAATACACCAACTTGTGCATGATTAATTAACTTTAATTAAAATATTAAACCCTTAATTGGTTTACTAATATTACTCGATGCTTTGATGAGAAGTAAAAAAGAGTCTCTCACTGCCTCTCAGTGGATATATAGACATTCTGCCACCCTTTCTAGTTGTAGTTCTTAAAAACACACCACTACAAACAAATAAACCTTTTTGGTAAATTTATTAAACGGTCAACACGAATCCGCTCACAAACAACTTTCAACCGTCTCTAATTCTGAAAACCCCTCCGGTAACCTTCACTATTTCCAATCAAAACTGGCAGCTGTGCACCAGCCGTCTTCACATCTAAGAATTTTTCAAAACAAATAAACGATTTACTACGAAAATATATTATAGTTTCACAACGGATATTAAATTCGCCGAAACTTAGCCTCCACTGACACAGTTCTACCATCTAAAGCACTCCTTAATATACGCATATTAAGGTTGTCTTGCTCTAACTCACAAACGAAAATTGTCTATTTCTTTCTTTGTACACTTTCTTATATTTCATATTCCTACTACCAGTTTTCTGTATCCTAGTCCAACCTGTATTCAATATCTCCTTTCCTTTATACTCCTTGTTTACAATCACGATTATCTCTAACTAGCATTTTCCCTCTCTTGACTATCGTCTATCCTCCTTCTATATGTGTAGTCAAACAATGTATCTCTGTTTATCATATGCATGTTACACCAGGCCTTGAAGTCAACCAATACTAAAATATTTCTCATTCCACCTCTTAAAATCGACGTCTTTCCAAACACGCTGCCTCCCCCTTGTATCAACTTACTTCTATCATTGTCTTTGCCCCATAGTTGTTTCAAAATCAACAAACATCTAACTATATGATAACTTTTATCTCATTCTAATACATGCTCAAATACTATCTCTTTGTTTAATATCGATCCCTGCTTGTATTTAACTTTCAATGCCATTCGTCAAATATGTTGTTGTTTGCGTTTATTTATTACGATCATGAGCGCTTAGTTAGAATTTACGGTAACATAATCACATACATAAAATACTCATAAAAAGCTTTACTGTTATAGTGGTCTGAATCGGCATTCAGTACTTTATCGACGTAAAGAAAAAGAGAAGAGAATAGAGCCTTAATAATCTAGCTCGGGTATTTATATCCTTTTAAAATCCCCCTAGTGGACGCGCTTCATGCGAAAAGCTTATTTTCAAAACGAATTCAAAAAATTTCGAATATAGCCGTCTCTAAATTCGTAAAATTTGTTCCGTTCTACGTGCCGTATACCCCGAATTCGCTTTCAACCTTCACGTGTGCGTACGTTTGGAAAACTGTCTGCTTTCAAGCAATGACAAAATTCTCTGCCGTTACAAACTCCGCCTAAGCTCTATTTATCTCTGTTTTATACATGTTTGCTGTCTCATTCAAAACCCACTTCAGTTACAGAAAATCGATATTGTTGACATCTTATCTCAACTCCACGTGTATATCGTACGCGCATTTCAATTCCTTGCTTGCTTTATATCCGTCTCTATCTGTTCTATATTACTGATAGTGCGTAAGATGTTTGTTACCTTAGTTGCTTATACCAAACTAACGGTTGAAAATAATTTCTGTAAAATCTTATTTTAACATACGCTCGATTTCTTTGAACGTAACCTTTAAAAAACAGGTGTTTCTGTTAATTATCGATCGTTTTGAACATAGCAATTACTAGACGCTCTACTTCTTCGTATTGGATAAAACTGACATTGACTTTTACAACGAATACAATTGCCTTGAAATTATTGATTTTCTTAAACAGCACGTTCCCTTTTGCTTATTTATGTTGAATTAAAATAACTTATGGTTAATTATGCGTATCCTTAAACTTCTATTTGCTTTAAAGCTTTCTTCTTTCCGGTGATCCTAATATTTTAATTATTAAATATAAAAATACCTTAATGCTCGTCTATTCTACCTAAATGAATTAAATTAATTTTTCGCGTAAATAATTTGCTCTTTTCTATATACAGGGTTGTTGAAATTTTATTGTATCACAATGATTTACCTCTTTGAATCCACAACAATATATATATATATATATATATATATATATAGTTATTGTTACTAAACAATGCATATCCGAAATCTCTGTTAAAAAGACTATTATTTTTTAACCACTTACTAATCACATCAGACCGACCTCAAGTCATCAAGTTCAAGACATTACCATATATTCAAAATTTAACACCTCAAATTACCAAAATATTAAAGCAACCAGATATTCTTATAACTTATACCTACAATAAATCAATAAGAAATTTATTCACTCGACTTAAAGATAGTACTGACAAATCAATGTGCAGCAACATCGTCTATAAAATTGAATGTAGTTGCAAAAAAACTTACGTAGGTCATTCCAAGCAGTGGTTAAAAAATCGCTTAACCCAACACAAAAGTGATGCCAGGATAGGTAAATTATGTTGTGCACTTGCGTCTCACATTAGTTCAACAAAACATATCGCAAACTTTAATAATGCAAAAATACTAGACATTGAAAACAACTATAACAAACGATTATTTCTAGAATCCTTCCACATTCATCAGCAACCTAATCCTCTCAACACCAAACACGATATTAACAACCTTAGTGCGGTTTATTCCACTCTTTACAAATTCAAGTGACAACAATACTTACATTCACAACACTTTTATAACAATTACTTATTGCTGTTTAATCTTTAATTACTTCTTTCCATTTTAGTTATAGTTAATTTAGTTTATGTTTATCTTAATACTTACTTTTTAACTTTTAAATTTTCCGAAATGATTTATTACATCTAGTTTACTTTTGTTAACTGCTACATTCCTGTTGTCAAAATATTTGCAATCACTCAAAACTGTGTCATGAATAAGTGTTCCAATTAATAGCAATTTTAAGTCATAGTAATTATGTAAGTTGTATATCTATACTGTTTTATATTTTGTTAACTAATTTTACCACTTCTAGTCTATGATTAAGGCATAAATTTAATGCCGAAACGTTAGAAAATAAATTACAATTGACTGATTAGTTTTTGCTTTACGAACGAGTGCATCCCATAAATAACATCACAATTAAAAGTTTATATATATATATATATATATATATATATATATAATATAATTCTTAGTGACCTTGCAGGAATAATACTTCTTCTTTGTAGGTTTTTAGGTCTGCTGGATTTAAATAAATACTCTTTTTTATGGCCTAAATTTTCGCATATATTTTTTTATGCTTGATCACAGGCTACAACTGTATTAACGCTTTATAAAGGATGAACAAAGATAAGAAAACTTACAGTGAGGATGGTTGAAATTGACATCAGTGTTTGGAATAAAATAATGTTTTTATAGAATAAATATTAATGTAAATAGTGAAAGTAAAATGACAGTGTCATTTTGATAAAAGTTTATTATTTGTTTTTAACGACAGTGTTGGTTTGTGAGTGTATGTGCATGTAGGTTTGTGTGTGTGTGCATGTGAGGGTGAATGTGTTTCTGTAATTTTGTATGTTTGTGTGTGTGTGTGTGTGTGTGTGTGTGTTGTAATAGTGATTTAATTGGAATATGTGTTATCAACAATTGAGTATATATAAATATAAAATAAACAAAAAACAAAAAAGAAAGAAATAAAAAGTGGATGAGGGTGAAGGGTTTGATTATTATTGAAGGCATTTAATGTTTGAATTTTAATAAATATGAATATATGACGCTTAGGTTGTCAATGTCCGTTTTTTTGTTGAAGTTGTTTGGGCTTTTATAGATGTAGCACATCTCCAAGAAAGTCCTTTTAAAAAGATTTTGTTCCACTTTTAATAGTTTTGGATTTGAAAAGTCCATATTGTGATTTTGGTTGAGGGTGTGAGTTGTTAATTGAAATTGAAAATAACAACACGATTCCATTTTTAGATATGTTATTAATAAGAAAAAACAATTTAATAATTACAAATTGGTATCAAAAACCAATGAGTTCCAAACGTTACCTAAATTTTAAATCAAATCATCCCTTTAGCATGAAAACAAACTTTATATTAGAATTCAAAAACAGGGTCAAAAGGCTATCACACACTTCTCTACATACAAAAAACTTATTACTTTTGGAATTAGATAACAATTATCCAAAAACATTGATCAAGAAACTTCTATATAATCACAGAACAACACCAACAAAAAATAATCACAATACACCAAAATCCAGTACACCCCAAATTTATACACCCATTCCATTTATTCAAAATTTAACTACTAAATTAGGCAAAGTATTCAAAAACTTAAATGTCAAAATTGCCAAAAAGAATTTACTAACAATAAGAAATCTACACTCCAAACTTAAAGATGCGACACCAGTCAAACTTCAAAGAAATGCCATCTACAAAATTAACTGTTTAGATTGTGATCAGTGTTACATAGGCCAAACGTCACAAAATATTGGTCAAAGAATTACCCAACACAAAAGTGACATTCGAGTAAAACCAAAAGCTTGTGCATTAACAACTCACACCCTCAACCAAAATCACAATATGGACTTTTCAAATCCAAAACTATTAAAAGTGGAACAAAATCTTTTTAAAAGGACTTGCTTGGAGATGTGCTACATCTATAAAAGCCCAAACAACTTCAACAAAAAAACGGACATTGACAACCTAAGCGTCATATATTCATATTTATTAAAATTCAAACATTAAATGCCTTCAATAATAATCAAACCCTTCACCCTCATCCACTTTTTATTTCTTTCTTTTTTGTTTTTTGTTTATTTTATATTTATATATACTCAATTGTTGATAACACATATTCCAATTAAATCACTATTACAACACACACACACACACACACACAAACACACACACAAACATACAAAATTACAGAAACACATTCACCCTCACATGCACACACACACAAACCTACATGCACATACACTCACAAACCAACACTGTCGTTAAAAACAAATAATAAACTTTTATCAAAAATGACACTGTCATTTTACTTTCACTATTTACATTAATATTTATTCTATAAAAAACATTATTTTATTCCAAACACTGATGTCAATTTCAACCATCCTCACTGTAAGTTTTTCTTATCTTTGTTCATCCTTTATAAAGCGTTAATACAGTTGTAGCCTGTGATCAAGCATAAAAAAATATATGCGAAAATTTAGGCCATAAAAAAGAGTATTTATTTAAATCCAGCAGACCTAAAAACCTACAAAGAAGAAGTATTATATATATATATATATATATAATTCTTTATACTTTAATGACCTTTATATTTATTATTTAGATAAGATGTTATAAATTTCTTGGGATGATTTTGGTCAAAATAAATAGTAATTTAAAAATTTTTGTTCTATTACTTAACGTTTCGGCAACACATTTTTGCCATAATCATAAGTATTAACTGTTGTTCATAAATATATAATATAATATACATATCTTTCCAGTTCCCTAAAATTTGCCACAGTCTACATATTCGTTATCTGTGTGTAACAGTTTAACCTAGGTCTACTTCTACCTCTCTTTTTCCTTTCTCTGCTTCGAATATATACCGCACTGTTTCTTCGTGCCTTAGAGCTGGTCATATCATCCTATTTCTGCTGTTTTTTATTGTTCTCCACATATAACCTTCTTCTCCCACTACTTTTGGGACCTCTGCTCAAAAAGGTACGCAAGCGTTTATGTGGCTGGAATTAATAATAAAAGGATACAAACAATCAGCATTGATTGGTACCGAGAAGAATACGGAAAGAAATGTTTTTAAAAGTATTTTTGTAATGGCAAATGTTTAAAGTTTTGAAAGAACAACCTGGGGATACGAGTAAATTTGGATAAGCTATTATTTTAATATACTTGACACTAGGAGTTACAATTTTTACTAACCCTGTTACATTATTTATAGTTACTTTTAGTAATTTCCGACTTTTGAATGTATCAAGACGGAACAAACACTTGAGCCTTTTCTATTAGAAATACGAGCTATTGCTCACCAGGTTTCTGTGAATCATACAGTCTGTCGGTTTAATTCAGTCGGTGAATCTGTGTCATAAGTGGTCGCAATTTCTTTGCATATTTGATAGCGCAGTATAATCTACACTTGGCTACAAAATATTTTTGATATGTGATTCGCTGTTACAGAGATACCCAAACTATTTTACAACTAAAAAGTGTGGTTAAATTAAAATAATTCTAGAATGAATAAAGATTAAACATTTATACCTGGTAGAGTAATTTTCAATATGTCACGGATAGTTTGAGATCATTAGAGGACTCACAAATTTTCTAGAGATATCAGGAATTTCGGTTTTTCGACTTTTGATTGAATGGGTCTTATGGTCTCCGGAACCACTTAACCGATTATATAATGTAGGGTGGTTCACGCTACTTGCCTTTATTAAAACTCGATTAGACCATTGGAAACGAGAAGGATCGTTATCCAAAGAAACCTATTTCAATATGTGAGCCTTAGAAATAGGGAATCCTAGGATAAGATGGTGATATAGGATTTTCACAAAATGACCAAATGACGGTATATCGAGTCAAAAATATGCTCGAAATCGAAAATCGGTTGTAATATCCGTCAAAAATTTCGTGTTTGTTTTAGGTTATTATTTTATTCGGGAAATCCGATACTCGTATTTGATTTCTCCCATAATGCATGTCTAAAACAACATATTTTTCAAAAACAAAAAATTTAACTTTTACAGAATAAAGAGCAATCAAATTAGTGAATGAACTGTGGCCCAGTATGCACGAAAAAAATTATGTAGTGCCAATTTTTTTTCTTTCTTCATTGCGTAATTATTTAAAATATGTTACTACACAGAATCTTAGTCACATTTAATTCAGCTTTCTTCTGAAATTTTTTTTTTAATTTTTACAGTTTTTGAACTAATTCCAATACTGCTGCATATTGCTTGAACGGACCAAATCTTACATTGATGTAATTAATGCAATTGGTCAAAATTTTCTACTTGATAACTCATCGTCATCATTAAGTCCTCTGTCCTATAACTAGTTAAACGCGTACCTCCAATGTTTTTTCCTCTGAGTTAATTTTCAAATTATCCTGAAATTCCCACAGCCTACGTCTTTTACTATCTGTGTGCAATATTCTAATCTAGGCCACCTTCCTTATCTACTTCTAATATATGCCGTGTTATTCTCTCATGTCTTAGTGTGCGTCTTATAATCCTATTTCTCTATTTTTTACTGCATACCACATATTTCTTCTTTCCTTACTATTTCTAGTGCTTTTTTGTTCTTAACTTTCTCTGCTCATTATATCTTCGTCATACAGCTTTAGACTTCTATATTTTTCCTGTTAGCTTCTCCCACTGTTTACGTTTCATAGCCGTATAGTGCTGTGCTTTACACATATGCTTTCAGCAACCTTTCCTTGTTTCTATATTTGTTGTCTTTGAACATAACAGTTGCTTTTTTTTTAAATACAAAACAATCTTGTGCCAATTTTTTTGTACTTTCCCCTTCTATTGTTTTGTAAAATTATATGCTATGACACCGATACTCAATGGTACGCGGATTAAGCAACCTGATGGCTACCAAGATCACCCCCACTTAACACTTATTGAATTAATAGTTTTCCAATTACTTTTTCGCACAATCAACATTTATTGAGGATAAGCTTGTAGTTGTTTTCTATAATCATCAGGTTTAAATGCAATAACTTTTTCATCTTTTACGTCCGAACTAGTGGGACACGTACTTCCGTTGATTTCTGTTCTGAGCTCACCTAGACATTTCCATGATATGCCCAAAGCCTACATCTTTCACTATCTGGGTACAATAGTCTAATCTAGGTATACATCTACCTCTCTTTTTTCCTTTCTCTTCTACTAATATATTCCGCACTATTCCCTCGTGCCTTAGTATGTCTCCTATGATCCTATTTCTCTTATTTTTTTAATGTTTTCCACATATTTCCTTCTTCTCCTACCATTTCTAGAATCTCTTTGTACTTAACTTTGTCTGTCCATGCTTCATCATATGTCTGTAGCACAATTTAAAGGCTTCTATCTTCTTCCTGTCCGTTTCTTTTGCTGTCTACGTTTCACAGCCGTACGGTACTATACTCTACACATATGCGTTCAGTAATCTCTTCCTTGTTTCATATTTGCTGCCTTTGAACATAGTAGTTGCTTTTTCTTCTTAAATGCAACACACCCTTGGAACTCTTTGTTTTATGTCTTTTGAACTCTCCCATCCTGTGTTCTTCGACTTTCTAGGTGGCAGAAATCTTAGTTAGTTATAAGTTCTCGTTTCCTATTAGCATTGTGGTTTTTGATTTATTTACACATCCTTTACATACTCAACTTTAGTTTTATTTTTATTAATTTTTCTACCGCATCTTTGTGTTAGTACTGATTCCATTTTATTAAGAGCGGCTTCTAGCTCCTACTTGATATATGCTAATATAGCTATACCATCTGCAAATCTAAGCGTATCAATTGTTTGTCTTTGCACATTAATTCCAAATGCCTTTCTGCATGTGATAGTATTCATCGCTTCTTCGATACACAGGTTAAAAATTAACGGAGATAGGACACAATCCCCTTTTCTAATATTTACTTCTCATCATTCCTGCTTTAATTCTATTACAGATGTGTGCTCTTTGTATACGCTATGTACTATCGGACTATTTCTATAACTTGTTCCCATCTTTTTTAGTATTTTGAACATTTTTTCCCATTTCACATTGTCGAATGCTTTTTCCAGATCTACAAACCCTATACATACGTTTTCGTCTTTTTCTATTGTTTTCCCCGTTATAACCTAAAATTGTATGCGGTAATTTCGAATAGCTAAAGAGGAAAGATAAAATGGACTGTATTAAATTTAAAGGATATTTTAACAAGCAACAAATAATTAAATGTTCTTAATCACATCAAAGCAAAAGCGGATACTATAGCACCCACCTGATTGTTTACGATGTGGTGCCAAGGCACCTAATCTAATCTAATCTGTAGCATCTAATCTGCCTCGTGCAGGGAAGCGAAACACACATTTATCACAATAGCGGTGATCTACAAAACAAGCAGTTCATACACAATAGCGGTGCAAACAGTCGAAAAACAAATCGATTGTCTTAACGAAGCGGTTCATCTAATTAACTCCACATAGAACGTATAAACACTATGCGGCGTAGTCGACTACTTGCGAGACTCTGCTTGTAGAACATGGAAAACTAGCGATGCGACGATAACGAACAACGAGAAACGAATCTTCTTGGCTTGGCGTGTATTTTACAATCGATACTTGTTTGCGGCCGCGCACTAAACAACGTTCGCCACTCACGGCACAGGTTAGCGGGTGCTTAGTGAACTCAAGGAAATTCCACTGTAAATAATTTTGAATACACACGCGGCGAATTTAAAATAAGCAACAAGCTCAATGTAATAACAAAATTTAGTTTTAAATTATTTACATAAGAACTGAACATAACCCTTAAAGCTAAGGTAGTGTCCCGAGTTCCCTTGTTTCGCGTAAACCCAAACCGATTTTCTCTTAGTACTTCTTTAACTCGTTTTTCCATCCGTCTTTGTACAACTCTAGTTAATATTTTTGATGTGTGCTGTCAAACTGATTGTTCAAAAATTTTCACATCCATCCGCACCTTTCTTTTTTGGTATAGTGACTATGGTACTAGGTTTGAAATCTGTCGGTAGTTCGCCTGTTTCATACATATAGTTTAAAGTTGGAAGAGACGTTCTGTTATTGGTTGTCCAGCGGCTTTTAAGTTTCTGCCTGCATCTTATTTATACCCGATATTTTATTATTTTTCAAACTCTTTAATGCTAATTCAAACTCATTTCTAAATATAGGATATCTCGTCATTCTTTTCAGTATCTTATTCCTGTTCTAGTGCGTCTAGTTCCGGTTCTGCATTTAAATCCCCAATATATTTTTACCATGTAACCACTTTTTTAACATTTTCTATGTTTTTTACCACTCCCCTTATATATGACTTTGTACTTTGTTTTCCTGCTTCGTCTAATTTATTTTTGTATTTTCACCTTTTTTTCTATTAAACTTAGAATATCCTTTGGTACCCATAGTTTCTTATTTTCTTTTTATTTATAGCCTAGAATATCTCTGGCCGCTATGTCTAAGCTAGATTTAATGTTATTTCATTTGGTTTCTACTTCTTTAGTATCAGAAATTTTACCGACGACTTCCTGCAATTCGTTTGACTTTTTTCAAATCTTTCCTCGACATATGTACCTTTTAGTTTCTTATAGTTAAAGAGCCTTTTTCCACTCTCTCTTTTTTTAATTTTTAAATCTAATGCGGCTGTAATAACTACTATGTTGTGGTCAGTGTCCGTATATGCTTCTGAGTAGCTTCTACGGTCTTTTACTTGATTGCTAAACCGTTGTTGAACAAGAATATAATCTATTTGATATCTACCTGACATCTTCCACGCATATCGTCTTCTAGGATAACGTTGAAACAAGGTATTTGTGATGGTTAAATTGTTTTTTCGCAAAATTCTTCCAGCCCTCTTGTTCCTTGTGCCTAAGCCAAATAAACCTCTTGCCTCTACTATCCTGCCCTCACCTATCACTGCATTGAAATCTCCCGTATTTATTAAATCTTGATGTCCTTTTACGAATCTTAGTATGTATTCGATATCTTTGTAGATCGTCTCCAACTCTTTCTCGCTGTAGTTAAGGGTGGGAATGTATACTCTTATTATTGCGTATTTACCGGTTTAGATTCTAATTTAACCATGAATACTCTTTCGTTCTTTTGTAAGTAGTTTTCTGCGTAGTGTTTTATCCTTTTCTATAAAATTATCCCCACACCCAAATTTCCTTTCTCTGATCCTGTATGAATTACCCTAAAGTCTGTGTTCCAAAAATTTCCGGCGTCTGGCCACCGAAATTCGCTAATCCATATGTTACCTTTTTTTTCGTGGCAGCCACGTTGGGCGCCAAATTTATGCTACGTAACACAAAGAAAGTCAAAGAAATGACCGGGCTCAATCGGACAGTAGGGAGGGGTTGAAGAAAGCAGACTGACACATAATGTATGCGGCGGTAAGGAGTTAGTAACAGTACCTGCAATAAAAGAAATTAGAATAGCAAACCTGCAATAAAAAAAGATTAGTCCTGCAAACCTGAAATAAAGAAAAAGCATAGCAGCAATGCATAGTCTAAGTTATTCAGTACTTGGTAGAATGTAAAAAAAACTGTTTAGATAATCTATATAATATAACAACGGTAAAAGCAATACAGAAAAATGTTTAGTACAAAGTGAGGTAGTATTGGGGAGTAGCAGAAACGTTTCCTCACACACCAATTAAACATAAATCAGACAAAATGTTAACAAAAGATAAATAGGTAAGACACAATTGGTATGAGTAATTCAGTAGTATTGATTTTTCTTTCTTTCTTTTTTTTCTATGTTTTAAAATAGCATGCAAGTCTATTGTAAAAGGTATCAGAACGACAAAGATATGGTAAAGCAACGAATAGATATTTAAAGTAATAACCAGTAGGAAATAGTTCAACTTACAAAAGTCCGTCAGCAACGCTTCCTTGCAGCTGAAGTGTGGGAATCAACGATGTCCTGCACTAACGAAGCACTTCACCCTTGACTGTGAGGGTGTTGATGGAACTTATCACACGTTACACTAATCACACTACGTATTTCACTGGTGTCAGCAGCAGACACCATCACGCGTCGGAACCATGCAGCCTTGATAAATTTCTTGGTAATTCCATTTCCTAAGACAACAATTTCGAAACACTCTGCAGCACCAGTTCAACCTCAACTGGGACCAGACGCACACTACTTTCATAAACATCCCAATAAGCAGTGAGAAACTTCAAACAATACCTTTGTAAGCCGGCAATCTGCCATATTTCGCAAATAACGAAATTTGCGCAAGTAATGATCCCTTTCAGATTCTTTGTTGTTAGAAAATTCAGAAACTACAGTATCACTGTATTTAAATAATCCAAAGTATGCGCTACTCTGAGAAGAACAGGACCGCGAAACTAGATTGCACACACAGTTTTTAAATATCAAAAAACAAAAAAACTAAAAAGAACCATAATGGGTAAAGCACGTGTATCACTAAAGCAAGTCCGTCAAATGTTCCTTAAAACATTTATCTCATAAGAAAAACAACTAAAAACAATTAGGAAGACACGTGTATCACTAAAATAATGTTCCGTAAAACAAGCACGTGCGGTCGAGTCAACAAGTTCTATCACTTTTTTTCCAACAGAAAAGCAACAAAAAGAACAATTAGTAAAGCTACGCGTATCACTAAAACAATCCGACTCTTTTCAAAGCAAACAGCACACACTATGTTTTACGTAATTAATCTGTCGGATCGAAGAGCAAACTCAAACTGTTCTACAGTTAATAAACAACTTTGCTTCACAAGAAAACTCAACCAAGAACACAATTAGTAAAGCAACAAGGAAACAGTATTTTTCACGTAACATGTCGGAACCAAACACAAACTACAACTCCTCTCCAATCTGTTTCTATTCAATCGTTGTTACCATAACCTCTTATCGACTATTATCTAAACCTGTATATCCACATAAGGAACAAAATTTGTTTGAACGGCCAGACAAGAACGATGCAATTTATAATTAATTACAAGCGGTTTATCATTTTTCAAAAAGTTGGAAAATA
Source organism: Platerodrilus igneus (assembly GCA_036346225.1). Classification (NCBI taxonomy): domain Eukaryota; kingdom Metazoa; phylum Arthropoda; class Insecta; order Coleoptera; family Lycidae; genus Platerodrilus; species Platerodrilus igneus. Next base: position 1,917,503 of record JARFIW010000266.1, on the reverse strand, counting down.
ATTTTCGAATAATCCTATTTAAAATTCGCTCCCTGCAATTTATTTATTAATTGAAAATCAAATATAGAAATAGTAGTTACAGAAATGTATTTTTAAGTACGCTAACAGAAAGGGAGCGTAAAATGTTTTGCTATAAAAAATGCCCGTTACACATACTATGCCTATCTATTTAAATTTTCAGAATCTTTAGCTTACTATTTGCTTCATACTTCTGATATTCCTTGTCCCAACTCGTATAATGTCCCCGGCTTCTTTATTAAACTTTGTTACGTTCACTTTCGACGGTAAGTTAAAAACCACACCATTTTTGATTCGCTACTCATTTACGTAGATTCTGTTACTACTCCAAAAAAATCCTGTATATCTTACCGCTTTACAATAAGTACGCTTCCTAACGATTTTCATTTAAACCAATTTGCTACTAAATTTATACGCTTATTATATAGATTAAATAGTCAAAACCTTGTTTTAGGTATCTGTGAACTTGATCGCATTGCGATAGCGTATAATTACATCCTAGATTACTTCAATCTAAAGACTCGTTGCAATAATGCATTGAACTATCTGATATACCGTGTTTTGAGTTTTCTTATCACCTGTTGGTATGATATGATAACGGCAGGATTGCATTGAATTCTTGTTATTTCAACGAGTTCATTTTTACTCGATTCTTTCTGTATGAATACGACAATAATTACTTGTCATTAATTTTATTTTTCGTTTCCCCTTTTTGTTATCTTCAAAATTTGGTGCACACTGTGTGGTGAGTACTATATTTTTAAAAAAAGTACTTTTCTTTGGTAATGGGGTTTAATCGTTTGCAGTAATTGTTATAGCTTCGTCCGGTGGACTGGAGAGATCCGTTTGAACCGTCGCTCCTGTTGGTACGGGAGGACACGCGCATGGCGTGATCCCGAGCACATCTGTTTCGCGCCGTCCCTAAAGACGGTGTGACTAGACTACACCTTAGACACGCTGGTGAATGTTTCTTCCTTGCTTACGTTGAGACCATATCTATTTGGACTTTACATTTTAAGCTCATGCATTCACAAAATTAATTCACATATACGAAAACTATGGAACTATTTTGGTATTTATTGCGATGCTATTAATGCAGTACTATTTGTTTCAAATAACTAAAAAAAATATATACTACTTATTAATGTGTAAATTTAAAATGATAACCTTTATGTGAGATGATGTTTGATAATAATATTGAATTTATTGCGACAATTTTATGTAATGAATTTGGTGTTTACAGTGATGACTTAGGGATGTGGTTTTTAAAGTTGTAATTGGGTAATTTTTCTTTGGGTAATTCATATGGGGAGGGACCTAAAAACTACTGCTTGTCATTTTAAGAAGTAATTTTTTTGTTCCTCTTGATATATGTGTATTGTGGTTATTAATAATATTTCCTGCTTTTTGGTATACTACGCTGCTTTGTCTAGTCAGAATACATTTAGAATAATTATAATTAGTACTAAGTCTTGCTAATTTTTTTTTATTCCAGACTTTCCTTTAGATATTTTTTTGTACGTGTAATACCCCGCCTACTCACCGATTGAGCCCAATCATTCTTTCTTTGTTTTTTGTGTTAGACTACGTCGACGTACGTAGCAACTTGCCGATCACATCATCCAAAATAGTCCCCTCCCGGAGATCCGAATGGGGCACAATTTTAGTTCCTGAATATTTTACCCCAGAGAACGCATTCGCTTTAGAAACATTTTCAGTACGCTGTATACTTGTTAGATAGTGCGGTGGTTTTCCGTTGCTTTCCACATTGCCATACGCCCTATGGTCTCTGCCACTTTAAGTACCAAAAGAGCTGCTGCCCTCTTTGGGGTACCTGCCTTAGTCTGATATCTCACTAGAAACCCCTACTAATTTAGTTCGACCTATAGTTTGGCTGTTTAGTTCACTGAAACACGCAAGCCACTCCACCATATCTAGTATTGAAGAACTTCTTCACGGTGCAGGTCTGTTCAGAATGGAATGCATATCTACTAACTTGTTATTATTTCGTAACATGGTTCATTATATAAACAATATAATGTTAGATTTATTTTTAGCACAAACCTTTCCAAAATGCCACAGACGTGATCCACAGTTGAACCTATGTCTTTTAAATGCTTTTTCTGACGTCAGAAATTTCGTGCAAAAGGGCATGAAAGAAATAGGGATGCCACCGATGGAAAAATATACAATACCATATTTTTCAATGTTACAATATAGTCCTACATATTTGAATGTAACTTTTAATCGTTTTACTCTTCATCGCTTAGATACTTACAATTTTCAAGAGATTAGGTAAGTACAGATAAATAAACAATCGAATTCCTTTGTACTTCTTGTCTGTGATTGTAGCTTTGACACGGAGACCTTGACACTTTCGGGAAAAGTAAAATTTGGAGAAATATATTCAGAAGCTATGTATCAAGTAGATGCATACTTATTGACAAAAGTAGTGGGGCAAGGCATATTAAACGGATTAATAGGTACATAAGTAGATGTGCATATAATTTGCAGAAGCGCTTATGATGAATTTACAGGGCCAACGGAAATAGTGTTTGAAATTACTGGGAAATTAGTTGAAAAAGAAGAAGTATATTATTCTCCATTAGACTGCAGTGTGATAATGACCATTGATGGTTTCAATGTTGATTTCGAAGGAATGCGTACGTATACTCTAACTGAGAACTCATCTAAAAATTATACTTTCAGCTGAAACTGTCGGTGATTTCCTTAACCTAAATTCAAATACAGTATCTGCGTTGGTAACACCAGCCCTGGGAAAAGTCGTGGAAAAGTTGTTTCTACGGTATATTACATATCTCACGTCAAATATCCCATACGATAAATTACTACCGTTATAAGGGCACCATTCAATATTTGAATCATCTGAGTAGTGTGTCTACATAGTCACCTAACGTGTAACTTTTCAAGTTTGTATTCTTGTATCAACTAGAAATAAAATTATGTAGTAATCAGGTACGTTCTTTTAGAAAGAGTTGTATATTCTTCATCAAAATAGTTTCATGCTCAATAAGGTAAGAAATAATTTATATTGAATCAATAAACAAGGGTCAATTGTTAATACTTCGGAACATTTTTGTTTCAGAAGTCTGTTGTTTACAAAATAAATAACTTTATATTAAAATCATATCGCCATTTTTACGGAAAACAATAGAAGGGGAACATAGTTGTATTTAGGATCTAGGAATATCAGGAAAATGAAAAGGTTAGCTCAGAATAGGAAACAATTGAGGTACGCCTCCAACCAGTATCAAGACTGAAGGCCTAATTATTACTATTGTGAAATTCATTTAATATCAAAATGGAAGTGTCCTCTATTGGAATCTATAAAGAAATCCCAGGAAAAGACAATTTGACTTTAGGCGAAACATTCGAACACGTCAAACCATTTTATTTTTAACGGTGATAATGGAGAAACTAATATAAAGCCGATAAAGCGCATGTATAAGGTTTGTAGATCTGAAAATAATAATCGAAAATGTAAAATGGGAAAAAATATTCCAAATAGTCATATAGATAAGAATAAGTTATAGGATGAAACGGATAGTACATAAGGAGCAAACACCTATAATAGAATTAGAGCAAGAATATTCAAAATTATGAATTAGGAAAGTATTGAGGCAGGGATGTGCGCTATGCACATTAATTTTAACTTGCATATCGGATAGGGAATGAAAACTGTCAAATGCAGAAAGACATTTGGAATTATTATGCGGGGATAAACGATTGATATGCTTAAATTTGCAGATGATATAGCAGTATTAGCATCTAGCAAGAAAGAGTTAGAAGCTGCTCTTAATGAAATGGGAACAGTTCTAACAGAGAGACACGGTATATAAATCAAGCAAAATAAAACTGAAACATTAGTATGTAAAGGAGGCGGAAATAAGTCAAAAATCGGAATAAGAATAGGGAACGACAATTTACAAAAGGTTAACAATTCTGCTACCTAGGTAGTCAAATAGCGCAAGATGAGAAAAATGCAAAAGATGTAAAAAAAGACTAACACAAGGCCGTGCTGCAGTTAATGAGAAGAAGCAACTACTATGTTCGAGGACAACAAGCATGGAAACAAGAAAAATTTTGCTGAAAGCATATGTGTGGAGCACAGCACTGTACGGCTGTGAGAAATGGACAATAAGTCAAGTGGACAGGAAAGGGGATGAAACCTTTGAAATATGATGGTACAAACGTATAATGAAGATATCATGAACAGACAAAGTTAAGAACAACAAGGTACTAGAAATAGTAGAGGAAGAAGAAAATATGTAAAAAAAAACAGTAAAGAAGATGAGAACAGGATAATAGTACAGCTTCTATGACATGAGGGAATAGTGCGGGATATACTAGAAGCAGAGAAACAAAAAAAGTGAGGTTGAGGTAGGTTAGAATAGACTACTGCACACTGATAGTGATAGATGTAAGATGTGGAAATTTCAGGGAAATGTGCAGGTTAGCGCAGAATGAGAAACAACCCGTCCTACCAGTTCAAAGACTAAAATTTAATGATGATAATATAAATCTGTGATATTAATTCCAGTTAATTATGCCTTTTTCAAAACAAATGTAAATTATTGTAAGTAGATATTTAGTTAACAGGTATGTTTGTACAACTTTTAATTTTAAAGATCTGTGAAAAAAAGTTGAATGCCCTTAAAAATTCAGTTTTAATCAAATAGGGTTTACCTTAAGTAGACCTATAACCCATAAAATTCATAATATATATACATATATATATATATATATATATATATATATATATATATATATATATTATAAGTCAGACAATTATTTATTTGTAGGTACTCCGTGTATAAAAATCAATTTCTAATTTAAAACGTTTTTCAATACGATAGAATAGGGATGGTACTATATAAAATAATGCAGGTTTTGTTTTGTGCTTCATTTCAGAATTAGGATAATGATTAATTATTAATAGAAACGATGGCAAGGTAAACAAGTATATTGAAGCTTAGAAATAGTGTACAAATATGTTAGTATAAATGCTTTTCATGTCAGGCATAGTGTAAAAATCGATAAATTACGCAAGGAAGGTGAATTCCTTGAGGGTATCAAATAGTGTAGGGTAATATAAGCTTAATCATTTATGTAAGTTTCCAATGTTTAATAATCTAAAACAAGTTATAACAGTTATAGATTTCAAAAAAGGGACGTGCAGAAAATAAAACGGTTCGAGTAAAGCTTTTAAACGTTAAGAACATATTAATTAAACACTTCTATGTAAAAATCGTTAACATGAACAACAGGTGTATAGTAGGGAAGGGACGGTTACATGTAGAAACGGATCGATGAAATCGAGCGAAAGAATATATTTGGCATACGTTAAAAACAGAGGAAAGCTATCATATGGTCAGTTGTAGTGGCTTTCAAACGTCTGTAAGACGAGGACATTTTTAAAGGTAATAAGCGAGACAAGGATGCAGCGTGTTTGCAGATATCGATTTTCAAGGTGTAAGGAAAAGTAGGGCGAAAAGACTATAAACAAGGTGGTTATAGAAAGAGAAGGCAAAAAGATAGAAAACATGGTTTAGACAAGGATACAAGAAAAGTATTGTAACGTGCATTTTTATAGTTTTAACATTTTACGCTTTTATACTCAATTCGTAAGTACATTTCTGCAATTGCTGTTTCTGTGTTTTGTGTTTATTGGCTCGTTGGCGAGTGCGTCGTATTATAATGAGGGGATCGCTTTTTGTATAAAGTAAATACTTTCGAATAATTCAGAATTGTATGCAATTTAACTCGTGTGTATTAATTAAAAGTAGATTAATTGAAGATTGATTTTCATTAATAAATAAATTGCAAAGAGAGAATTGTAAATTGGATTATTAGTAAATTACTTTCCAACTTATCGGAAATGATAAACCGCTGTAATTAATTATTAGAAATGATTGCGGCATTCACGTTTTGGATGTTTCTTATGTTATTAGCGAAGGAGATAATAATCGACAAGAGTTTATGGTAACAACTAGTTTAGATAAACATATTGGCAGTGTAGTTCTGATTACATTTGAAGAAAGTATGCTTTAGAGGTAACGTGTTTGATTGACCACAAGTGCGGTTGTAAGGTCATTGACGGACGTGTTTTAGCGATGCGCGTTACTCTACTAATTGTTTTTTGTTGCTTTTCTGTTAGAAATAAAAGTAGTAGAACTTGTCGTGCGTTTTACGGAACATTGACTTAGTGATGCGCGTTGCCTTACTAATTGTTGTTTTTGTTGAGTTTCTGTTGGAAATAAAAGTAGAACTTGTCGTGCGTTTTACGTAACATTGACTTAGTGATACACGTTGCTTTATTGATTGTGTTTTTTTAGTTGCTTTGTCTTTTTATATTTGAACTGTGTGTGCGATCTCTTCGTGGTTCTTTTTATCAGAGTAGTGCATACTTTGGATTATCCAAATACAGTTTTAAGCTTGAGTGTTTCTAAAAGAAAAAATAACAATGATGATACAGTTGTAGCAGGTTTAGTAGAAAAAAAGGTTGCTTCTTATAAACATGTATCTCATTCACATGTAAAGACAGTTGATACTGTAGTTTCTGAATTTTCTAACCACAGAGAATCTAAAATAGATCATTGGTTGCTTGAATTTCGTTATTCTAAAGCATTAGATTTTTTTTTGTTACCATAGGTAGCAAATAAAACACCTCACGTTACATTACATCGTGCCTTGAAGGCCCGTGATTCTAAATTTTTATTACCATTTTTTTTTCGATTTGTGTTACAAAATATTTCGAAATTATTGTCTCAGGAAATGGGATTAACAAGAAATTTATCAATGCTACATAGTTCCATCAGCATGATAATGTCTGCTGCTAACACTAGTGAAATACGTAGGTGTGATTAGTGTAAAGTGTAAGAAATTCCATCAACTCCCTCACAGTCAAGGGTGAAGTGCTTCGTTAGTGCAGGACATCGTGAATCCCACACTTCAATTGCAAGGAAGCGTTGCTGAAGGACTTTTTGTAAGTTGAACTATTTCCTACTTGTTATTACTTTAAATATCTATCCGTTGTTTTGCCATGTCTTCGTCGTTCTGATACCTTTTACAATAGACTTGCCTGCTATTAAGAAAAGAAAAAGAAAGAAAGAAAAAACAACCAATACTACTGAATTACTCATTTCAATTGTGTCTTACCTATTTATCTTTTGTTAACATTTTGTCTGATTTATGTTTAATTTGTGTGTGAGGAAACGTTTCTGCTACTCCCCAATATTACCTCACTTTGTGATAAAAATTTTTGTAATGCTTTTATCGTGATTATATTATATAGTTTATATAAACCGTTTTATTTACATTCTACAAAGTACTGAATAACTTAGACGTTTCATTGCTGCTACGCTTATTCTTTTTTTTCTTTTCAGGTTTGCTTAACTAATTTTCTTGCAGGTATTGTCACTAACTCCTTACCGCCGCATACATTATATGTCAGTCTGCTTTCTACAACCCCCCCTAATTTCCGATTGAGCCCGGTCATTTCTTTGATTTTCTTTGCGTTACGCACGGCTACGAGCCAACGTAGCATAGATTTTTGGCGCCCAACGTGGCTGCCACGAATAACGGAACAGTATAACTGACATAGGAAAGTTAGGTAGGGTGCGAAATGAAGGATAGAACATATTGTGGTATGATTGGAAGTGAGATAATGGTATGTACGCGCATATGAAAGGCGTGTTTTGGTTGTTTGGGGGTGATAGCAGTGGACAAGGCCTTCCGAGAAAAGTAAAACTGTTAGAAAATTTAATGAGCTTTTCGACGTTAAATACTAGTTTGTACAACAAAATTCTGAGTTTTAGAAGACGGTTGGCAAGAAGCTGTCGAATTTACCAGGGAATAGTCGAAGATTAACGACAAGATTAGCAGAATCGAACGACGGTTGTGTTATTGTGTACGGTGATTTTGAGAATTGTGTGAGCCGTTGAATAGGGTTTACGGAGAAAATCTTGTTTGTTGAGAGTGGTGTGAAAATTTTCGAGGAAGGTTTGTTAGGGGATACGTACAAGTTGGTAGGGAGTATGGTTATATAAACAACCTGGAGAAGGAATACTTTTTCTTTTTTTTCTCTGATCATCTTCATCCTGGCTTCAAACTACTACAGTACGCGACTAGTGAGTCCGAGATTTTAAATTACACTTTATTAAAAGCACAAGTTGGTGCAATATTAAAATCGGTGTGAATTGTATAAAATTGATTTTATGACATGAAGCAGGATGAACAGTAAGTAGCGACTTCTGTATAATTTGGTTGATGGTGCTTGTCGAACACTGGCCGGAAGAAGTAGATGGTCATGGACCAGGGTTTGAAGGTACCGTAATTTGGATGCCAAGCGATTTGGAGGAGCAATTACTGCTCCTGATGGCGTATTTTGATGAATTTATGGACATAAAATTCAACTATTTACTTTTGAGAAGGAAGTATTTAAAATATGGTTATGTAAATAGGTGTATATAAAATAATTGTGTATATTTTTGCTTATGTACAAGGTAAACGGGTCTTTTTTTAAAAATTTTCAGTGCTGAAATTTTGCACTCATGTACAGAAACGGTTATACTATGAGCTCATATTAGACCGGGGAATTTAAAGTAAGGTTCAGGGATAGGCCCATCTACTTTAAAATAAGCATAGAGAAATATATACAAATCAGGAAATCATTGTAGTATTAAGATGACGCTATTTAATATGAAAGAGGATCATTAAATCTTTGATGTATGTAAGGTTTTTGTGGTTTTAATTTATTTTGTCACAATAAAATAGGATGTACCTTTGTTAGTCGGATTGTCTTTCATTGAATAGAAGGGTAGTAATTTATTTCAGAGCAGATGAGCAGCCGTGATAAGTATCCATGAAGAATCAGTGCAAAGAGCTGACAGTGTGGCGTCATTTTTAGAGAACATCTTCAGAGGGTATAAAACTAGAACATATCGTGACAAATAAATTCGAACTCAAATTTATTTTAGGTAATGATTATTGAACTTTTGCAGGGGTTTGAGCAGTGGTAAATTTACAGAAATAATGGCGCTCAAGGGTGGTGCTCGAGTTTTTAAAAGTGGAACTCCACAGCAATACATATATATATATATATATATATATATATATATATATATTACTCAAATTTAGACCAGGGTAGAAAATTAATTAATTTTATCAAATAATTTTAATCACCGTGTATAAGGAAGCTTTGGGAAAAAGTACGCGTAATTAAATGCCTAGTGTAAAGATTTAAATCATTCAATTAGAATGTAGGGTTTGTATAGAAGTTTATTAGATAATACGCGTTATTAAAACCGTGGAGCATAAAAATTTATTCGTTTCATTAAAAATAAGGGATTTAAATTATTCACTAGACGCTTTCTATAAAAAGAAGCAGAATTAAAATGCTCAACTTGTATGTAATTTAATTGTTCCAAGTATAAAGAAACAAATAGAAATTACGTGCGAAATTTATATTAATTAATTCAAGTTTTAAGTAACGGGTATTAAATAAAGTGTACAAATAATAATTAATATTTAATTTGTATTCACTAAAAATTAAAGGGTAGAAGTCAATGCCATTCATCATTATTTTAATTGGAGTTAATTGAACGATTATTAAGGTATTATATGCATAAAAGCTTTTAAAAACCCAATAATACCAAATATGAGACGCGTTGCTAGCATACAAATAAATCTAGAAGGTTAAAATGTTACGAATGAACACCTGCGTATTTTTAAAAGTCAATTTCTGTTTAATTTGTTTAGATAAACATGAAAATTCTGCGTATATTGCAAACGGTCGAAAAACCGTAGCTTATATTAACATAGGAATCCACGTTGACTAAAATAACCGATAGTAAAAAATATCGATTTGCACCACTAAGGCCAGGTTAGAAAAAGACGGATAAAATGCGCAAGGCAGAGACACGGATAATAAAAGGCGTGATTTGAGCAACGTCACTGGGTTTGCGATTGGGTGAAATAAGTTGCAGATATGAGAGGTGAAAACACAACAATTTCTATACAAAATTAATTAGTTGTTCTCGAACGTGTTTGCGAGCCGTGTGAACATTCTTAGATTTTCAACTTGGACGTGTGCAAATTTTGTAGAACCGCGTGCCGGACTGTCGAAAAAGGAACAGAGAATGCGAAATTCTAAAAATTGGCCGTTGCGGGACAAAACCGACGTGCAGGCGAGCTAATATATAAACCCGTGATTATAGGTGTTTCGCTCTCTTATATTCTTTGATTATTGAATACTTTAAAACAGTTTGCTCTTTAATTTTCTTGATGTGATACCATACTTCAAGCAGAATACGTGCTACGATACAAGTTATTATGCATTAGTGCACTTAGAAAAGAAGATACAAGGTAATAAAGTCTAGTTATATTTGCGAGTATTACGGTACCAATTATCAAAATTAGTAACGATAAATGAATAAACAAAAGTAGGCAGTTTTGGGTATAGCGTGAAAGAATTATGAATTCCTTTGCTATTTTTCGGGGGTGTTAATAATCAAATGTTATTCGTAATCGTGATTGGATCCACAAAACAAGATTTAGATATACTTAGATGAGTTCCTGAGAAGCCCTGAAACAACTTTAGATGAATGGTGGTGTAGAAAATTTTAAAAGCGTTCAGAATCAGAAGCCGTAAACATAACCGAGTTGGAATGGTGTGATTAACAAAGGACGATGTACATTGGAGCCACGAGTGCATTAACCTTCAGGTAACTTATGCTTTGTTGTTCGATTTTTGATGTTTTGGTGTGTTTTGAATAACTTTATAATTTGTTTGCTAAAAAATGGACAGTAGTGAATTTGTACCAACAACAAAATTTTAATTTTAAGGTGAAAGTAGAAAGTTTAAGTAGAAAGGAGTATTTAGCAGTTTATGTTCTTGATTATGATGAAAATTTGGGTCTGTCTTTGAGCTCAATTAGACTAACCTGTTTAATTAACGTAAAGGGGTGGGAGATGCTCCCTTTGTACTCAGACTCAGGTCTGCAAATATTGTAAAATTAATTAGTAGGCATCCTACAAGGACTTTAATTCTGGATGCAAATTAAAATGATGACAAATTTAATCTTGAAATTTTATGATACTGAAATTTATGCTACAATTTAATTTTGAAATTTCAATGTATTATGAATCTTGATGTAAATAGAGTTAACGTTGATGTTTGTGGTAGGAATGTGTTTTTTTTTTATGAATGAGGATGAAAGTTTTAACTAGATGAGGAGCCGAGGCGGAAAGAGTAAAGAGGCGATTATCAGAAGAGATTCAACAGGGCGAGAATCACTGCAAATCTTGGTGCCAAATTCGAGAGGCACAAATATCTTTTTTTACTCTGGTGAGACTTTTTGTAGGTTTCACAGCAATATATATATATATATATATATATATATATATATGTATATATATATATATATATAATATAACATATATATAATACGAGGGCCATTTTTTTTCAACCTCCGATATGCTATAAATAAAAGACAAGTTCATATAAAACAATAATTTTATTACCAAAAGATTGGTACACTTACGGTTACTTTTCGACATAATCACCGAAGAGATTAAGACATTTGTCATATCTGTGGACAAGCCTTTCAATACCCTGTTCAAAGAAAGTTGCCGCCAATGAATTCAAGTAGTCCTTGACGTTGGTTTGAAGGTCCTCATTGGTTTGAAAGCGCTTCCCACCAAGCCACGCCTTCAGGTCAGGAAAAGATGAAAATCGCTTGGTGCTAAGTCAGGACCGTATGGCGGATGATCGAAAATGTCTCATCCAAATTGTTCGAGAAGCCGTTGAGATGCTCCAGTAGTGTGTGGACGGGCATTGTCGTGGATCAGACCAACCCCAGCGGTCAACTTTCCTCTTCGTTTGTTCTGAATGGCCCTACGCAACCGTCGTAAAGTTTCACAATAAACAGCTGCAGTAATTGTGGTTCCGGGCTCCATAAACTCTACAAGCAAGATACCTTGTTGGTCCCAAAACACAGTACCGTGGTCTTTCTGTTGTTGAAGGTTTGTTTGAATTTCTTTGGTTTGTTTGGTGAAGTCGAATGCATGCATCGTTGTGATTATCGTTTTGTTTTCGGTGTGTCGTATTGAATCCAGGTTTCATCCCCAGTCACGATTGATTTCAAAAAGTTGTCTCCTTCATCATGATAATGCTCAAGGAACTCCAACGCTGACGCCATTCGTCGAGTTTTGTGGCCGTCCGTCAGCATTTTTGGGACCCAACGTGCACAAAGTTTTTTGTAGCCTAACCGTTCAGTAACAAAAGAGTACAAAACAGACCTTGAAACTTCATGAAATTCCGTAGACAAAGCAGTAATGGTAAATCTGCGGTTTTCTTTAACCATTCTGTCAACACGTTGAACCAGGTCATCTGAAACGACAGATTTGCGCCCTTGACCCCCTTCATCATGCACATGATTACGGCCATCTTTAAACTTTCAACACAACACCATCACTCATGAAGTTTTCCCCATACACACGACTCATTCTTTGATGGATTTCTGCAGCACTATGGCCTTCGGCCTGTAGAAAACGAATCACACTTGGCGGGAGCATCAATAATAGCGGACATGTTTACGTGGCTGTAGTACAACGCCGACTGACGCCTGAATGTCAACAATGGCAGAGTGTGTAGTGCAAGAGCTGCACAGTTGCCTACAGCGCATGCCCGTTTTCTGCTACCCGCGTAGCGTCTGCACAAAGCGATCGGAGGTTGGAAAAAAAATGGCCCTCGTATATATAATATATATATATATATATAATATATATAATAATATATAATAATATATATAATTTGAAACTCTTGACTTACCTTCCTTTCTGACTTTACTTTTCCTGGCTAGCTCAATAAAATAATGGAATTCACTGAGTTTTTAAAATGAAGTCAAACAAAGCAGTATAATAAAGCATTTACATGGTATACATTATTTTCTCATACAAAATCATATGGAAAATTTACAACATCGTTTCTTTCAAACAAAACTATTTCTAACAAGTACCTACTTACTTAATTGTCAAAATGTCTCTTACCTGAATTTTAATGTATAGAACTAAATCGCTTCTTTTATGGATAGTTTACCTGGTTATGATTCTCACGTTTGTAAGGTTCGTTTTGGCCAAGAAAAACCTTGAAAGATAATCTACTACAAGGCCAGAGTGTTTCAAACTCTCATCATAAACTTTCTGGTAAATACTCGTACAAAAAGTATTATATTATAATTAAGATCTATTCTATTTTAGATTTAAATAATAAATACTCAAATTTCAGTTAGAACAAGTTGAAAATGCAAGGCATTGTCGCAACGAACTTCCAAATGTAGACTTACTTTAAAACAATTTAAAGAAATTAAAATTATTATGTTGTAATAATTATAAGTATTCAGATAAAATACAAAAATTTATAAACAACAAAAGAGACATTTTAATATATTTTATTTTATTGAATAAATATATTAAAAGCTATATATGTGTTTGTGTATGTATGTATGTATGTATGTATGTGTGTTTGTGTGTGTGTGTGTAAATAAGGGGGCATCATATTTCGATTCAGTTTTTTCAGAGGATTCTAAATATGTATCGCACATTAATTTTGGACCTATTTGAAATTTTTGATAAAAATTAATTCCTTGGGGGGGGGGGGGTCGGGTATCCGTGGTCAGATTTTGTGGGGGGTACCATATTTCGACTCAGCTATGTTAGGGGAGTCCAAATATGTATCGCACATTAATTTTGGACCTATTTGAAATTTTAATTTTCCCGACGGAATATCGCTGGGGCACGGCGTCCCCGTGGCCCGATTTCAACTGACATCAAAACTTAAGCTCAGGACACCGAGCTGAATCGATTGATGTATCACACATTGATGTCCGACCATTAGAAAGGCCTCGGACGGACAGACGGACAGACAGACGGACGACAAATCGATTTCATAAACGAACGAAGTTCGTTGAAAAATATTTTTAAAAAATTATAATCAAATTTCTTTGTTTGTTAATTGATAAAAATATCTGAATGTTTTGTAATTTAAGTTTAAAATAAGTTCCCATTTTATTATTTGTAATAAATTATAATAAATTTATAATAAATTATATTTGAAGCGGTTTTGTCCAAAGATACTTACAAGCGTGGGAATAATGGATGGGTAGATTATCCGCATAGTTGTGTATCTGTTCGCAATAAGAATTTTAATTATTTTCTGTATAAACTGGAACTGTGAATTGCTTTATGCACTGTTTTGTAAGAAAGAACAATGTTTTTGAATGTATAGATGTTTTCTTGAGATTGCCGCATTTTATTTCATTTTGTAAATTCCGTTGAGCTAGCCAGGCAAAGAAACCCCAAGGAAAGTAAGATAACTATATCAAATTTACAATTTTTGTATCCGTGTCACAACACTCTTTTAACGACGCCCAACACGAGGCGTATTGCAACAATATACATTGATGTGATAATGAGATTACAAGAGGTAATTGAGCATCGCATTCTGTGAGAAAACCGACCCAAAAATAAAATTTTGCAATATTTAAATTTTACCCTGTATAAATAAAATTAAATAAAAACCCTTAACCACAAAAAATATTTAAATTACTAGATACGTATTTCGACCACTATGTGGTCATCATCAATGAAAAAAAAAAAAAAAAAAAAAAAAATTAGCTGTATAATTTACTATATTGTTGCTTTAAACACTATCGAGGATAATCTCCTCACCCGCAGGCTGGTGTTCTCAACAACAAACAAGTGAATTGTGACATTATAACTTAAATCTACCTAATTTATACTAATTCTAAATCTACTGAAGCGGAACCAGTTTAATCTTGCTTTCTCATTGGTTGTTGACCAATAGGGAAAGCAAAGCAGATGACTCTATTGGTCCTTTATCGGTGTTTAAGAGGGGTCCTTTATGTTTAACAATTTTAATTGATTCATAGGCATTTAAGGAGGAAAACGTTGGTACCGCTTTTAACAATTTAACATTTTCTAGTTTAACGGGGTGGCTGGTTTCAAATATATGTTTGGCGACCTGAGACCTTTCATATTTACCATATTTGAAGTGAGCAATGTGTTCTTTAAATCTTGTTGTTATATTCCTCTTGGTCTGACCAATATATTTTTGAAAACACCCTGGCCCTGCACAACTAATTTCATAAATCCCCGACTTTTGCAATTTTTCCACCTTGTCTTTTGGATTACCTAGCAAATCTTTAATTTTATTAGTATTAGTGAAAGCAATTTTGAAATTACACTGTTTGAATATTTTATCAAGACCCTTTGTGGTTTTGTGAAACGGAAGTTTTTATTATTTACCCTGTATAATATTTTTCAGCCAGATAAGCATATGCCCTTAGCACATAAAATAAAATCGCAGATAAAATAACATATAGTGTTGTGAGATACTATTTAAAAGCGAAGCCCAATCAAGCATTTTTTGATTAATACGTGTGTAAATAATATTCTCTAGAAAAATAACTTTAAAACACATTTTACTACTCTGATGTAGACTGAAAAACGGGTATCATTTACAGTAGAAATGCTATACAAATTTTAATGTCAAGTTCTCTTCTTCAATATATACGAAAATATAATATCTGTACTTAGCTGAAACATAAAGTCATTCATTCTCTTTAGATATAATGGTCAATAAACATTATTTATTCAAAACGTTATACCACAATTGCGAGTAGCCTTATTTCAATTTCGGGTTGGTTTAAGAATGAACTGTATTTATGTTGACAAAACTAAAGTACCGCATGTATTTTCTTAAACAAACCACTCATTGATGGTGTTTTCAACGTTATAAATCATTAAATGAACAAGCTAGTTATCTTGTACGACTGAACGTTTCAATTCCAGGAACATAATAGTACCGACCGACTATAAAACCAGATAAGATAACGAGTTTTAATGGATTTATATTACAGAAGTTTGTAGAAGAGACATAGCTACTGTTGGTTGTATTATTACATTCACTAGTAAAGAATGAAAAACGTTTACAAAATTTTAAAAGTGAAAGTCCCTTAAAAAGTTATGGTCGATTGTTACCTCATGCGGTGACTAATACTTCCAGGATATATTCAGAAGAATCGAGAATTATGACGCATTGAGATTATTTTATTATATAAAGAGGATTTTACGAGGAGTGTATCGTTGATTCTTTCGGCATCCAACTTGTAAGATTCAAAATTTGTGATTCATTCTTTCGGCATTCAAGATGTAACATTGAGGTTTTGAGTATAAGTTATGAAACGTTCGATCATTGATAAATAATTATTTGATTTATTGTTTCAATATAAATAATCTTAGTGCTGGATTACATGCTACTTTAATCTGTAGAAGTATTTTCACATAAGTATAATTCGCTGGATGTAAATCAATTAAAATGAAGTTATAAAAATTTGGAACTAGGAACTTTTCAATGCAGTTAATTCTAGTGGAAACGATATTTTTATAAGCAAAAATAAGTGGCCATAATTAAGCACATCAGAAAAAAATTAACGATACAAACCGCAAGTATAACTATGTTTTGTAACCTGGAAAGACATTTGAGTATTATTAAGTAGATTAAAGTAGGATATGTATTTAATTTTGGGTATAAAATTAGTTGCAAGTGGATAATTTGATTTTACCAATCCTGAGGTCAGAGCTCGAAGCATTACTTCCCCTCTATATAACTAATCCAACCTAATACATAATTTTCGATTATGTGACGCTTCCAGGTGATGCAATACTCAAACGGTTTTGAGTCTTAATGAGCTGTCAGTTTCAAATTTATGGCGCTCAGAAAACATCTCGCATCCTTCTTTAGTGAACAAAATTACTCGCTTCTATTTCTTCCTTATGATACAATTAGAACTTATTAAATCGCGTCATCTTATCAATGTTATGGCATTTTTGATGATAGCGCTTCTTCGAATTGAGTTGTTTATTCATAAATTTGCATATTTAGTAGGTCTTAGAAAAAATAGCGTGTTCCTTATTTTTATAATGAGAATGATTTATGACTTTTTCGAAGATTCTCGAAAATCATAGATTGTTTAAGACAATAAATGCGGTATTTTTTAACAAGGATGAATACTTTATGCAATTCACCTTTCAGAAACGTACGAATTGAAATGTGTTCAGTACTTTAAAAGTGTGTGCTACTCATTTTGCAGCCTGAAATAAGTTCCTATACACGGATTTTCATATTAATATAATGAATGTTAATTTTATGCTTTATTTAAAATGGAAAATTGTTTTAAAGTATCTTTCAGGAGTAATTATTTACACACGGTTGAAATGAATTAACATAATGATTGAATAATAATTTTCACGGATTTTGAACTAACTTAAACTTTATTCTTAAATGGCGTGTGTCCTTTCTTAAAGCGTTATTTTACATGAGTTTTATTATTTTATGTGCTAATGAATACGCTTATGTTTATACACGGTAAAAATTAAATGTAGGAAAAATTTATTTTTCTCCGTTTTTCTTCTCTTTGAGTGGGTTTTTAACAGAATTTGGCACTCGATGACCTCTCGTGACTCACTATCACATCAATATATATATATATATATATATATATATATATATATATATTACTCATATTTAGACCAGGGTAGAAAATTAATGGATTACATCAAATAATTTTAATCACCGTGTATAAGGAATTTTATTAGATTATACGCTTTAGTAAAACACCGTGGAGAATAAAAATTTATTAGTTTCATTAAACATAAGAGATTTAAATCATGTACAAGACGCTTTATATCAAAAGAAGCAGTATTAAAAAGCTCGGCGTGTAATGTAATTATTCCTATACAAATGGCAATTACGTGCAAAATTTATCTTAATTAACTCTATTTCAAGTAACCGGTATTGAACAAAACGTACAGATAATATCTATAGAAACTTGTAAAAACCCAATAAAATGCAAATCCTAGAAGTGTTAGTTAGAAGTAGGATGTTTGAACACACCCGCGTATTTTAAAAGGCAATTTCAGTTTAATTTGTTTAGATAAACATGTCGATTCTAAGGATATTGGAAACGGTCAGATGCTTTAGCACGAAATACAAAACAGGGTTTATTTAAAAAGCTCTGAGAATTAATATTATTTTGAACACCTGCGTAGTTTAAATATCACATACGGCGTAAATTTTGTAGATAATTAATAGTTTCAAAGAATCTTGGAGAAACCGGGGCTTAATATTCACGAGAATGTGCGATACGGGGTTATTAAACCCAGATAACAGTCCACATGGACTAAAATATAATCGATAATAAAGAATATCAATTTGCACCAATACGAACAGGTTAGAAGAGGAAAGAGAAAATGCGTCAAGCAAAGACACATATAGTAAAAGGCGGGATTTAAGCAACGTCACGAGGGTCACAATTGGTTGAAAATAGGATGCAAATATCAGAGGTAGAAACAACAATTTCGGTATAAAAGTCAATTAGTTATTTCTCGGACATGCTGGCGTGCCGTGTGTTGAAATTTCTGAGATTTAAATGGGACGAGTGAAAATTCGTAAAAATCGACGCGCGAGCGACAGACTGGGAACATAGAATGAGGAATTCTTTAGAATTACCCGTTTTGAGGACAAAAGCGACGTGCCGGCTTTTTGCTATATATACCGAGATGAATATAAACAAGCTCTCTTAGACTTTTGACTATTCGATGCGTTAAAAGCTCGTACATCCGCGACTTGATTGAAGATGTTAAAACAGTGCATTTTAGTTTGATAAAATAATTTAAAATTTTGCTCGTATATTTTAGTGATTCAAAATAGTTGGTTATTTACGTGCTAACATGAATGTACTTCAGTGCACTTAGATACAAGGTAATAAAATTTAGTTTCACTGTACCAATTAGCAAAATTTACAACGACAAATGTATACACAAAAGTAGGCAGTTTTGGCGTATATTGGTGAAAGAAGTATGAAGTTATTTGCTATTTTTCGGGGGTGTTAATAATTAAATGGTTCAAATACGTGTCTGGATCCACGAAACAAGGGTCAGATATACATAGATGAGTTCCGGAAAAGCCCAGAAACAACTGGTGATGGAGAAAATTTTAAAAGCGTTGAAAATTAGAAGCCGTAAATATAATCCTGTTGGAATGGTGTGATTAACAAAAGGGACGATGTACTTTGAAGCTACGAGGACAGTAACCTTCAGGTAAATTATACTATTTTGTTTGACATTTTTGTGTGTGTTGAATAACTTTATAATTGATTTACTTTAAATGGACATTAGTGAAATTGTACTAACCATAAAATTTTAATTTTAAGATGAAATTTGCTTGTTGAAGTAGAAAGGAGTATTTAGTTTTGATGTTCGGTAATATGATGAAAATTTGGGTATGTCTTTGAGCTCAATTAGACGAACCTGGTTAATTAACGTAAAGGGCTGGTAGATGCTCCCTTTATACTCAGACTCCGGTCTGCTTGTATTGTTATATTAATTAGTAGGCATCCAACAAGGACTTTAATTTTGGATGCACATTAAAATGATAATAAAATTAATCTTGAAATTCTTTTTAAAACTGAAATTTATGCTGAGTTTTAATTTTGAAATTTTAATGTATTCTGAATATTGATGTAAATAGAGTTAACGTTGATGTTTTTGGTAGGAATGTGTTGTTTTTTTTTTATGAATGAGGAGGTTTATAACATTAGGTGAGCAGCCGAGGCGAAAAGAGGATCACAGCCGGTTATGACGCCCAATCTGTGGGACTAGAATTTTTTTGTTGAAAGGACCCAGTTCCCGCATTCAAAGGAGAATATCACAGCAAATTTATATATATATGTATATAAGGTTTGCAGGTGTCAGTTTGTGCTGATTGGTTGATTAAAGGAAGAGTTGTTTCAAAGGCATTTCAAATGCATCATGTTGACCACCTTCACGTCTTCTAATTCCAAATGGAAAGGACCTGAAAAATGGTCGATCATATCTAGCCGAAACAACGAAATAACACTTATGGCAAATAGATCTCTTTATTATCTCCGCTTAAAGTAGCAATAATGCAAGTAATCTAATATTAACTCTTACAGCCTCAATTTTTCCAAGATGTCACAGAAATGATGCAGCCCTGAACCAGTGCCTTCTAAATGCTACTGCTCAAGTAAAGCATTTTATACGAAGAGGTGTGAAAGAGATAAGATTTCCAGCAATGGAAAAATATACGATACCATATTTTCGAATGTTGCAGTATTATCCAGCTTACATAAATGCAACATTCTTGAATTTTACACTTTATCAACTAGACCGCTATGAGTTTCAAGAAATAAGGTAAGGATATCAACCTATACATCAGACAGTATTTTATATAAACTGCCTAGATATGACAAAGAATCACTGACAGTTTCTGGAAAAATCAGGTTTGGAAAGATATATTCGGTTGCTTCGTTCCTAATGGACGCAAACATATTAGTGACAAAAATTGTAGGCAACGGATCATTTAAAGGATACATAGGTAACATCAAAAATTTAGTGCGTTATTTCAAAGATTTTTCTAGGTCCCGCAGATCTATTATTTAAAATTACTGGAAAATTAGTGAAAAAAGATGAACTGTATTACTCTCCTAAAACCTGCAATGTTGTAATGTTAATCGATGGTTTCAAACTAGATATTAAAGGCCTGCTACACCCTGATAACCTTCTAGGTACGTGCATTGCTACATAAATTATTGATAACTCATGTTTCAGCATCATCCATTAACGACTTTCTAAATATCAATTCAAAGGTGGTTGTTGGGGCAGCGGCCCCTGCTTTAGGAAAGGTTGTAGAAAAGTTGTTCCTGAGGTACATCACATATCTAACTTCAATGATTCCATACGAAAAACTGCTTCCACTTTAAACATTCTACACTGTATTGTATTAGCTATAAATAAAAACATTTAAGCACAATGCTGTGGTTAAATATGCAAACGGTTGAAGTATAGATATTAGCCGAAAGTTGTATAATTTCTTCCAAAAGACAGTGAAATTCTATTTAGCTCGCTGTGGTGCCACAAAACGTATCATCAAAACTATATTATTACTAAGCGCTAATATTTATAAATAGAGAATTGAACAATGATCCCCAATATTCCAAAGCTTAAACTGACAATCTTTATGCATAAATATTTTATCCAACACTCGATTCCACCTACGCTTCTAATCCAAAGTTAAATTGTAGCAATTTTATTTGTTGCACTCCCTAAATTGCAAATATTTTTTATTTTATCATCGTATTTGATTATTTCATATCCTTTAAGGTCCAATTATGAACAGAGATAGATTATAAACTTCCAAGCTATACTTACGCGTATCATGGATTGTATGATATGCAAGCGCTAGAACTATTTCTAAACATTTGTGAGTCGTTCTAAACACAGCGGCGAAGCGTCTTTTCACGATTGCGTCCAAAATTAACGTTTTTCTAAAACGAAGATCAATGATCATTGCGCGCTCTCTTTAAATTCTAAGAGGATGTTCAAGTTCTTACAAAGGATATGCAATTTAAGAATCGCACTAAAATGAAGCAAAATGAGTGTTAGTTATGAAATCAATTTCTTCGTTAATGGTTGGTAAGAAGTTCGCCCTTAATTTTTAGTAAAACGATTCATTTGCTGCGTTAAGTTTGAAAGATAATAAATTGATTAATTAATATTGGAGCAGCTGTTGCTAGTAATGGCGTTTGAAAATGCAGATGGAAATTCAAGTGTATGTTTGTTAATTGAATAAAAACCAGGACAAATTGGTTGTTAACATCACGCATCCCTAAGGATTTGGGTTTCATCTTTCATTAGTACAGTCTGGTAAAGTAATTACCTCATTTTTCGTTTATTCCGATTAACAAAGTAAGCGTGATCTTTTTACGACTACCAATATTTGGTTTAATAGTGAATAAAATCTTGAGTATAAAGTTGTAAAATTTCATGTAGAATTGATTATTAGTGAACTCATAACTAAAATTCTTAGCAGTTGAAGAATTTTCCTTTTGTAGAAATAGTTGTTCTAATTATAGTTATTTATTATACAAGGGAAAAGAGTACTAGATTTTAGCTCGAGAGTTAAAATCTTACATTTTTACCCGTGCATAAATAGTTATTTATTATACAAGGGAAAAAAGTACTAGATTTTAGCTCGAGGTGTGTGTTTGTCTCCCGACGCGAAGCGGAGGGAGACAAAACACCGAGAGCTAAAATCTTACATTTTTACCCGCGTATAATACACTATTTTTTTCTGTGACTGGCAAAACAATGATTTAATATTTAAAAAAATATTACCAATTATATTAAAGTCAAAAAATCAATCTATGTCAAATTTGAAGTTTCAAACAGGTAGGCTGATGTACTTATAGGGACAGTTAGATCTGCGTTGCTAAGGAAACCTTTAAAGTAATCAAATATCTGTCAATTTAATTTTGCGAGTGGTTACAAAATTGCGAACTTAAGTTGTTTATATCGATTGTTTTGAATATTCAAAATTCAAAATGGACAGTACTGATTCAGAAGTTTCTCTTACTCCACCGGAATTGGTAGAGGCAGCGAAAGTAGCATCAATAAAATTATTGCCAGCTAAATCACGAAAAATTTACGAAACTGCGTATTCAAGATTCATGGAATGGAAGGCGAAAAGACATGTAGTTCTTACTCGGAGACGGTGTTATTGGTTTATTTTTCGGAACTAGCGCAACAACAAAAGCCATCAACAGTGTGGTCGAATTATTCAATGATAAAAAGTATGTTACAAGTCAATAATAACGTAGACATTTCAAAATATTGCAAACTAATTACGTTTCTGAAACAAAATGGGAAAGGTTACATGCCCAAAAATCTGCAATATTTACGAGTACACATATTAGTGATTTTTAAATAATGCTCCTGATGAAGTTTATTTATTGGTCAAGGTTGTTGTTGTATTTGGGATTGCAGGAGCCTGTCGAATATGTGAAATTAGCCAGGTAACATTAGATGATATTGAAGACGTGGGAACGTCATTAATTGTGAAACTTAAGCAAACAAAGAATGATGTAAATAGGAGATTTATAGTTACTGAAGAATATATTAAATTTTACAGAATGTACATGGCACTTCGTCCAGCAGCAGCAAAGGATCGCCGCCTGTTTTATGCATATCGCAATGGGAAATGCGTCAATCAAGTTGTGGGTAGAAATCAGTTTTATAAGGTACCTGAAATAGTAGCCAATTTTCTTCGACTTAAAATGCTAAGTCATATACAGGTCATGCATTTCGAAGATCGTCTGCTACACTTTTAGTTGAATCTGGGGGAGACTTGATGACACTAAAGAAACATGGTGGTTGGAAGTCATCAATGGTCGCTGAAGGGTATGTTGATGAATCGATAGTGCACAAGACAGAAATAGCTAAGAAACTGTTTAGTTTGTGTGGCAGTGCATCAGCTGAAACAGAATCCAATTTGCGAACAAGTACATCAACGGCAGTTGTGTCAGTGGCACAAAATATTATTTCAAATCAAGAAAATTCCACTGTAGCAGACATTCCTAATTGTTCAAAAAACATGTCTTTCAGGCAATGTACATTTAATAACTGTACTTTTAACATTAAGGAAACGTAACTTATACATAATAAAATATTCTAAAATTAAATATCTTCGTGTTCTTACTTATTTGCACTTACCAGGGAAAAAGTACTCATTTTTTCCCGGGGAAAAAAGTAATTTTATATAAAGTGACATTTTGTTACCTGTCAAGAAATATTAAATGTCACATTTTTTTCCCGTCGCAGAAAAAACACATTTTTTCTGTGACAGACAAAACGATGATTGAATATTGAAAAAATATTACAATATATTAAAGTCAAAAATCAATCGATCTCAAATTTGAAGTGTCAAACAAATAGGTTGCTGTACTTACAGGGACAGTTAGACTTGCGTTAATAAGGAAACCTTTAAAATAATCAAATATCTGTCAATTTAATTCTGCGAGTGGTTTCAAAAATTGTTTACCTAAGTTCACTATATCAGTTGTTTGAACGCGACAAAGTTATGATACGATGTTATGTTACACCCGAATGTTACAAGTGTGGACCGGACTTTAAATTAAATATCTTCGTGTTCTTACTTATTTGCACATACCCGGGAAAAAAGTACTCATTTTTTTCCCGGAGAAAAAAGTAAATTCATAAAAGTGACATTTTGTTACCTGTCAAGAAACATTAAATGTTAAATTTTTTTCCTGTCACAAAAAAAATTGTTTTTAGACGACTAAATTGTTTTTCCAACAAAAATAAAATGACGTTAAAAATAAGTCAGATTATTTTGACACACATATGTTTGAAATGATTAGCTTTGTTACCAGGATCATACCAAATGAAAGGAAAATGCCAAAAATTTATTTGTTTAATGTTGACCTTCAGAATTTTAAAATATTAATAATAATCTGTAAAGTATTTAGATCAGAGAGTTGATAGCGCTCATGCAAAGGATATGTGCCTCTTAATGTTAATAATTAAATAAAATACATGAATAAACTCAGGTGTAATATCAAATTTAAGCTGGACCTTTCAGTATTACTTTTATAAAAAATTTAGTAAGACCTGTAATTGAAAATCAAAATTTTATTTTATTTGAGAAATATAATACTTTATTGGGTAATACCTTTATTATTTTTGGTTCCCTTACACGAGGTATTACAAGCTGCTAAGTTCTAATTTTTTTTAAACCATTATTAATTATCTTGGATCAACAATGATGATCCCTTTATATATATTAATGTAGCATTCCTTTCCAGGTGCAGAGCCCCAAAAATCCCATGCCTCCGGCTACTGAACTTCGCTGATCCCTACTATGTCTAGTGCTAACTAATCCATTACAATTTTCAAGTTTTTTAGCTTACCTACTTGTCATACATCTGACATTCCATGCCCCAACTCACAAAATGTTTCCTGTTCTTCCTTTAAACTTTTCGATCACATCCTCCGAAGTAGTCCCCTTCCGAAGTTCCAAATGGGGACTATAATAACTCCGGTATCTTTTATCGCAGAGGATGCCATCATGTTAATTACAATTTAAATACGATGTGTACTTAGGAGGTAATGTGGTGGTTTCCCGTTGCCTTTCACATCGCAGTAGCGTGTCTTAGAACGCTATATCGACCCATTTGTGCTTGCCAATCTAAGTACCGAAAAAGCTACTGACCTCTTTCGGAGATCTGTCTTAATCGGGTTCCTTAACAAAAACTCTTCTACTTTAGCTGGACCTGTAGCTTGGATCTTTAGGTCACTGAAACGTGGAAGTTATTCTACACGTTCTAGTAATCTAGAACTTTTTCAAGGTGCAGGTCCATTCGGAACGGATATCCTGAATTTAATAGAAGACAGACAAAAATACAAAAATAGATCAGACGAAACAGGAAAACAGATATACAAGGCCATAAAATGGGAAATTATCCAGAAATGCATGAAAGCTAAAGAACAATGGATTGATGAAAAGTGCAAAGAGGTACAAACTAAGATAGAAATAGGAAATACAGACAAGGCATATAATCTAATTAGAATGAATTTTAGTGATATAAAACCATATAGCAAAAATATAAGGGACGCGGGAGGAAATGCCATTATAGAAAATGTAGAGAAAGATGGCAAGAATATAAAGGGAATTTATATGCACGAGAAGAACTAACAGCATTAGAACAGAAATCAGACATTGAAAATGAATGACTTAGAGATGAGTTTGAGAATTAGCGTTAAAGGGTCTGAAATATGATAAAGCGCCGGGTACAGATAAAGTGCATGCAAAAACTCCAAAAGCCGCTGGATAAGCAGCAACAGTAGGTGTCTAACAACTTGTAAGCTAAATGTATGAAACAGGCGAGATACCCAAAAAAGAGAGAAACGGATAGACGTAAAAATTTTCGAACAATAGGTTTGACAGCACATGTGTCAAAAATGGTAGCTAGAATTGTACAAAGACGAATGGAAAAACGAGCTGAAGAAATACTAGGAGAGGATCAATTTGGGTTTAGGCGAAACAGGGAACACGGGATGCTATTTTAGCTCCGAGGGTGATAATGGAGAAAACAATAGAAAAAGGGGAAAGCATGTACGAGGAGACGCTAGTAAATAACGAAACTGACGCTGCTACAGAAGAAGTGCGCATGCACCTAACGCCAGCGACCGATAACTGTTTATCGTGAAGCCTTTTCTTTCGAATGCGGCGCCTCTCGCTTCTGTAAAAAAATTAGTGTAGCCGTAGTTTTCGTTGGCATTAGAGTTGTTTTTTCGTTTCGCCGAAAAAATGTTAAGTGTAACAATAGAAACTTGGAAAAATCGCTACTGAAACTTATAATTTATTGAAAGAAGTGTATGGCACGTTTTAGAGTGCTTTAAGCGTTTTCAAGATGACCGAGAAGACATACAAGATGATTCACGCTAGGGTCGCCATTTCACGTCAAAAACTGATAACAATATGGAGAAAATCGGTAATATGATTGAATCTGACCGTCGGTTAAGTATTCGTGCGATTCTTCACCGAGAGCAAAAAAGTTCGAATGAGCAAATCAAAATTGAAAGCAATGATAATTGTTTTTTTTTATGTTCATGGGATTGTGTACCTTTACTGGGTTCCTGAAGGTCAAACTATTAATGAACATTACTACCTTTTCGTTTTCGCTGAACTCCGTGAAAGAATAAGGAAAAATCGAACCGAATCGTGGAAGAACAAGGCATGGGTTCTCCACCATGACAATCCACCGGCTCATTCCGCATTGTCTATCAAGAGGTTCCTAGCCAAGTACAGTATCCCAGTGTTAGACAAACCGCCGTATTTGCCGGCTCTTGCACCATGCGACTTCTATCTGTTTCCTAAGGTGAAATCTGCATTAAAAGGAACGAGATTTAAGTCCGTTGAAGGTGTGAATAAGAAAGCAGCACGTGTCCTGAAGAAGCTGACAGAAGAAGACATCCAGCACTGTTTCGAACAATAGAAGATTCGCATAGAGCATTGTAGGGATAGAGGAGGGATGTATATTAAAAGTGATAATAAGTATATACGTATTAAATCAAAATAAAATGTTTTGTAGCGTTAGTCTCGTTATTTAATCGCCACACCTCGTATATAGGGTTTGTAGATCTGGAAAAAGCATTCGACAATGTAAAATGGAAAAAAATGTTCGAAATATTAAAACAATTTTTTAGGCATAGATGGATTATACATAGCTTCTACAAAGAGCAAACACCGGAAATAGTATTAGAGCAGGAAAATAGAAAAGTAAATATTAGGAAAGGGATGAGACAGGAATGTACCTTATTCCCATTAATTTTTAACTTGTACATTGAAGAGGCAATGAATACTGTCAAATGCAGGATGATATTTGGAATTACTATGCAGGAACAAAACATTGATATGCTTAGATTTGCAGATGATATAGTAGTATCAGCATTTAGCAAAGAAGAGTTAAAAGCTGCTCTTAATGAAATGGAAACAGTTCTGATAGAGAGGTACGGTATGAAAGTTAACAAAAAAAAACCAAAAATTCTAGTAAGCAAAAGAGGGAAGAATAAACCAAAACAAGAATACAAATAGGTAACGAGAACTTACAAGAGGTTAAAGATTTCTACTACCTAGGAAGCCAAATAACGCAAGATGGGAAAAGCACAAGAGATACAAAATATAGATTAGCACAAGGTCGTGCTACATTTCACAAGAAAAAACTACTACCGTGTTCAAAGACATCAAACATAGAAACAAGCAAAAGATTGTTTAAAACATATGTGTAGACTACAGCACTGTACGGCTGTGAAGCCTGGACAGTAGGAAAAGCGGGCAAGAAAAAGGTAGAAGTCTTTGAACTGTGGTGATACAGATGTATGATAAAAATATCATGGACAGACAAAGTTAAGAACAAAGAGGTATTAGAAATGGTAAGGGAAGAAAGAAATATATGGAAAACAGTAAAAAAATAGGTGAGATTAGATGATAGGTCACATACTAAGACATGAGGGAATAGTGCGGACTATATTAGAAGTAGAGATAGGAAAAAATAGAAGTAGAGGTAGACCTAGGTTAGACTATTGCACACAGATAGTGAAAGATGGGGGAATTTCAGGGAAATGTGTAGGCTAGCTCAGAATAGAAATCGATGGAGGTACGCATCTAACCAGTCCCAAGATGGAAAACCAATGAAGAAAAGACTAAATGTACTTAAACATGATGATTCACGGTCCGCTTGAAAAATGTTAGGCGAGCATTTTTCACAAAAATACACCCTCGTTCGGATGAGAGGTAAAATGGAGGTCCCGTGTGTGAGTGTTGTCACGCACGTTAAAGATCCCTACCTTGCTTGGAACAGCAAAGGTTCGGCAAAATTCCAAATTTTCCAGGTAAAAAAAACTCGCCTCCTGGTCAATGTAGTACCTTCGGGTGGAGCATTGAAAAATCACATGTAATGATTAGTATAAACAACTACAGGTATTGGTCTTGCAATATTCTCAACTAATGTTAATTGTACGAAACTTTTACCGGAAAACTATTAATTCGGCAAATTTCTAAGTATTAGGGAATCCTTGGCAGCCATATGCTGTGCTTATCTCCCTTCACATTCCTTACATTTGATTTTTCAATGCTCCACCCGAAAAGGTACTACATTGACCAAGAGCAATTTTTTTTTACCAGGAAAATTTGGAATTTTGTCGAACCCTTGCTGTTTCAAGCAAGGTAGGAATCCTTAACGTGCATGACAACACTCACACACTGGACCCCATTTTACCCCTCAACCGAACGAGGGCGTATTTATGTGAAAAATTTTCGCCTAACATTTTTCAAGCGGATCGTGTCGGGATTTGAACCCGGGACCTTGGGCATAGTAGTCGCACGCATACCAACTACGTCACGGAGCCGCTCCCCTTCACATACCTTACATGTGATTGTCCAATGCTCCACCCGAAGGTACTATATTGGTCAGGAACTGAGTTTCTTAACCTAAAAAATTTTGAATTTTGCCGAACCCTTGCTGTTCCAGGCAAGGTAGGGAACTTTAACGTGCGTGACAATACTCACACACGGGACCTCCATTTTACCTCTCATCTGAACGAGGGCGTATTTTTGTGAAAAATGCTCGCTTAACGTTTTTCAAGCGGACCATGTGTGGGGATTCGAACCCGGGACCTTCCCCTTCACATATCACTGAATCTCGGTGAAATAGGGCATCTGATTAGAAAACAATAGAAGGGGAATAGAAAAGAAGTTAGAGCTGCGTCAAACTTACCTTAAGTAAGGTCGAAAACTAAACGATGAGAGGGGCAACCAAGCTGTATATAGGCTGTTGTGAGAATTTTAGGGAACTGTGTAGGCTAGCTCAAAACAAATAAGTGGAGGTACGCGTCCAACTAGTTTCAAGACGGAAAATCGAATGACGAAAGAATAAGTGCACTTAAATGTGATGATTATTATAAACAACTACAGGTGTGGGTTGTGAAATATTTTTAACTAATGTTGATTGTGGAAATGATATATTGGAAAAACTATTAATTCGACAAATGTTCAAGTTCTGGGGGAACTTGGCGGTCACAATCTGCTTACCCCCCTTCACCACTCAATATCGTGGAAGTAGGGTATGTACCTGTAAAACAATAAAAGGTGACCGAACTACATCTAACAAGAAGGAACAGCGAATATGTTCAAAGACAACAAGCAGAGACAAAAAGAAAATTGTTCAAAACATATGTGTGGAGCAAAGCACAGTACGTTTATAAAATAGGGGCAGTTAGAAAAGGAGACAAAAAGGGATAGAATCGTTCTGCAATGTTGTGCTTCAGATGTATAAGGATGATAGCATGGATAGACAAGGTTAATAACAAATAGGTTAAAGAAATAGTAAAAGAAGAAAGATATCTGTGGAAAACAAAAAAAAATTTGAGAAATAGAAGGGTAGGAAACGTTCTAAGACATTTTTGGGAAATATTACGGAATATATTACAAGCAGAGATAGGAAAAAAGAAGTAGAGGTAGGGCGAGATCAAACTTTTGCACGCAGATAGTGGTAGATGCAGACTGCAAATTTCAGAGAAATCTTTAGGTTAGTTCGGAATAGGAAACAATGAGGGTACGCGTCTAACCAGTTCCAGGACTGAAGACCTGATGATGATGATGATGATGCTTAAGATATTTTTTGTCTGGAGATGAGTAGTTCAAGTACAGCAAACGAAAATTAAATTTTTTGTTTATTATACAAAGGGGAATAGCCAATGACGCTGTGATTCCAGCTCGTCAGATTGGCGCGTTTTTTTTTTGCAAAACAACCAAGAAAGATCTTGAATTATATGGGATTTATAGTGTGTTTTTATATACAAAACATTTCTCATGCGCCCTTTATACTTGAATACAGACAACTAACTATCGGGAACTTCTTCAAATCTTCGATATTTTAGTGTAGATGGTATTGTCAGAAAAAAATTAGTAATGTTAACTAGTCTATGACTAGGGCCGCTTTTATAGTTACCGTTTAAACTTTAGTTTAGTAATTAATCTTTGGTTTGTTGTTGACCCAAGGTTTAAACTGGTCACCTATTGTATACTGATTTAGATTTAACAACAAAATCTCTTAATCTAAAGTTTAAACCACAGCTTGAGCTTAAACTGATACTATAAAACCGGTTCTTAGGTATCATATTTTGTTGCAGGGAGCACTTTAAGTTTTATAGTTAGTAGATATTTACCTATTTTATTAAAAAAAATTTATTTACTTTCATTCAATTTTGAAGCACCGTGCAGCTACTACTAGTTATTTTGCAACTTTTTAGAATTATATAAAACACAGTGGAAATTACGGAAATCTTAACTACATTGGTTCTTGTGTTAGAAATAATTAGTAAGTATCTAAAAGTTCGGTAAATTTAAAAAGCTCCGAAAACTGAACATAGGTATTTTTCATTTTAAACAAAACGATAACAAATAAGAAGGATTTTGTATTTTAATACTGACTATTATAATATTAAAACTCCTGTGCCGGAGTGCGAAGCACAAATAAGCACTCACGATTGTACGCAAAACAGTCGTTAGTGAATACTCCCTGTATGTTTGTTGTGGTTTGTTTAGTATTCTTCTTAATCTTCTTTGGGTATTAAACCACTCATAGTTTTTAAAATTATCTTTATTAACGTTTCGATCCATAACCTAGGATCGTTTTCAAAATAATAAAAACTTCAAGTTTGACATTTATGACACAAATTGAAGGTGACTTTGATTTATTGATGTTTGAAATATTTGGTTTGAGTACACTAAGCAAAATTTTAAAGTTTAAATGAATAATTGCCTTCAATTTGTGTTACGGCCTGGGACCGACTTTTAGGTAGTCATAGCTAACGTGAAATCAGCTGATTAATCTTTATTGTAAAAATTCAATAACTTGGGAATTGGAAAACATTTTTAACATGTTTCTATTTATACAATTTAGAGGATGGTTATTAAAGTGTGCAATTGTATTATTAAAGGCTTAAGTAGTCGTTTTTTATATTTATTTTGAAGGAAATCATTATGATTTAGGCTACCTCTTTGGTAGATTTTAACATTGTTCTGAGGTAACCTTATGGTGGGTTTACACTTGTCAGATACCAATGTTGTTCGATGAAGGTTGTATATGGATCTGAGGCGACCCTGTAAAACAGCATTGGTATCTGACAAGTGTAAACACGCAATAAGGTTACCTCACAACCATATACAATCTCCGTTAAACAGTATTGGTATCTGACAAGTGTAAACCCGCCATAGCGTCGCCTCAGATCCATATACAACCTTCATAGAACAACATTGGTATCTGACAAGTGTAAACCCACCATAAGGTTACCTCAGAACAATGTTAAAATCTACCAAAGAGGTAGCCTAAATCATAATGATTTCCCCTTCAAAATAAATATAAAAAAAAAACGACTACTTAAGCCTTTTAATAATACAATTGCACACTTCTTTAATAACCATCCTCTAAATTGTATAAATAGAAACATGTTAAAAAATGTTTTCCAATTCCCAAGTTATTGAATTTTTACAATAAAGATTAATCAGCTGATTTCACGTTAAGCGTATTGGCTACCTAAAAAAGTCGGTCCCAGGTCGTAACACAAATTGAAGGCAATTATTCATTTAAACTTTAAAATTTTGCTTAGTGTACTCAAACCAAATATTTCAAACATCAATAAATCAAAGTCACCTTCAATTTGTGTCATAAATGTCAAACTTGAAGTTTTTATTATTTTGAAAACGATCCTAGGTTATGGATCGAAACGTTAATAAAGATAATTTTAAAAACTATGAGTGGTTTAATACCCAAAGAAGATTAAGAAGTCGCTAGTGTTTCCAACAAAGCGTTATGTTGGCCGGCCCTCTTTAAACGCCGACTATTCCAAAACCCTTGGATTGATGGGCTTGAGTGTGAAGCACTAATAAACACTAACGAAGTACTAACGATTGCACGGAAACGGCCGTTAGTGCTTCCAACAAGGCGCGAAGTTGGCAGGCCCTTTTTAAACGCCGATTATTCGAAAACCGTTGGGCCTGCTGAGCCCGAGTGTGAAACACTAAGAAGCACTAACAAATCACGCTCAAAACGGTCGTTAGTGCTCCAACAAAACGTGAGGGTCGCAGGCCCTTTTTGAACGCTAATTATTCGAAAACCGTTGAATTTGCTGGGCCGGAGTGTGAAGCACTAATAAGCCCTAACGAAGCATTAACGATTGCACGCAAAACGACCGTTAGTGATTTTTGGGGCTTGCCCACTTCACGATGCTTTTACGAAACCAGTGCTGAAAAGACTAATTTTATTTGACGAATGTAAAATTTGTCAAAACGAGCAAACGCAGTGAGCGAGTTTTGAAAGTTACATGAGTCAAATAAAATTAGAGTTTCATGACGTGTTAAGTACAATATTTTATTTAACACTGCTTTAAAATATAACAAAAAGATTTTACGGTTACGAATGTAGAAAATTCAACATCATCGCTTTACTTGACCGTTGCTATGGATTGATTGATTTTTATGTAAATATCTATGGTTACCCAAATAGAGGCTTATGCGTTCTGTTACGTAAAACTTCATTATATCACTAGTGATGTATTGGAATGACAATTATTAAAAATTAAAATTACACAACGTCAAAATACATTTAAATTTTGACATTTCGTCACGGAGTTAAATAAATGAGATTTTGATAAGCGTTATTTGATAATAACAACAGCAAGTATAAATTTTGGATTTTTTCTATGTAACTTATAAGGTTATTTAGATATTAGCACTTAAATTAGAATAAGTACTTAATGTTATCAAAATTATTTGTTAAGAAGATAATTGCAAGCAAATTTTGAGGGCAGAGTTCGAACCATTTTGACATTTACAAAATATTTTGTGTAAGGTCATTGGCCAATTATACTGACAACCCGGAGCAATATAAAGAATAAGAAATAATCCCGAGAAATTTTGTAACTCAGAGAGAAGAAGTTTGGGTTCTGTAATTATTGACACTAATATAGGTGATGATTATTTTTCTTTTGGAATAATTTTCTGTATAAGCTTAAACCGTAAACTGTTTTATAAGCGCTAATTAAATTTTTTGAATGTAAAAGATTCTTTAGATAACGTGTATAAAAGAATGCTTTTTTGAATGCATATACGTTTCTTGAGATTTCTGTGTTTTATTTCCTTTTTGTAAATTCAACAGTATAATTTCTGTTGAGCTAGTCAGGCAAGGAGAGGAACACGGTAAGAGAGTCATTTCTTTTATACAATTCGCTGTATCCACGTCACAGTATTAATTGGTTGCTTTCACAACCCATAGGCGGGTCACAACAATTAGCGACACACAATGCGAGGCGGCCTGGTTAAAGCCAAATAAGTGGTGTCCCAATTTAGAGCTTAATTAAATCGTCTGCATATTAGAGTTTCTTGTCGCGTAAGATTTTGCGGAAGTTTTCTCTTTTAAATATATCTGATGGATTTCCAGTATGACTGATGGAATGAACAAAGTTCGTGAGAGTTTGAGAGGCAAGAGAATGAGAAATTATTCTGAGGAAAGTGTCTATGTGAAAGAAACGAAAAAAGAGAATTCCGAGGCCAAAAAGAACAAAGTGTAGTAGAGACCCAGGAGTCAAAAATGATGGTTCTTTTATTAAGTCTAGATCAAAGAATGCAAGAACAAAAGGAAAATATGAAGGAAATGAGACAGAATATTCAGGAACAAAAGGAGATACGTGAAAGGAATGAAAAAGTATGAAAAAAATAGGTGACAAATTGGATAAAAATACTCAGGAGTTGACGACCGGAATTTGATGAGAATATAGCTAACTTGGGGGAAGTTTAAGATTAGAAAGTGAGAAGAATGAAGAAAAATGTAAAGAAATGAATGAAAAACTAACAATTGAGGAAATGAAATTTGAATTTACGGAAAAGTAGTACAAATTTTAAATGATATGGATGACGTTAACGAGCAAATTGTTCAAATAACGGCAAATCAGGATGCAAGTAAGAAAGAAACCTATGAGAAAATTAAAAGTTTTGATCAATAGGTAAACGAAATAAATAATGCTGACAAGTTGAATTCAAAATATTTAGAAATGATTTGGGAAATCTTAAAACAGACTTGGGGAATAAGTTTGAAAATTTGGAAGATAGGGTTAAAATATTTATGTTGGAAAACCTATGCGATGCAGTCCTACCAGTGTTCAAAATTTAATAGAGATAATACACTTAACCCTAAGATATTTTTAAATAACAGAAACTTTAATACTAGGGAGTTGGGATGAACAAACCAAGCTAAATATCGTGAGATTCATGCTGAAGGGCAGTGCAGAAATTTTGTTTGAAGTGATTGAAAGTGAGTTGAGCTTTTTTAAAGACTTCAAGAATAAATCGTTAAAGCATTTCTGAGGTGCCAACCAGCAATTTAACGTTAGACATAATTTACCTATGTGCAAGTAAAGCAGTGATTCAAGCATGACGAGGGAGTTGTATGCCATTAAGAAATTTAGTGTTGCCAAACAACATGATACTCCTGTAGAGGGCAAGCAAATTATAAAAGAATTTAGCAGGACACTCCGAGACGGTAGTAGCATAGCCTTACAAAGCATAGTAGACAGAGATTTATTTTAGGAATATTTACAACGATTTACAACCTAGAAAGATGGACACCAGACCAAGGTGCCAGCCCATCAATGCATTTAAGTTTCAAAGGAATAATGGACGGGAGAGGTATCAGAGCAGAAGATTCGAAAAGAGGAATACCACGAAAAATAATTGGAGTAGTAGAAATGCCATCAAGAGAGACGGGTGAAAAGAGAACAATAAATCCCGTACCATTTAGAATAGAACCGAAACCCAAAAAAGGGAAAATGTTACAAATTTACAAAGAAATGACATGAACAATAACAATGATAATAGTAGGATATAGTGAGTCAACCTGGAACGTCAAGTAGAAAGGATTTTTAGAAACAGAAAAACAAACAACATAACGGCTGGGTGCTGGAACCACCAACTTAACTTATACTAGCTGTA
The DNA here is from genome assembly GCA_036346225.1 of Platerodrilus igneus. Lineage (NCBI taxonomy): Eukaryota > Metazoa > Arthropoda > Insecta > Coleoptera > Lycidae > Platerodrilus > Platerodrilus igneus. Next base: position 1,881,958 of record JARFIW010000266.1, on the reverse strand, counting down.
AAATAATTGCAGTGTAAATTTCGAATAGCTAATTAGGACTGTATAAAATTTAAGTGATAGTTAACAAACAACAAATAATTGAAGTTTTTAATCAGTTCAAAGCGTTTGCTTAAAAGCAGTCACCTGGTGATTTATGCAGGCGTGCCAACGAAAAACGATGTAACAAATGCTACTCTTCTCTTTGCGAGTGAAGCGAAGCACATTTATAACGACAGCGGTTCTGTAGCAAAGCGGTTCATCTAATTTGTTCTATTTAGAACATGTGTGATAGCGATGCGGTGTTCGAAAAAGACCAGCGGTTCATGTACAATCGCGATGCGAACCATTCGAAAGACAAATTGATTTTCTACTATGTAGAACGTGTAAGATAGCAATGCGGTGTGTTCGAACGACGAATCGGTTCTCTCTTGAGCTTCGTGAACTTGCCAGTCACTACACTGTTTGCACATGCGAAATAACAATGTTCACCACTCCCGGCACTATGGAGCGTGCTTCAGTAAACCAAAGAAATTCCACTCTAAATAATTTTAAATATATCGCGCCGAATTTAAAATAATCAACAAACTCGATGTATTAATAAAATTGGCAGTAAAATTTACAATATAAACGGAACACCAGCACAGAAAGCATTTTAATCTCGCGACTCGCAACACGTTTTTGCTAGAAGGATCCTAATGTTTTGAATGTTCCGCTTTTAGAGCACGGTCTGTACTTATAAAAAACAACCACGTAAGGGGGTAGATATTTGGCTTTCAAAAACATCGCACAGAGATCAAGTGTAAAGCATTCTCAGACAGCAACTGTAAAATCACCAGCTGTAGCAGCTTGCCACCAAGCAGATAACGGCTAACAAAAAATTTTTAACAAAGGGAAGCAATCTTATTACTTTGGAACACCTGCACAGCTGCAGGATAACAGTGTAAACTTGGTATAGATAAAAAACCCATTCAAAGTGTTTATTTACTTGGCAGATGGTTAAGCGGTCTTATCTTTTAAAAGAAAGCCATGAATTTATGTAGCTGTGGTTGAAATGTACTCAATGTAGGTGATAGACCTTATTTGTAACTACTTTGTAATGTGATTTTATAGGACAAAATATTATAGACTAAATACTTGATGGAAACTAATTTCAAGTGGAAGGAAATCGAGCTTGATGATCGATAGCTTTTATGATTTGTTCAGAAATTTTTGGGTGTTTCAGATAAAAGTAGTACGAATTAATATTCATGCAGAAAAAATTACTTACAGAGTTTTGGACGTAACAACATCATGGAAATTTGCATGAAATAGCAATTCACACGTTATGTACTAACTATAAGCTTACTATGTTGAACGTTAAGTAAGAGTTTTCAACCAGTTTTGTATGTAATTTTTTTAAAAAAATTATTGTTTTAATTAAGTCGTATGATAATTATAAAAAGGTAATGGTATATTGCCCATTCAGAATGTTTCGAATTGGCAATACACAATATATTATTTTATTATAATCAGTACCAAAATAAACTGGTAGAGAATCTGAACTATTAATTAACTACTGATTATGAATGATTTGTATTAATTAAAGTAAACTATATACATAGTTTGTACTTATAACATTTTTATTTCAAATAAACGGTTACATAAGATTTAATAAACCAATCCTAATTATCTAAAAAACTACTTAAATTCACATCAAAAAATTTTAGTGCTTGAAACTATTATATAAAGCATGAATATCGGTTCTAGACTGAATTTACTTTAATACAGGTTACCCTTAACACAATGCATTTTTCGGTAGTGATTGGTATAGTACTGTGTATATCAGCATGTGAAGGAAAGATTCGGGACTTGCGTAATTATAAGCTTTTTTTAAAAGCATTCTTACCTTGTAGCGCCCCGTCCGCAGTCTCTTATAAGTTGCAGTATTATTTGGAATAATTCTCAACATTAGCTCATGTTAATCTCCCTTGAATCACATTTTACTCGACAAAGTTGTCAATTGTATCTTATCAATATGTGTTGTTCATAACCTTGGCATTCTGTTAATATTGAACGTTAATGTCCTGGCATCTATGTGAAAAAAGTTGTTATTTCGTAAGAAAATGGTTAAATTAATACCTGGATTTTTGATAATGTTGAGGTGTCGCTTTCTTTTGTGTCAGTCTTGCTGGATATACGACGTTTTTCTGGTCCTGCTCCTACTGATAACGTTTTATGGACGGATTTTTGCAAGTACTCTGAACTTGAATTAGATTTCCATTTTGTGTTGATTTGAAGATTAATTACGCCTTGGCGAATATGGTCGTATATGCCCTGTTGCACGACAATTATTTTTGACACCAACCAACTGTTCTGCGTTGCTTGTGTACCCACATGTAGTGATAAGTGTAATGCTGCACTGATTTCTGTAATTAATATAAAAATCTCTTTCTTTGCTAGTGTCCTTATTCTTAGTCCTTGGTCCTTGACCTTATCGAGACTCTAATTTATCGTAGGTTTACTGTTATATCCTTAATTTTAGTCCGATCTCTCTTCGTTGTTTGGAATTTAGATCCTGTTAAAATTTTTCGCCACATCGAATCCAAGCTTTAACACATGTTGTAATGGTTAGATGATTGAAATAATATTCTTGGTCAAGTTCAGTCTAATTTCCCGTTGAGGTTCACTCTTGAAACTAGCAGAGAATTTCTCAACACGCATCTAGTGGAGTCCTCGACGAAGCAGCATCATCGCTGTTGTAGTAAGCTTTGCCTACCGAGACTGTATATCGTCATCATAGTGTGTTTTACATGTTGAATCAAGCCCAAATTGCTGGCACTTTTAAATTTCAAACATTAAATAACCCTTAAAATTTATTATTTTAATTCCTGGCGGCCATACTTAAACTTTGGGTGCGAAGGTGATCTAATTTATAATTAAAATTGAACCATTACCATTTATTGTTACTTGAATTATTTTGTGTATATAATTGGTGAAGTTGTGTTGCTCATACCCTGTTTAAATATTTGTAAATATTCCAAGTAATGCAATTTATTTGAATTATTTGAACCATTCTGTGCGTAAGTATTAATTCTGTCAGTTTAAATATTTAAAATTTAATGCAATAAGTAAAAAGTTGTGTGTAAATCTGCTCATGTGTACAGCGTAGTTTTTAACCAGTATGTATTGCTGAATAGTATCGTGATTTTGTGGCCATAAAATCTACGCAACTTTTTTGTTTTGGTATACTGAGATTATTTTCTTTTGGGTTAATTGTAAGCGTACTGGACTACTTCGGTATGGCTCGTGTCCAGATAATGTTGAGATATCTAAATGTTTTACTACTGCAATTAACCCAAACTAAAATATTATTTAGAGTTACAATGTTTGCTTGCAATATATATATATATATATATATATATATATATATATATATATATAATAATCTATAGGAACACTGTGGCACGATTTAAATAAAATTAAATAAAACCCTTAACCACAAAAATATTTAAATTACTAGATACGTATTTCGACCACTATGTGGTCATCATCAGTGAAACCTCTTAAAAAAACCAATAATAATAATTAGCTGTTGTTCTGGAACACTTCAGAGGATATTCTCCTTACCACTTAGGCTGAAGTGAACCTTCTCAACCTATAATTTACTATATTGTTGCTTTAAACACCCGCAAGTGAATTCACTTGTTTGTTGTTGAGAACACCAGCCTGCGGGTGAGGAGAATATCCTCGATAGTGTTTAAAGCAACAATATAGTAAATTATAGGTTGGGAAGGTTCACTACAGCCTAAGTGGTGAGGAGAATATCCTCTGAAGTGTTCCAGAACAACAGCTAATTATTATTATTGGGGTTTTTTTTTTAAGAGGTTTCCTACTGATGATGACCACATAGTGGTCGAAATACGTATCTAGTAATTTAAATATTTTTTGTGGTTAAGGGTTTTTATTTAATTTTATTTTATATATATATATATATATATATATATATATATTGCCGTGGAACCTCCGTATGAAAGCCTCAATAACAAAAATATTCAAAAATTTTATTTTCGAAAACTCGAAAATAAATTTCACACAATAGAAAAATTTAACAAAAAAAAAATTCTCTTACCCAGATTCCTCTCTCTGTCTCTCTCTCCTTAATTCTTCTTCAGTTCCCAGGCTAGCTCAGTTGGGTCTCCTCCCGGATACCTAAATTCACTACCATACTCTGTATCGTTCACACACACTCTCAATAAAACCTCAAAATAATACAACCATCATACAATATTTATTAAACACTATTTACAAATAAAATTCAAGGTTATCCACATTTCAGAGATCAAGTTACACCTCAATAAATCCTATTTTATACTGTCCTGGATTTTAATTTAAAAAATCAAACACATTGAATATACCCGGAGTAAATGGGCCCTGAATAATACCTTATTTTCGTTCTTTATTTATAATTTATTATGAAATTGTATACTCTAGAGTATGGTGAGCTCATTATAACCCAGATAAGCTTTACATACACCTTTAGATTTCTATTTAAATACCCTAATAAAGTTAGTCATACGTATTATTTTTAATACGCAAAATAATGCACAATCCCTTCAAAATTTACTATCACACGTCACACAATTTTCATAGTTTCATAGTTTATAACAACAACAATTTTAAAGCTTTACGGAATTTCTTGAAGACCTCCACTCCGTTGACGATGCGGTAAAGTTGTTTCGCTCTGCTCTGATCTCCGTCTCTAGCTATTTGTAGAAGAACTCCATTTAAGTTGTGCTGCTTTTCCGGTGCATCCAATTCCAAATCCAAATTAATTCCACTTCTTTCATACTTGCGTACTTTCGTTTAATTTAATTTTAAATTTACGTTACTTTACGTCACTTCCCGAGCTTGTTTAAAATAAATTAAAATTTAGACTCACCACTTATTCGCGTATCAAATTATGAGGCCAACACTACTATTTAAAATAAAATAATTTTACATACTTACAAGCACGTTCGTAGTCTGAAGCGATCAAAGTACTAAGAGAACGATGAAATAAGAGAGCCAGCCGTGCTAATTTGTCAAGTATTTATATGCTTCGACTGTAACCTCTCCAAACCCTCTTACCGTGAAAAATCTAATTTAAAATAACACTTCCTCAAATTTTGTTTCAACCGTTTTCGAAATCTCCGAAATTTAGCGCGTTGTTACGATATTTTCCAATAAACCCGACTTCAAATATCCCCGTGTTTGTCTGTTTTAAAACTAACGATATGGACCAATAATATATCCATTGACGTCTTAGAAACCCCGCCTATATTAACGCTGTCCCTTTCTTATGCATATTATATGTTTCCTTCTAACCTTGTTTGAGTGGTAGAGAATCGATATTCCTGTCCGCGTTCTATTTACTTCATGTGGACTGAATACGTGCTTTTTGAAATGCACTGTCCGTATGCCTGTCTCATTCCGACGTATTTCATTGACCCTCTATCCTTCCTGTACTTTAAGGAAATTTTTAGTTAACATTTACCCGAACCCTCCAACAGTTTACCCGATAGTCTTTGAAACTTGTTTGTTATCTATAAAAATAAGAGGAACCTGACATTTAGAAAACGTGCAGGTGTTTAATTAACCGACGTTTTAACACAACATTTCTAGGAGCTTCTTTTCATGGTATTTCAACCCAACCGATATATTTGTTTGTTATAACGAACGCTACTCGCCTTGGATTTATTGAATTTTCATGCTTTTATGCGTATTAGACGTAATTAAACTCCATTCAATTAATAAATAAATTGCATTGGCTTCTAAAATTTATTTTCTTTACGAACCTAACTAAATTTTATTCCTCAATTGTAAATTTTTGTTAATACTTGTTACATTAAACTGAACTAAATAAAATAACTTTCGCACGTAAATTCTGGTTGTTTCCTCTATACAGGGTGTTTCAAATTGCTTTGTTTATAGTTAAATTTAACCTTTTAAAACCACTACTATATATATATATATATATATATATATATATATACAGTGTGTCTACTTAAGTTGGCGGCATATGGAAAACTTTTTTATTTTTAATTTTAGAAGAAAAAGTTACTCTTTATAAAAAATTGTGCTTGGTATGAAACCTAAAATAAAACCTTTAAATTTCAAAATTTATTAGTCATATACGAGGTTTATCAATATATATGAATTTGGCGCAAGAGTAAAGTACCTTTATTTTTGATAATTTCGTAAAATGTTACTATGAAATGTTGTTCAGAATCAAAAACCACGTTCAAATATGCAAAATATCTATCGCTTATTAAAAAATTTTTTTTAACTTTCTAAAATAAAATTTTATTTAAGTTTACGCGTTATTTCATTTAATCTAAGATGCACTGGCAAGAACTGTCCATGAAATGTAATTTCTCAGCATTTCGAAAGACTTCCTTTAATAATAACAGTAGTTTAATAATAATGTAATAGTTTTTGTTATAAATACGGATCTTATTATTCCGTCCCTCAATTAACTAACTTTCTTTTTTCAAGAATCTTTTAATGCAGACCGTTATTTACTCTTTCTACAAAAAGAACTAGATGATTTTCTTGATGATCTACCCCTACGTGAACGTCAACAGATATGGTTCTAGCAGGATGGTGCTCCATGCCATAGCAGGTTAGATGTAAGACAATATCTTGAAAATTGTTTTAATGGAAGAGTTGTGCATCGGTTTTTGAAAATTCGTTGGCCACCTTACATTCCAGCTTTTGACCCCACTCGACTTCTTTTTTTGTGGGACTACTTGAAAGAGGTGTCCCTCCAAGGGCCATTCACAGATGTTGTCCATTTAGAACGAACCATTAAAGAAACCGTTCAGAGTATAACGCCGACTATGATTAGAAGAGTGTTGACAGAGTTTCGAGATAGAACGAATACCTGTATTTATAGAGAAGGCGGATATATTGAAGCGGTAGTTAATTGAGGGCCGGAATAATAAGATCTGTATGTATAACAAAAACTATTACATTATTATTGAACTATTGTTATTATTAAAGAAAGTCTTTCGAAATGCTGAGAAATTACATTTTATGGACAGCTCTTGTCAGTGCATCTTAGATTAAATGAAATAACACGTAATCTTAAATAAATTTTTATTTTAGAAAAGTTGAAAAAATTTTTTTTATAATTGATAAATATTTTACATATTTGAACGTGGCTTTTGATTCTGAACAACATTTTATAATAACAATTTTCGAAATTGTCAAAAATAAAGGTACTTTACTCTTGCGCCAAATTCATATTTATTGATAAACCTCGTATATGACTAATAAATTTTGAAATGTAAAGGTTTTATTTTAGGTTTCAGAACAAGCAGAACTTTTTATAAAGAGTAACTTTTTTCCTAAAACCAAAAATAAAAAAGTTTTCCATATGCCGCCAACTTAAGTAGACACACTGTATATATATATATATATATATATATATATATATTGCTATGTATTTTTCTCCCCACGTTGTTGCGTCATATAAATTGATATGATAACGCCGTACTCTGTGTAATAAACGTTCTAGTGAACGCCACCCCTCTATGTTTCTCTTAAATTAATCCTTTAATTTTATGATTATGCCACGGCTAGCCCTTTTTAATCTACACAGAGTGCACAACGTTACGATGATCAATTTTCTTTCACCCCTTTTATGATTACTTGTTTGAATTGATAAAACGAAGTCAATCAACATTCATACGCCTTAACTTCTTCCCTTAAATGCCTCTTGAATTCGTGCGTTACTTAGTATTGTGAGTTATCCCAGAATTATACCAGAATTAAAATTAGAATTGTTTTCGACGCAGATTAGTATTGTGTTATAAGTGAACCAGAAATAGTCTAGAATTTGACTGGAAGCCGATTAGAAACCATTTTCTAAAAAAAAAACGGCAAAAACTCATCATGTATTCTTAACGCAATTGTTGCACATCACTATTATCAGTATAACATAAATTTTATTTATCTGACGCGTAGATTTCTAATTAAAAGTGATGTGGATTCAACCTGCTTCAAGTGGAGACTGAGCTGCCTTATCACCGGTGGGTGTTAAACAGCTTTTTCCACTACCTTTGGGTTGGGTTTCCAACAAGTTTTACAGATTGTTTCAACCAACCAGGTCTGTCTTTAATATTCCCTGTATTTTTAAGCTGTTTTCTGATGAAACTATTTTGGATTATCATATCATGCTTGTTATTTGCTATCGTTATCGTGGCCTGATTTTTACGTACGTCTGTTGTTTTGTATGGATAAAGCTTTTGGAGAATTGTACAAATTAAATGATGTAACATGAATGCTGTTTTCGTATTTATTTATTTATTTGAAAGTGCGTTTTCTTATCAAAGCGTAATTGCATGAGGATTTATTAGGTTTTGTCTTATCTTCTGCGTTTTTATTTTATAAACTTGTATAACACTTCGCAACGTATGTTTAATTACATGTACGATTATTTCTCTGCTGAATACGCGTTCTATTATTGAAAGATATGCTCACTTGCATTGATTAAAGTTAATCACGGTTTATATACAGGTTGTTAAATGCTTTCTATTAACATAATGTACGAATTACTTATTTTTCTGGTAAATAAATGCAGTTTTCTAATTCCTATTGCTATTTACAGTTACTACTCGACCCTTACTACTCAATACACCCCTCAACAACCGATTATCACAGCAATATATATATATATATATGTATATATATATATATATATATATATATCAAAGAATGAAATTTATGGGCAAGTGACTCAATATTATCCGCAAGGGCATCCTGTCGACGCGTTTCGCCCTAATTGGGGCTCATCAGGACAGGAATAGCAAAGATGTAATATTTCACACGAACACATTATGGGAAGTACAGCATCACCTAGTAGGCTTAGTTTGGCCTATGTTAGCTGGATTTAATATTTATTTAATTAAATTAGTCCTGTTGTTCATTTGAAGTGTTATTTCTTGGTATAGTAAGTTACTTAGGGTGTGTCCAAGAACCGTGGAACATTTCTCGTGGTTTCCTTATAGTTCCCTGTTGCTGGCGCCCTATTATTCTTTGTAGCTGTTAGTGTAGTTTTCGAGATCTTCGGTCGTTCCTAGTAGACCATTGCTGGTTTACCTAAACCTACGACCTGCAGAGTCTCATCCGAGCTACACCGGAGCACATATTTGTCACCATAACTTTAAAGAACGCATTATATCAACAACTTTATGAAATTTGCCTTTCTTGTGTGACAACTTAAGACCAATAATTAAATATTACATAACACATAAAATAATATACGAGTATACAATTATATAATTAATTATGTAATTGACTACATAATATATTTATATATTTATTACTTGGCTTATAGCCGTAATTTTAAGCGTAGCTTCCTGTCTATAACTAACATAAGTCAAAAACTTGACACTGATTGAGAAAAATGTCAAACGTAATTGAAAGTTAGGTTGCGTACATGATTGATATTTGTAAATTTTCCAATTGTCGTCATCGGTCTCGGTGGCGTAATTAGAAAACGTATGAGTAAAACGGTCGTTAAGCGCGACGTTGCATTTTGAGACGCTTCTTTTGGTTTTAACAAGACGAGATTTGCAAAGATACGCCTTCAGAATAACAACATGTTAAAACAGCAGATTGAGCCGCGATCTATAACAATCAATTAATAGATTGATAGTGCGAATCAAGTATAGTAAATTAAACTATGGTGATGATTATTGTTGTGGAATTAACTAACGTGTATAATCTTTATTTTCAATAATCATTAAACTTGTAATAATGTGTTATAGGTACGTTTTATTTATGGTGTTAAGAAACCCCTAGACAACAGAAACCCACATTTTAGGGGGCTCGACCGCTTGCGATGGAATAAAAATCGATTAAATTAGGAATCCGGCATTTATTTTTTTTATCTAATACTTTATTTTACAAATACGCTGAATACGTAAAGTGCAAAGTTTCTAAATCTCTGAAAAAAAATAAAACGAGATGTATAAACAAAAATCCTACCTGAGAAGTAATAGTTTGTTCCTCAACAAGGGTGCTTTAAGTTTTCAAGTAGTGTAACAGAAATTACGACCTTCGAGAAACAATAGAACAAGTCAGGTATATAAGGATACAACGGCTTGTGGTTTGGTGAAAAATGAGTCATCAGGTTTTCAAATAGGAAAAGTAAGGCAGGATGCATGTCTTGTTCTTTGTCTTTGTTTGCTGATTATAAACCTGTGAAAGGAAGCAGGAAAAAACGGCATCTATTTTATGTTCGTAATAATTTTGTTAAAGGAGATTATTTACTTGTAGCATAATATGAGGTGTTTTTTTTTATTGAAGTATGTTTTTTATTTATGTTTGCAAATTCGTTACATGTAGGTTATGCACGATTTGATACTATGTATTTACATAATAGCTATCAAAAGCAGATGTGTATCAATTTGCAAATTAGTTTTTCTTTGTAACGTTAGTTACATATCCCTCAAATTAGGATATATAGGTTATCAAGGGTAATTATTAAATTTGAAGTTTGATTGTTACATTGTATAATTAATTGAAGGACAAGTAATAAAAATTAATGAAAGTTCATAAACTAGACATGAGAACGGATGTGAATACATTGTATTCCAGACGTAATATGACACTGCAAGTGCAGGTCACAGGAGACAATAAGATTGCAATTATTAGAATTAAGATTGTTACTTTGTATTGTATAAATGAATAAAGAAATAAGCAGACATGAGCTCTTCAATTCCCACAAGCAATGTAAGAGACAGGGACAACATAAATTCACTCGAGAGCCCAAGATGGCCAGTCAGTCTTGAGCTTCACAACTTTAACCTTGTTGGTTGTTCAGCTACTCGTCCTAATTTTTGTTCATTTAATTCAATGAATATCAACTGAGAATAATTTTGATCTCAATATGTTAATGAATATAATGTACTTGTAATTGATAATTCAACTTGTAAATCTGTATTAATTAGAATCGATAGAAGAGTTTTTCAAGATACTTTTTAAAAAGTCGCTCAAAAAGGCCCAAAATCTGTCTCGTTTCTTAAAATTGAACTTTAAGGCAGATGATAATTTTTACTGTCCAATAATTTTTTTCTTATTTTTTTGTGCATTTAGATGTTTCTTTAATTGAGTAAAAGTATAACATATATATCCTAAATTAAATCAATTTAGAGGTTGAACTTCTGTGCTTGTAGGGTGGTGCTGTTATTGCTAGAATTCTTAGTGCATTGAATTACCATTATACATTAAAGTAATAGCTTTAGATTTATTTTGAAACCATATTTTGGGTATTTCAGACCAGCCTATTTATAGCCATGACGACGCTAGGAGATATAACAGATTGAAAAATACATTTCACGTAGCCCGATAATGATAATGGTACAAAATATTTCAGGTGTGATATTTTCAGACACCTAGTTTCCCAAAGAACGAAAAAGGAGGCAAACTCGTTAAAACTTAGTACATCTAGAAATATAGAAACATTTCAAGTCGTACCAAAGAACTCCGTCACCGTAAAATATAGCAATGTAACAATTACTGCATCATTCGATACAGGTAACGAAATTAGTGTAATAAGGAAGGATGTCTATAAACTTTATTTTACGAACCCATGAATTGGCAACAGATACAATTACTTTGCGAGGATTAGGTGCAAGTAAAGTGCAAACATTAGGATGCTGATGTCAATGGTATTTCACGTAATACCGAATGAGCATTACTAGCTTTCAGATTATACTTGGGAACAATTTGATAGAACAAGTTAATGTGCAGTTAGGAGAAGGTTACGTTTTGCAGATGATATAGCCATTATAGCCATTATAGCAGAGTCTAGAAAAGAGTTAGGAAAGTTTTTAAATATTTTAGATGAGATACTACGGAGTAACTATAGTATGAGAATTAATTCAGGAAGGACGAAGATAATTACAAGTGAGTTACAGCCTAGTTCTAAACCAAAATTAAAAATAGGTAATACCGAGTTAGAGGAGGTGAATGAATTTTGCTATTTAGGTAGTACAATTACAAAAGATGGACGTAGCAGAAGGGATATAGTAGCTAGAAAAGCTCAAGCTAGAAAAATGTTTTTAAAAAAGAAAAACTTACTAATAGCTAATAGTATTAGTTTAGATAATAGAAAAAGTTTCTTAAAGTCGTACGTATGGAGCGTTCTACTATACGGTAGTGAGACTTGGACAATTAAAGAAGTAGATAAAAAAAAGATAGAAGCTTTTGAAACTTGGTGTTATAGGAGAATGTTAAAGATTAGTTGGACAGATAGAGTAACAAACGAGGAAGTTTATAGAAGGATAGGTGAGGATCCCTGTATATGGAAACAATTGAAGGTCAGGAGAGATAGAATGATAGGGCACCAGTTAAGACATGAGGGACTATTTAGTAAATTCTTAGATTATAGACTACCAAATAAAAATAGAGTAGGAAGGCCTAGACAAAGCTATATTAGTCAAATTATTAGAGATGTAGGTTGTGAAGGGTATGTAGACCTTTTTAGACTAGCTCAGAATAGAAAAGAATTTAGAGCTGCGCCAAACCGACTTTAAGTAAGTTCGAAAACAATACAAAAGAAAAATAAAAATCAGTTAACTAAATGTCACCAGGACATGACTCACAATTGGTTAGCGGTCTGGCATGTTGGCAGCGATTTCGTTGCTTAAGCCTTACCATAACATATAATTTAACACTTTTCTTTTTGAAGCGGATAACCAGGTATCATTTCCTTATAAATGGTAATCATGTAAACATGTTAGAGTTCTTTAACAACCATCAGGTTGCTAATATCTATGTAGAGCCAGCTGGATAGGAAAAAGATAGAAGGATATAGGAAGACCTAGACCAAACTATATTAGTCAAATTATTAGAAATTTAGGTTGTGAAGGGTATGTAGAGCTTTTCAGATTAGCAAGAATAGAAAAGAAGTTAGAGCTGCGTCAAACCGACCTTAAGTAAGGTCGATAACTTATTCTTCTAGGAGAAGGTGGAATCAATAGTGTCAAAAACAGATAAAGAATATTTTTTAATGAACATCACAATACATGAACCAAGTACAAAAGAAACGCTAGAAGTTAGCCACATCGAAAATCTAGAATATAAAAGCAGAAAGCGATAAATTTAATCGAAGGATATAAACCACAAAAACTAAAGCCACAGATATCCAAATGAAAATTATAAGGAAACTAGAACACACTGTCTATCAGAGACTACCTAGACTACCATCTCCAGCAAAAAATGGAAGTTGAAAAACTAATTACTGAATGGCTGAAACACGTCGCCAGTTCCATAGTGTTAGTAAAAAAGAAGAACGGGTCAACGAGACTGTGCTGTGATAACCGTCAATTAAATAGAAACTGTTAAAAATCGATTTACACTCTCACCTATCACTCCATTAAAATCTCCCATAATTATTAAATTTCGATGTCAATTTCGAATCTTAGTACGTCTTTGGCACCTTTGTAGATCGTTTCCACCTTTTTCCTAATTGTAGTTAGGGGTGGGTATGTATACCTGCATTATTCCTGTATTTACCGGTTTCTATTCTAATCTAACAATGAGTACTCTTCGGTTCTTTTCTAAGTAGTTTTCTACACAGTGTCATACCTTTTTCAGCATAAGTAACTCCACCCCTGAATTTCCTTTCTTTGATCCTTTATGAATCACCCTAGTTTCCGCTTCAGAATTTCCTCGCCTCTGACCACCGAAATTCATTAATACCTACCACGTCTAATGCTAACCTATCCATTTCAATTTTCAGATTCTCCAGCTTGCCTATTTACTTCATGCTTCTGACATTCCTCGCTCCGGCTCGTCAAATGTTCCTGGCTTTTCTTTTGAACTTGCCGATCACATCCTCCGTAGTAGTCCACTCCTAGGGATCTGAATGGGGGACAGTTTTAGCTGCTGAATCTTTTACCCCAGAGAATGCCATCACTTTAAAAACGTTTTCAGTACCCTGTGTACTTGTGACATAATGTGGTTTCCCGTTGCCTTCCACATTGCAGTAGTGTGTCTTAAAATTCCAACCGATCCCTATGGTCTCTGCCACTATAAATACCGGAAAAGCTGCTGCCGTCTTTGGGATACTTGTCTAAGTCAGGTTCTTCACTAGAGAATCCCACTAATTTGTTTAAAACTACATTTTGGGTCTTAAACTCAGTGAAACACGCAAGCACTTCCACCCGTTTTTGTATTGAGAAACTTCTTCAAGATGCAGGTCCGTTCACTATGAAATGCATACCTAATAACTTAGTGTTCTTTTGTAACACACTTCATTTAATAAACCATAAAATGTTACACTTATTTTAGCACCAACTTTTCCAAGATGCCACAGACGTGATCCACAATTGAACCGATGTCTTTAAATGCCTTTTCTGACGTCAAAAACTTCGTACAAAAAGGCATAAAAGAAATAGGAATGCCGCCCATGGAAAAATATACAATACCGTATTTTTCAATGTTACAATATAGTCCTACGTATTTGAATGTAACTTTTAATAATTTTACTCTTCATCGCTTAGATACTTACGATTTTCATGAGATTAGGTAAGTACAGATGAATAAAGAATTCAATTCCTTAATAATTGTTGTTGTCTGTGATTGTAGCTTTGACACGGAGACCTTGACAATTTTGGGAAAACTAAAGTTTGGAGAAATAAATGCAGAAGCTATATATCAAGTAGATGCAAACTTATTGCGAAAAGTAGTGGGGCAAGGCACATTTAACGGATCAGTAGGTATATAGGTAGATGTTCATATAATTTACAGAAGCGCTTACAGTGAATTTACAGGGCCAACGGAGATAGTGTTTGAAATTACTGGAAAATTAGTTGAAAAAGAGGAAATATATTATTCTCCATTAGACTGCAGGGTAATAATCACTATTGATGGTTTCAATGTTGATTTGGAAGGAATCCGTACGTATACTATAACAGAGAACTTACCTAAAAATTATACTTTTAGCTGAAACTGTCAGTGATTTCTTTAACCTAAATTCAAATACAGTATCTGCGTTGGTAACACCAGCCCTAGGAAAAGTCGTGGAAAAGTTGTTTCTACGGTATATTACTTATCTCACGTCAAACATCCCATACGATAAATTACTACCGTTATAAGGGCACCATTCAATATTTGAATCATCTAAGTAGTCTGCACAAAGTCACCTCACGTGTAACTTTTCAAGTTTATATTCTAGTATCAATTAGAAATAAAAGTGTTTAAGTAATCAGTTATATCCTTTTAGAAAGAGTAGTAGATTTCTCAAGAAAATAGTTTCATATCCAATAAGGTAAAAAATAATCTATTTTGAATCAATAAACAACGGTCGATTCATTTGTGGCTATACGATTTTTATCAATACTTCGAAACACTTTTCTGTCAAAAGTCAGTTGCTTACAAAACAAACAATTTTATATTAAATTCATGTAATATCAAAATGGAAGTGGTCTCTATTGGAATCTACGATTTGTGAAATAAAGTACACACGGCTGAGAAGTACAAAGTGGTCTCAAAATCTAATTTTTGCAACATTTAGTAACAAGCTAAATTACCAAAGATATCAGAGTATTTATGATTACAACGAGAATGTTGCGTAAGGTCCCGAAAACGGATATAGAATGCTGTGAATCCTCTCATATCTCTAGGTACTTGCCCTTTAAAAAACATTCGAGCCCCTATCGTTTGGGCGTCAAGAATGCTGTGAATCTTCTCATATCTCTAGGTACTGGCCCTTTAAAAAAAAACATTCGAGCCCCACAGTTTGGGCGTCAAGAATGCTGTGAAACCTTTTAAATCACCTGGTCCGTTGATTCCTTCTGTTAATCGCCTCGGCTGCTCTTCTAGATAACTTCCATTCTCAATCATAAAAATTAAACAACACATTCCTACCACAAACATCAACGTTAACTCTATTTACATCAATATTCAGAATACATTAAATTTTCAAATTAAATTTGAACATAAAATTCAGTTTTAAACAGAATTTCCGGATTAATTTTATTATCATTTTACTGTGCATCCAAAATTAAAGTCCTTGTTGGATGCCTACTAATTAATATAACAAGATAAGCAGACCGGAGTCTGAGTATAAAGGAGCATCTACCACCCCTTTACGTTAATTAACCAGGTTTGTCTAATTGAGCTCAAAGACCTACCCAAAGTTTCATCCTATTCCCGAACATCAAAACAAAATACCCTTTTACTTAAACAAGCAAATTTCATCTTAAAATTAAAATTTTATGGTTAGAAAAATTCCACTAATGTCCATTTAAAGTAAATCAATTATAAAGTCATTCAATACACACAAAAATGTCAAACAAAATAGTACAATTTACCTGAAGGTTATTGTCCTCGTAGCTTCAGTGTAATCGTCCCTTTGTAAATCACACCATTCCAACCGGATTCTATTTACAGCTTCAAGTTGTCAACGCTTTAAAAATGTTCTCCATCACCATTAATTTAAAGTTGTTTCTAGGCTTTTCCGGAACTCATCTGTGTATATCTGCCTCTGGTTCAGTGGATGCAGACACATTTACGAACCATTTAGTCATTAACACCCCGCAAAATAGCAAAGAAATTCATACTTCCTTTTACCAATATTACCAATATACGCCAAAACTGCCTACTTTTGGGTATACATTTGTCGTTGTAAATTTTACTAATTGGTACCGTGATAATAAACTTTTATTACCTTGTATCTAAGTGCACTGAAGTACATTCATGTTAGCACGTAAAATAACCAACTATTTTGAGTCACTAAAATATACTAGCACACTTTAAATTATTTAATCAAACTAAAATGCACTGTTTAATATCAAGTCGCGGATGCACGAGCTTTTAACGCATCGAATCGTCGAAAGTCTAAGAGTCTAAGAGAGCGAAACACATATTCCCGCCTGTATATATAGCGAATAGCCGACACGTCGCTTTGTTCCCTAAAACGGGTAATTCCAACGAATTCCTCATTCTACGTTCCCAGTCTGTAGCCTGCACGTCGATTTTATGAATTTAGTCCTCACCCCATTGAGATCTCAGAAAATTTCAACACGGCCCGCAAAGTTGTCCGAGAAAAACTAATTACTTTTATACAGAAATTGTTGTTCTACCTCTGATATATGCATCCTATTTTTAACCAATCGCAACCCCTTGACGTTGCTTAAATCCCGCCCTTTACAATATGTGTCTTTGCTTGACGCATTTCTCTTTCCTTTTCTAACCTGTTCGTATTGGTGCAAATTTAGATTCTTTATTATCGATTATATTTTAGTCCACGCGGACTGTTATCTGGGTTTAATAAACCCGTATCGCACATTCTCGTAAATACTAAGTCCCGGTTTCTCCAAGATTCTTTGAAACATTAATTATTTGCCAAATTTACGCAGAATGAGCTTTTTAAAAATACGCAGGTGTTCTGTATTTCCTGCTAAAGCATCTGATCGTTTCCAATATCCTTAGAATCAATATGTTTATCCAAACAAATTAACTTGAAATTGCCTTTTAAAAACACGCAGGGTGTTCAAACGTAACATTTTAAATAACCTTCCTACGATTTGACTATTATTGGGTTTTACAAGTTTTATGCTTATTATTAATAATGGTTCAATTAACTCCAATTAAAATTGATTTCCATCCTTTCATTTTTAGCGAATACAAATTATTATCCGTACGTTTTGTTTAATACCAGTTATTTAAAATAGAGTTCATTAATATAAATTTTGCACGTAATTTCCATTTGTTTAGGAATAATTAAATTATCCACTGCGCTTTTCAATACTGCTTCTTTTGATGTAAAGCGTCTTATAGATAATTTAAATTTCTTATTTTACTGAAACGACCGAGTTTATTTATGCTTCAAGGTTTTAATAAAGCGTATTATTTAATGAAATTCCTTATACACGGTAATTAAAATTATTTGATTTGATTATTTAATTTTCTACCCTGGTCTAAATATGAGTATTTTCCCCCTATTTGAATACAAATAATCCCACTTATTTGAATTCAAATATAAAGCATTTAGACAACCAAAAATATTTAGAAAAAATTGCCTATCTCTCTCTATCCTTATCTATCTAACTTACCTACTTTGTCTCCAATTCAAAAAAATATTTACAGCTACCCTATCCTATTCCTAATTCTCACCTAATTCTATAAACTGAAATTATCCCTAACTTCATCCTACTCATCCATCTAATCCTATATACATCCTATATACCTATCCTATTCCTAACTTTTAACTAATCTTCACTATACTTTACTTCCCCCTACCTAATCCTATATGCCTATCCTACTCTTACTCTATTCCTAACTCTCCACTAATCTTATATAAAATATCTATACTTAACCTATCTTATTTTCTTCCTACATTTACTCTTTATCCTCATCCTAAACCTATTCCTAATTATCTCCCATATGTGTCCTATATCTAGCTTTATTTTCTATAACCACTTACTTCTACTCTTTTATATACACCTATTCTATCCCTATCCTATTTAAATCTAACTCTCTTCTTGACCCTCCAAGTCTTTCTTCTCACCAACCTAATACTCTTCATCCCTATCTCTCCCCCTTCTATTTCTATACTTAACATCTCTATTATCTCACATACAATAAACTTATCATCCCTCTTATCCTGACTCTTAAATATCACTTCTTCTTCAGTCCCTACACATGTCTGTTTCTTATTTATTCTTATTTCCTTTTCTGCCGACAAACCAAACGATACTACTTTACAATTATCGATTTTTCCCTCTATGGAAAATCCTATGTACCTTCTAGAATTTTGTGTAATGGAATCCGCCAGAATGAATTCCTTAAATCTACTTTATTAAAACAAACTTGCCATCTTTACTTAATTCCGCCTTCACCTGCTCCTGATATGCTGCTTCTACCCCCACTAATTCTGCATGTTTTTGTACTAAAGCTTGAACCTCTACTATCCTCTCCTCTGGACATCTTATTGTGTTGATCTGTTTAACCTCATCATCCTCTACCTCTACTACATTAATACTAAACCCCGTGTCATCCTCTGTGACTTCATAACTGCCTTTCCATGGCACTACCCTATCCTTAATTCTTATTACCTTCCTTTCCATATCTATCAAAACCCTAACTTCATCATACAGTCAACACCTAAAATGCTCTGAAACTTCAGTCCAGGTACAATTACAAACTCCTGTTCACAGCTAAAACCTCCTATATCTATCCTAAGCACCACAACACTATTTACTACAGCAAACTTCTTTTTATTTGGAGCTACCAAATGGCTACGCTTTATAGGCATAATTCTATCACAAACCTTATCCCTAATTTTGCTGACGAATTCCTCCGATATTAAACTCGCCTCTGCCCCTGTATCAAGTAATACTTCTACATTATTCTCAAAAATTTCTAAATTAATAATTGGCAAACATAATTTTCCTCAGTTTCTGGCTCTACTTCCTCCTCAATTTTGAAAAATTCACGTGGATGTTCGTATACATTTACACAGAAATCTAGTGGTCTGTCGCGTTCTAAAAATCCTGTCTCATCCTGTTTTCCGTGCTTGGTCCTGGTTGTCCTTCTACAACCTGTGCGTACGTCCTCCTCGTGTTAATATCCGTGTCCCTATCTCTATTCGGCGTGCTGGTCACAGTCCTGTTTACTTCCGGTAAACTGTTCTGTCTCGTGTAACTAGGTCTTGGCGTCGGTCCCCTAGTCGCACTATTGCTCCTGTATTCCTGTCCTCGTCGTTCCCAATTCGGTCGAAAATTTCTGTTGTAGTCAGGCCGTCTCGGATAATTCGGTGTCCTGTTGTCAAACCTAACTGTGTTAACGTTTCGTTCTCGTATCTCTCTTGTCCGTCCAACACATACATCGTCATAT
Organism: Platerodrilus igneus; assembly: GCA_036346225.1. Lineage (NCBI taxonomy): Eukaryota > Metazoa > Arthropoda > Insecta > Coleoptera > Lycidae > Platerodrilus > Platerodrilus igneus. The sequence goes on along the minus strand of JARFIW010000266.1, from coordinate 1,862,107 downwards.
CTCTGTAAATACTCTAAAAATGTCTCCCGTTCTGTGATGTTTTGTAAGGCCACGTGTTGTCTAATTTCCAGTTCAAAATGTCGTGATAGGTACTTGATAATCTGTCTGTCCGTCAATGGTGGATTCAGTTGTTTGGCCACACTGTACTTGCGGATGGCATATTGCTCCTAGATCCTGCAAACTCTCCTTAAATTTTCCTGTAATTAAGTCGTCTCGTACCTGGTCTTGTCTGTGGTCACTCCAGTAGTGTTTTAAAAATTTGTTTTCAAAGTCCTGATACGTGTCTATGTCCTGTCCTACTAAATTGTACCATGCTTCCGCGTTGTCCTTTAATAAAGCCTTTATCGTATTCAGTTTAGTCTGTTCGTCAAATAAATTTCCCACTAGATTTCTTACACTATTAATAAAAATTTGTGGATTTACCCTGTTATCACCATAAAACTTCATGTGTTGGTCCAATGATACTCCACCTGTATAAAATCTGGGACCATCCCCGTTAAATTTGATATGTTATATTTAATACTACTAACTTCGCGTTCTACCCTGCCTAACTGATCCCTACATGAGTCCGTTACTTCAGTCATTTTACGTTTATTTCTTCTTCACAGAAAATGCGTACTTCGGACCTTAAATGTCCCATTTCCTGTCGAAGACCTGTAATATCACGCTCATTTTTTTCAACCCTATTTTCAACCTCCCCCATTTTTATGGTAAGACTATTTTTAAACTCTGTAAATTCTTTAGTCGACTGCTCAATTTTCCCGCTTATCTGCTCTAATTTTTGGTTGGACTCCTACCTAGCTCTATTAGATTCATCGCTTAGCAGTTCTGATTTTCTGTTAGACTCCTCCCTCGCTCTATTCGATTCTTCATTCATCCTCTCTAGCATTCTCATTATCATCTCGTTTCCTTGATTCCCTGATTCCGTCCTCGACTGATCTCTACTGCCTCCAGCTTCTTCCATTTTCGAAATTTTCTCACACAATGCACTATCGTCACTTCCAATTTCCACTCCTTGACTCCTTAACCACTCCTTTCTCTGCATACGTTCAAATCACTCACACACTCTAAAATACTCTTAAATTTATACACAACCAGAAACTCTCTCTCTCAGATCGCCAGTTTCCTGGAATAAAATAACAAAATTTTTATTTGGAACTCGAGCCTCACTTTTGGGTCGCCAAGAATGCTGTGAATCTTCTTATATCTCTAGGTACTTGCCCTTTAAAAAACATTCGAGCCCCTATCGTTTGGGCGTCAAGAATGCTGTGAATCTTCTCATATCTCTAGGTACTGGCCCTTTAAAAACATTCGAGCCCCACAGTTTGGGCGTCAAGAATGCTGTGAAACCTTTTAAATCACCTGGTCCGTTGATTCCTTCTGTTAATCGCCTCGGCTGCTCTTCTAGATAACTTCCATTCTCAATCATAAAAATTAAACAACACATTCCTACCACAAACATCAACGTTAACTCTATTTACATCAATATTCAGAATACATTAAATTTTCAAATTAAATTTGAACATAAAATTCAGTTTTAAACAGAATTTCCGGATTAATTTTATTATCATTTTACTGTGCATCCAAAATTAAAGTCCTTGTTGGATGCCTACTAATTAATATAACAAGATAAGCAGACCGGAGTCTGAGTATAAAGGAGCATCTACCACCCTTTACGTTAATTAACCAGGTTTGTCTAATTGAGCTCAAAGACCTACCCAAAGTTTCATCCTATTCCCGAACATCAAAACAAAATACCCCTTTTACTTAAACAAGCAAATTTCATCTTAAAATTAAAATTTTATGGTTAGAAAAATTCCACTAATGTCCATTTAAAGTAAATCAATTATAAAGTCATTCAATACACACAAAAATGTCAAACAAAATAGTACAATTTACCTGAAGGTTATTGTCCTCGTAGCTTCAGTGTAATCGTCCCTTTGTAAATCACACCATTCCAACCGGATTCTATTTACAGCTTCAAGTTGTCAACGCTTTAAAAATGTTCTCCATCACCATTAATTTAAAGTTGTTTCTAGGCTTTTCCGGAACTCATCTGTGTATATCTGCCTCTGGTTCAGTGGATGCAGACACATTTACGAACCATTTAGTCATTAACACCCCGCAAAATAGCAAAGAAATTCATACTTCCTTTTACCAATATTACCAATATACGCCAAAACTGCCTACTTTTGGGTATACATTTGTCGTTGTAAATTTTACTAATTGGTACCGTGATAATAAACTTTTATTACCTTGTATCTAAGTGCACTGAAGTACATTCATGTTAGCACGTAAAATAACCAACTATTTTGAGTCACTAAAATATACTAGCACACTTTAAATTATTTAATCAAACTAAAATGCACTGTTTAATATCAAGTCGCGGATGCACGAGCTTTTAACGCATCGAATCGTCGAAAGTCTAAGAGTCTAAGAGAGAGAAACACATATTCCCGCCTGTATATATAGCGAATAGCCGACACGTCGCTTTGTTCCTAAAACGGGTAATTCCAACGAATTCCTCATTCTACGTTCCCAGTCTGTAGCCTGCACGTCGATTTTATGAATTTAGTCCTCACCCCATTGAGATCTCAGAAAATTTCAACACGGCCCGCAAAGTTGTCCGAGAAAACTAATTACTTTTATACAGAAATTGTTGTTCTACCTCTGATATATGCATCCTATTTTAACCAATCGCAACCCCTTGACGTTGCTTAAATCCCGCCCTTTTACAATATGTGTCTTTGCTTGACGCATTTTCTCTTTCCTTTTCTAACCTATTTTTATTGGTGCAAATTTAGATTCTTTATTATCGATTATATTTTAGTCCACGCGGACTGTTATCTGGGTTTAATAAACCCGTATCGCACATTCTCGTAAATACTAAGTCCCGGTTTCTCCAAGATTCTTTGAAACATTAATTATTTGCCAAATTTACGCAGAATGAGCTTTTTTAAAAATACGCAGGTGTTCTGTATTTCCTGCTAAAGCATCTGATCGTTTCCAATATCCTTAGAATCAATATGTTTATCCAAACAAATTAACTTGAAATTGCCTTTTAAAACACGCAGGGTGTTCAAACGTAACATTTTAAATAACCTTCCTACGATTTGACTATTATTGGGTTTTACAAGTTTTATGCTTATTATTAATAATGGTTCAATTAACTCCAATTAAAATTGATTTCCATCCTTTCATTTTTAGCGAATACAAATTATTATCCGTACGTTTTGTTTAATACCAGTTATTTAAAATAGAGTTCATTAATATAAATTTTGCACGTAATTTCCATTTGTTTAGGAATAATTAAATTATCCACTGCGCTTTTCAATACTGCTTCTTTTGATGTAAAGCGTCTTATAGATAATTTAAATTTCTTATTTTACTGAAACGACCGAGTTTATTTATGCTTCAAGGTTTTAATAAAGCGTATTATTTAATGAAATTCCTTATACACGGTAATTAAAATTATTTGATTTGATTATTTAATTTTCTACCCTGGTCTAAATATGAGTAATATATATATATATATATATATATATATATATATATATATATATATATATATAATTTAGTACTCTCTCAAAAACATTCGAGCCCCAACGTTGGGCCGTCATAATTATGCCGTAGAACTCGGGTAAAATCCTCACCAACAAAATTATATTCGAAAATATAATTAAATTTTCAAATTCGAAAATAGAAAAATTTCCAAAAATTTAAATAAGTCAAAAAAAATTTTTTTACCCGTTTTCCTCTCTTCCTCGGTTGAATTGCCAATTTTCTGCACCTGCTTACGGCTAGCTCATTTGGACCTCCTCTTGGGTATCTAGATTCACTCGCATATTCTCAATCGTATACACACACTCGCAATAAAACCACAAAATACAACCAACATACAATCTTTTATTTATTACTATTTACAAATGAAATTCAATATTGTCCATATTTCATTGATCACGTTGCACTTCAGTAAATCTTATTTTGTAATGTCCTGTATTTTATTTAAAATCATCAAACACATAAAATGTACCCGGAGTAAATGGGCCTTGAATAATACCTTCTCTAAAATTCCTTCTTTATAATTTATTTTGTTTTTTTTTTGTTTCAATCTAAGTAAACTCTGGGGTAGGGTGAGCTAATGATAACCCAGCTACTTGTGCATAATGTATGCCCTTCTATTTTGAAATACTCTTACAACAAATAAAAAAACCAAAGCCATGTACTCTTCACAAAAATTTCACGTTCTGATGGAACGTTAAAAAGCTTTATAAACACCTTCAAATTTCTAGTTAAACACCATAATAAAGTTATTTACACGTATTATGTTCAATACATAAATAATCCACACTACCTTGAAAATCACTCTCATGCGTCACCCAATATTCACATTTTATAAAAATTACAGTTTCAAATCGTTACCTGAAAATTTCTATACGATCTCCGCTCTGTAGATGATGCCATGTATTTCTTCTATCTGGTCTGCAGGCCGTCTCTCGCTGTTACTAGACGAACTCCATCTAAGCCGATCCGCCAACGCCGCCTCCACGGTGTAACCAAATTCCAAATTCCATTTAAAAATACGTCTTTCAATTAGTTGCTTCAAACCACGTTACTTAATGTCCTGACACGAGTTGGTTAAAAATTATAGGTGATACATCAATTAAAAATGTAATCTCGCCACACTAACCACGTACTAATTAAGAAGCTACCACTATGCAATATAATTTAAATGATTTTATAATACTTACAACTCGTGATACTTTGATACGTCGTTTGGAGCGATCGAAATCTTAAGGGCCTTCACCACGTTGTCCAAAAACATTTATACACTTCGAATGTAACCTCTCCATACCCGCCTAGCGCGAAATCCCCATCTACAACGACACAATCTTAAAATTTTGCACTCTACCAATATTTAATCCCTTGAAATTCAGCACGTCGTTATAATATTTTTAGAAAACTACGCTACAATATGCTTGTATTTGTCTCGCGTTCAACTAACTATATCGACCAATCGTATATTTACTGACGTCTTACAAGTCCCTCCTATACTATCGTTGTCTCTTGCTTATGCGTTTTCTACGTCTCTTTCTAACCTGGTTTGAGTGGTACAAAATCGATATTTCTGTTTATTTGCTATCTACACCACGTGGACTTACTACGTGATTTACATAACCCCTAATTAGTATTTCCAGAGAACGCATGCGACCGTTTACAATATACGTCGAATCTTAATGTTTATCTATACAAATTTATTGGAACTTGACATTTAAAATTCTGCAGGTGTTTAATCCTAACGCGTTTTAAATAACACTTCTACGAGTTGAATTTTCTACGTATTTCAACCCTACTGATATATTTGTTTGTTAGCAACGCGTCTCACCTTGGTATTGTTGGGTTTTTACACGCTTTTATGCATATTACACATCAATAATCGTTCAATTAAATTCAATTAAATTAATAAATTAATGGCATTGGCTTCCACCATTTAATTTCTTTGCAAACCTACTAAATATTTATCATTATTTGTACAATTTGATTAATACCAGTTACTTAAAAATGAATTAACTAATATAACTTTCGCACGTAATTTCTGGTTGTTCCTTTATACAGGGTGTTTTGAAATTGTTTCTTTTATATTTATTTTTGATCTTTTAAAACCACTATAATATATATATATATATATATATATATATATCCGCTATGTTATAACCCCTAACGTTGCCGTCGCCTTATTGTGAGCTTTTTTTCAAGCCACAATGTTGTGCGTCCTTTACCTTTATTGCTATGTTTGTCCTCGGCTTTCTACTCTGCGTCTCTGTTTCCTATCCTTCCTTTTACATCTGCCTCGGCTAGCTCAATCTGATCGACACATAGTGCCCAAAGACACGACAATAAAGACTATTTAACCCCCTTTTATCTAGCTCCTATCTGTTAAAATAAGGTAAATGAAGCAAACCAAAAATTTGTATAATAATCGAGAATATTTACATTTTGTATTTTAATAACTTATTACTTTGACTTTATATTCAAAAATTAGCCCCTGAATAGAATATTAATATTTATCTGATTTCACCAAAATCATACTCCCTGAAAGCCAACAAAAATACCACTGTAATTTACTTTGAAGTCTTTTTGAACGTTCAAATGATCCTCTTTCTATTTTTATAAATTCTCAAAAGATTTTTGATGACCCTTACAAATACTTCGATATAAATAATAAAAAAATGTTAAACATTGAAAATACAGTCGTATACCAATAAATTATTATGAATTTCTGACCTGTGTTTTCTCTGCTTGTTTCATGAAACTTCCTCTGCACGTGGATGGTCAGCACCCCTGGATTGTTTCCAATTTGATTCTCTGTTAGAGCTTCTCCCAGTTAATTCTTAGCTTAGTTTCCTCAACTTGTTGACCAGAATAATTAATTAATTTTGCCTGAATTCTCCCTTTGGATATTACCCTTACTTTTGTTTAGTTTTTATTTTTTATTTTTAGAGTTTTCTTGAAGTTTATTTGGAAATTTATTTGGAAGTTTATTTGGAAGTTTATTTGGAAGTTTATTTGAAAGTTTATTTGAAGTTCATATGTCGTTATTTGGAGGTTTATTTGAAGTTGATTTGTCGTTATTTGAAGCTTAATTGGAAGCTTATTTGGAGCCGTTTTTAAAAGCAAACAGCCACTTTGATTGTATTTATTGGCACTTGACTTTGCACTTTGATTTAACTCAATTATTTATTTTTACTAAGTTCACTTTGCGTAGTATTTTACTATTCACTGACATGCTTCGTGCCTTGGTCTCAAAGTTACTCCATGTTTACGAGGTTCGCGTACTATTTAAATGCTCCTCCTACCTATTTTTTCTATTGGCTTTCCTCGCGTGTTCTTGATTAAGGCATTGCACCTTACGCTATCACTGCAGGACGCGGTATTTCTCCAAATTTCCTGTCCAGACTCTTGGTAAAACACTTCATTTCCCACGTAAGCTTTCAATTTTGTATAGCATATTTCTCAGAAAATCCAACTTCTATTACATTTTGTCACGTCGTCTTGTTTATGTTTGCTATAATTCAAAGTTTATCATATCACGGACCGTTTGTTATTTATTGTTTATTGCTCCAAATATGTTGGATTTTATGAAAATACGAGTACAATGTCTTTTGGTCACGTATTAACATTTCTATAATGACGTATTCAAATGCGTTTACTTATTTATGCGTTAATATTTTGAATGATGTTATTATATCGCTAGTATGCCAGGTTGTTTACTTCACCGATTGCATGTTTATTTTCATAAAACTCGTTGCGTTTAAATAATACTTTTGCTTGTTTCTTTTTAATTCTAGACTTGCATATTTAATTTAAAACATATTATACGACGTACCCGTTATTATTCTTGCTAAATAGGATCTGGTTATTGAAGAATGAGCTTCCCTTTTATAAATTAAATGAGTTATAATTTATATAGTGTGCTCGCTATTGACTTTATGTAAAATTGTCGGTTTGCTTCCATTTAATAAGGGAATTGTTTGGTTTTCTAAACGTTAATAATATTTATATGTATCCTACGACGTACGACCCCTATGACATAATATACCCTTAAATTACTTTCTTATCATATTGCTATGATAATAGGGTTATTTAGTGGTATATTGGGTCCTAAGGGTCACACACGACATGTAAATAGCACTAGAAGTTAGAAAACTAAATAAATTTATCATGAAAAATACGTAATTCGCAAATTATTCAAAAAGCAAACATTTGACACCCCGTTTAAGGATCACAATAGACGTTAATTAATGCCGGGAAGCATATTCTTCAACAATACAAACACATTCAGCAAGACAGATAAATCTGTACGCAATCGAACTTATTGTAAACCGGAAAGCATTCTTGAATTCTAAATAAATACACATTAAATGCATAGAAAGCTAGAAAATCGTGATACAAATTCTGATAATATTAAACAAGCGATAGTGAAAGGAGATAGCAAAGCACCCTGATAAGAAACGCATCTTTCAAAACAAATACGTTTCGGAAACGCAGGATGTAAATAGAAGCATTTCAATTCACATCATTTTATCTACGTGATTTTTAACACGGAGTTTACTCAAAACCGAGAACGATATCTTGACAAACAAAAGCCATAAGTTAAATACGTGAGAAGGCGGATTAGAAATTTATACAATAACACCAAAACAGACAAATAAAAATGCCCATATTTTAGAAATTCAATACTAAAACTTGTATTCCATGTAACCAAAAACATTGTTCCGGCGGGCTATTATCCTGGGTATTAACAATACCCTATGGGACGTCGTAAACTTTGAACAAACAAACACGATAGCCAATGGTTTCCGATAAGGGCGTTCCTTTAAATATCATTCAAACTTGATAACAGGCAGTCTTTATTTAACCTGAGCACGCTTTCCATCATTTCAACTCAAAAATTTACGTAAAAGTTAACATTGAAAATTAAATAATTACATATTTGTGAAAAGTTGTGACAGAAAGATTAAAGTAAGTAATAGTGAAAAATATAAGGGAGAAGTTGTCGTTAGCTAGAAAACGTTTCTAAGTGACAGGTGAAAAACCTAAGTATTATCCAAATCTAATTACTGTCTAAGTAATAAGCTGAAATCTGGAAAAAACTCTATATGATATCGCCCGTGCAACACTGATTTTTAAAAAAATTAAAAAAAATTATAAAAAATTCTTACTCTGCTTGATTTTCTGCTTCAAGAATCTTCAGCAGCTTCCCTGGCTAGCTCAGCTGTGCCTCTTCTCGGATACCTAAATTTACAATCATTCTTCCTTCCCACTCGCACACCATTCAATAAAATCACCAAATAATACAACAATCATACAATCTTTTATTTACCGCTATATACATCCAAATTATTCACAGGTATAAACAGTTTGGTACACTATTTACAACTCAATAAGTGATATGTTTTAAAGTCCTTGTTTTAAATTATTATTTGCAAACACATTTAATACAATATGAGTAGATGGGCCCCAAATAGTACCCTATATTTATTGTACTCTGGAGTATGGTGAACTCATAATAACCTAGTTTATTAATGTATGCCTTTTACCTTGCATAAAATTACTGCAAAACTAATAAACCCATGTACACTTAACAATCCAATTTAAATTCATAATGAAATTTAGTAAGTTGTACATACACCCTTTTTCAATATTTTAAATAACCCTAATAATTGTCAAGTACACGTATCTTTTCCGATACGATATATAACCATAAATAACCCCAAAGTTCACTCACACATTACCAAATAATTCCAAAAGTTTATCAGATAACAGAAAATTCAAATAAGTTACCTGGAAAATGCTTCAAGCCTCTATCTCTTCGACGATGCTCACCAGAGCCCCTTGGGTTCGTGACTATGCGCTTGATACTCCACATATTCATAGATGATAACACCAGTATTCGCCAAGCGCCTAGTTTCTAATTACCATTCCATAACAGCATACAAACTCACGTATATTTGGTATGGTATTAGTTGGACCTCGGTTAATTTAATTTACTCGACACTACTTACGTTAATAACTATAAGGCCTCAACTACCAAGTTACAAGTGCTAGTACTACATTTACTGTATTATGAATATTTTTAATACTCACAAGAACTCTACTATAACGTCGGTCTATTGTTGTAAGTAGTATAAACGATGAGAATACAAAGAGAAAGCTCCTAATTCTTCTAGAGTATCTATATTTTCAAAATGCCACCCCTAGGACACACTTCACGCGAAATACTTACTTTCAAATAACACTTCTGCAAATTTTGATATAACCGACTTCAAGATTCCAGAAATTCACCTCGTGGACCTCGATCAGATAATTGTTTTGTAATGACTATGCAAAAACCAGTTTGATTTCTATAGGTAAATATAGTGCGTATTTACAGATAATTGGTTTAATTTTAACTGCAAATTCCAGAAAAAGTTTTGCTTTTTTTATATTTTATGTGCTTTAAAAGGAATGAAGGCTGCCACGGGAAGTAATGTTACTTACTGCATTAAATATACATGCACATTACAAAAATCTCAAAGGCAGAACGTATATGTATTGTCATCTATAAAACACAGTATAGAATGAATCAACTTCTGTACAGTTTCAGCCTTAGTGCTGATTTTAGCCAACGTACAGAGGTTTCTTCGTGCAAGTATATTGAGGTTGCTTGATGATTTGTTAGGAGGCAGGTGTTAAAATCATTTGATCTAAGACAAGCTTCTAGATACCAGTTTTTACAACATACAATCAAATTCAACAATAGAAACAAATTTAATAAGTTAGTAGGTGAACAATTTCACAATTGTAATTTGTATATTGACAATTCAAAGTGGGTAACTAACATTGGTGATGTGGTAGTGCTGGACTCTGTAGAAAAACTTTTTATTACTTGGACCTAAGTTCAGTTTACAACCTCAAACAAAAGACATTCGTTTTGGAAAATTGATCGGTCGTGTTGAATCCATCATCGACACTGATAGACTTACTCAAAGAAGACCGTTACAAGAAAAAATCTCTATTGTTGTTATTTGCTATCAACCCAAGGAACAATCAATATCATAATCGACAAAATGAGCAGTTTTATAAAGTAAAAATACTTAGCTAACCATCCAGGGATTGTTGTCACGAAGACATAAAGGTGATGTTACCGTCATAATGAATAAACAGCAATATATCGATGTCTCTCAATCTATTCTCAGATAGGTCTATATAAATAAACCCTTACAAAGGGATCCCACATTTACTACCCAGAAAAAGGTTAACGAACAACTTAAGGTACTGCATAAAAAAGGGATGTTGAATGATTCTGAAAAGAACCAACTCAGTATTTGCAATTCGACCTCGGGTAAATACTAGTGTTTAGCTAAAGTACACAAACCAGTTCTAGCCTTAAAATCTATCATCTCTACGGTGAATACACCCACCTATGATATTGCTTCTTTCTTGGCCAACATTCTTCAATTGGTTTTCTCTCTTAAGGGATATAATGTAAAAGATAGCTTTTCGTTTGTACAACAATTCAATGATTTTAACTTGCCCCTTGATCACATTTTCATTTCATTAGATGTAGCTCCTCTGTTCACGAATATTCCTTTACTTTTAATCATCAATATTATCAAAGAGAACTGGAACAAAATTAAACCTTACAAGCTATCTGAACATTTGTTTTTGGCTACTGTTAATTTGGTATTCAACAATACTTATTTAGTTTCCAAGATAAATGCTATCCATAACTATTTGAAACTCCAATGGGGTCACCGTTGTCACCTATAATTGTTCAAATTATTATGGATAACATACTGTCTACCGTTGTACCTAGACTACCTTATGAGATGTCTTTTCTAGTTAAGTATGTTGATGACATCATTTGCTCGTTGCCTTGCCAATATGTTGATCAAACTGTTACAACATTTAATTATTTTAATAAACATCTTAAGTTCACATATTAAAAAGAAGTTAATGGCAAATTATCTTTTCTTAACGTTCTTGTCATCAGGGGCTCTGACAGAAGTCTAATTTTTGATTGGTGCCCTAAACCAACTAATTCTGGTAGGTCTCTGAATTTTCATTCCAATCACTCTATGCAACACTAGTCAACACTGTGAAAGCCCTTCGTTATCGTATTGAGCATATATTAGATCCTCAATTTATTAAGAAAAACAAGAAAATACTAGTAGACACTTTATTAAATAATGGTTATCCAAAAGCGATGTTACACAAATTGATACACAGTAATTCCTTAAGTCTGCACGCTAATAAAACACTTCCTTATATACAAACGTTAACTCCATTGTTGGTAAGGTTGCTTAAACAACCTAAGGTGGCTATCGTCTACGAATATAACAATTCCATCTAAGGTTTATTGACAAAGTTAAAGGATCGTACTCCAAAATTATTAACGAGTAACATCGTCTACAAGATCACATGTGGTTGCAATAACAGTTACATTGGACAGACGAGTCAGTGGTTAAAAAGCCGTTTAACCAAGCACAGGAGTGGCTGTCGGATTCGCTGAATGTGCGTTGTCTTCATATGTTTTGTCAACTAAATATACACCTTCATTCGATGATACCATCATTTTGGACAGCGAACCAAATTACAACTTACAAGACCAGGTTGTTCATCCAATCGTTTTATATCAATCAGAAAATCAATCCTACTAACAACAAGATTGATGTTGATAAAATACATAACATTTACTCTGCTTTCTACAATATTGATCATTTCAAACATCGTTGGAGTAATGAATACACGTTTGAAGTGTAACTGCTATCATTTTCGGAACGTTTACGTTGTCAAGTTGAAAAAATTATGTTAGATTCGTTCTTTCAATTTTTAACCGACATAGTACAAGACGTACGCTTCCGGCACTTTTAATGTGCTGATTTTTAAGCTACCTTTATTATATAAATCTTTTAGATTTTATTTGATATTTTTACAAATTTTAGTAAGTTATTTGCGTCTCGTTATACCGTTATACCGATATACCACAATAGCCAATCAAATATGTTGAAACGAGGTGTAGAATTCCCAGGCCAGAGACAGATGAGCATGAACCAGAGTATCATACAAAAGCTGAAACCCTCGACTCGAACTTAAACATAAATTACTGATATACCCAAAATACAAAATCCGGAAATCGGGAACCGGAAGCCTGGATAAAGACGTTAAACATGCCCACTAGCAAAACAATACAAATGTGAATAACTTACCAGTCGCGCAGGAAAGTAAAGACAGTATTTCATTGCACGAGAATTTTCATAACTGTTAGTTCGAAATTATGATACTCATTATAAATGAATACATTTAAGCAGCACAACCTGCAGGCAAAAAAAAATGGAATCATTACGTCCACGACCTTCAAACTGGTTTCTTTATAAAAAATGGTGACTTGAACTCCTTTTCAATAACATAACCCAATATGTCGTGAAAACAGGATCGACCTTGTTTTTATTCAACGTCAGAATTCTGAATGTAATAGAAATCTTAACGTACGGAGATCCCATTATACCATGTATATACAATCTTACATTTGCAATACAAAAATCAGGTGTTCAGCGAACGTATAATAAAATTCGTTTTATATCACGATTTTCGAATAACCCATTATAGTAAATTGAAATAAAATGCAAGCATAATTCTAGATAACGCATGGCTATATCTAATTACGTTTTAGACGAAGTCAATTAACTATAGTAAATATTGAATGCTAAAAGTATTATAGGAGAATGCTAAAGGTTATTAATACTCCCAACCGTGAAAGCGAAATATTGACAAAAACGGGATATTCAATTAGAAGAATGCCGGATAGTTCTAACGTGGGAAATGAACGTATCACTCCATCAAGCTATAAAAGTTCAAAATCAGCTGAATGGCGATTGGCAGAGTCTTTTTAAATTGTAAGGGCGAGTACCTTGGCCACGGAGTACGAAATACTTCTGAAAGTTCTTACATTTAAAACGGTAGTTACATTTAAAAAGTTCAATAAATACAACACCGGAAGCGAGGTTTACTAGACACCATCGGTGGTTGGCAGCGCTAATCTTATACAGATTTGGGCGCGGTCATCTACCAATGACGTCCCCAATATTGCGCAATACTTCGGAATTTTACATATTAATTTTAAAACAAAGATAAAAGCGAACAATATAAACTATGAAGTACTCACATAATAGGTCCAGATTCCCGCGAAGTTGCGCTAGGGTAGGCCTCTAACCAAGTCCATCAGGGTTCCTCCCGGAGGGATTAGAGATGATACGCCGACGCTCTACAAAGCGTTCGGATCAGCTCCGGCCAGCTACGGCAGTCATGAGGTCTTCATCCAGAGTCGTGGAGATCGGTACGCCTAGGTGGCTCTCAGATTGTCACCTACCTATGTAGGGATCGGATTAGGAAAACTAGGTAAGGGTAGACAACAAAGATAATCAAGCAAGGATGTTTCTTTTGGTAACGTATCGTTAGGTTTACCTATGTAAACCTAACGATACGTTACCAAAAGAAACATCCACTTCACTCCGAAGCACAAGGCAAAAAGCCACGTTATAGAGAGACAAATAGGTCATGGTCAGTACACTGCCGAGAAATTTTGAAGTCATTAATACGGTCAAGAAAGGACGATCGAGAGACTTTCGAATCAAACCCTTGAAAAGTAAGACCCCATTTGTATACAGGTATGGATTTTCCCAATAATTTAGGTTGAGCAAGTACGAGATTTGAAAATGGTAACGATATATCTACGTCTGCATTTGGATTAAGTCTTTCAAGAACAATTCCTTCAAGTAATAATATTTCGGACAATAAACTTTGTTTGGCTTGGGTCGCTTGCTCATCGTCATACAAAGATAACCGTTCTGTGCGTTGTTTGACGTGCGTTATTCTCGAAGCCAATCGCCCTAGCTCGACAACACTGGCACCAGGATCTGTTCTATTTATTATACCAGATATGTCGTCCAAAGAAAGTTTAATTTCAGATACGTTATGAGGCCAATCGCCAACAATTTTCTTTGAGATAGCAACGCCCTTCATTTCCTGGGCTAAAATGGCCCTGAGCTGAGATCTCGGGTCATTTTGATTATTCGCGGCAGTAATATTCCTACACTCAATCTCGTAAATTAACTCAAGCGATTTTAGGTGTGAAATATTCATTTTGGATTGAATATTCGAGACACGATATATGAAATATAGAATAGTTAGGTAATTCAGGAGGTAATAAACGTTACAGCTACTTCAAGTTAGTACGATAAGATATTTACGGGTGAAAACTTGCTATGAACGTCACTGGTAAAGGATAATATTCAAATTTTATCAGGTTAAGTAACCAAAAAAACTTAAGAAACACGTTTAAAACTATATGCGAACAAGGTTAGTGCTTAACAAAGGGATGTATCGTTGATAAACTACAAAAAGGCCCTCCAAAATAGAAAATACACGCAGGTAATGTATTATTTTAACAGATAAAACGGGACTATTAATGTAGCATTTTCAAAAGATATTCTAAAGGTCAAATCGTTACGTTAAACGTTTTTTAAACATAAGGTTTCTTTAAAAAGCGAGTTTAAATATTAATTAACAGGTAAATGACTAAAACACTTTTTTTTAAACACATGAGATAATTTTAGGTACAGTTTTTTTTATTTAACAGCAAGGGTTATATTTTAAACTGATATAAGGTAGATAATTGTTATAATAAACGGTGTTTAAGGGGTGCAATTACTTAAAATGCTTATTTATTTTATGTGCTTACTTGCATAAAAGTGGGGTTACGTATAAATCCTTGTAAAAGCTTGGAATTTTATTTAGACAACTAACACATATTTCAGATATAGACTTCATTTAGTTACAGTAAATTAATCAATATAGCATTTTTAAGACAAAGGATATAAATCACAATAACCTCAAAGTAACGGTTTTCATTACAACCGCTGACATGTCAATTCAGGGAAATCTCTGGGGAATTTCACATGATACCAACCTGAAATTAAAAATTCACAGATATCTTAGTAAACATAGATAATGACATTTATTGATTTAATTTAGATGAAAAAGCTGTTTAAACATTAATTAATACATTCCATAGGCATACAAGAATCATACCACCTAAAAAACAACACGTTGGACAGCCAATTCTTACATTTAAAAAGGTAGTTACATTTAAAAAGTTCGATAAATACAACACCGGAAGCGAGATTTACTAGACACCATCGGTGGTTGGCAGCGCTAATCTTATACAGATTTGGGCGCGGTCATCTACCAATGACGTCCCCAATATTGCGCAATGCTTCGGAATTTTACATATTAATTTTAAAACAAAGATAAAAGCGAACAATATAAACTATGAAGTACTCACATAATAGGTCCAGATTCCCGCGAAGTTGCGCTAGGGTAGGCCTTTAACCAAGTCCATCAGGGCTCCTCCCGGAGGGATTAGAGATGATACGCCGACGCTCTACAAAGCGTTCGGATCAGCTCCGGCCAGCTACGGCAGTCATGAGGTCTTCATCCAGAGTCGTGGAGATCGGTACGCCTAGGTGGCTCTCAGATTGTCACCTACCTATGTAGGGATCGGATTAGGAAAACTAGGTAAGGGTAGACAACAAAGATAATCAAGCAAGGAACTACATAGGTAAACCTAACGATACGTTACCAAAAGAAACGTCCACTTCACTCCGAAGCACATGGCAAAAAGCCACGTTATAGAGAGAACCCACTCCCTTTTGTCTTTTTTCACGTCCGCGAAGTTATTCGTCCAACCCTCTAGCATTGCACGATTTGCGCAAATGCACTACTATGACGTATCGGAAGCACACGCCTAGTCTATTCAAAATTCCCGCGCACCGCGTCTTTTGAAATTATGGCGCGAAACTTCCGTACATCAAAACTTAACCTAAAAACACTGTTTAAGTGACCCTTGGCACGTAACAAAGTGTCAACGTCACCATGGAGATTATTAAACTACAAATTACTGCATGAAGGACACCACTGGTATATAACCTTCAGTGCGTTTGTCACGAAGAAAGCGTTTACTTCTGCTCAGAATGTGTAAGAAAAGAATGTGAACGTAAATTTCTGTGGTACACGAATGCCTCGAATCCTTAACGTATAACAATAATACTCGTGAAGTCAAAAATAAAACAAAGTTTATGACCAGAAATTGCTGCGTATTAGATCCCAAACAATACCAATGCCCAAAAATCAATACTTCAAAATATAAACTGTTGATGGCATCTTGGAGAGCAATAAGTTATAGCTTCAACAAAGGTGATTTCCTTCAGAAATAAATTTGATGTATTCTGCTCATCAACACACAACTGCAGAATTTTATATTTAAATTAACTAATTTGCGAGTTGAAAACCATAAAATGTACAATAACCTTTGCAAAACTATTTTAAATACAAATTTTGGTTTTTTGTGCTAATAATGTAGTAGTTTCAATAAAAAATTGTCACAGATGTTAATCCATAACACCATAAAATTCCGATAACAGCTCCCATCACCAATTTAAAAAACCTGTAACGACCACGATCTCCATATAAAAGCGTATCAATAAATGCCTCACCGAGAAAGATTCTATATTTTCTGTTAGTTCAGGACAAAAAAAATGTACTTGTCTGTAGTGCTTGGTTTGTTTTTGTGCAGTGTACCATTTGAGTGCAAAATTCATGACTTACGTAAGTATAAAAACTTTACAGAAATTTATGGGGGACTTTGAAAACGGCATCATCGAGGTAGGAAGATGTAATCCCATCTATCGATAAGATTTTTATTTCAAAGTACCTAGACACAATAAGTAGGATGTTTCAAACGCAAATGTTCAGAATTCAAGGCTACCAAAAAGATAATTGTATCACCTTTTTGCGCTATATGAACCACTTAAAAGCTGCAACCTGTTACTTTAACATGTTGTAACCTAAAACAAAATTTTATTTATCTACCAAACTGGTAAAACAAATATTAGGGGCAGAACATATAATTTTAAAAGAAAATGGGCGAAAAACATGTGAACAAAAATTATGGGGTTGATCCTGGAACCAGGAAGTGTAAGCCATGGGTCATTTACTCATAAGAGCGTAACGAGATAAATAAATTATCGAAAAACAAACATTTAAAAATTGAATATATTATTCTGCTAAACCTGTTATGGTCTTTCTTTCATGTGGTTTAGCTCACTCATAAAGAATATGGCGTCAGACTCTTAAAAATCTTTTTTTGCTATTCCGAAACGCACCATTTATACCTCAACACATAATGATTATATAGATCTCTTCGCAACAATTCCATTACCTTTTAGCTATCGTACCGCTTAAAATATTCTTATGCCAAAATGTAACACCAACTGTCTTTATACACAAAATTGATAAGTTTTTGCGTAAACTCTCATTTCTCTTGCACTAATGTAAATTTAAAAAACCTTGCCTATTTACCGCTCATGTATATACTTGTAATTATTTCGATTGAGTTTTCAGTTGTAATGTTAATTGCATGTCAGGGATGCTGTCATAGTGATTAATTATCAATAAAAAGAGCGGGTTACAAAATTAATCGAAGGCATTCGGTTAGGTTATACAAATCGCCATGTAGTTCAAAACCGTGGCTTCTCAACTAGTTCTTGTACCTCTACCTGCTTTCACCTCAACTAACTGTGCCCAAAACCAGCTTATCCATATTCTTATACTTATAGCGGTGCCTATACTCTCAGTTTTGCCTTTTATACCGCGTGCATAGCCACCACCCTTAACTTAAAGCAGGTTGTGTCCATAGTCAGCCTCATTGTACATGGAGATTATAAAAGAACTCCTTGATTTAAACTTTTATTTGTACACAGTAAAGTTAAAATAATAGTTATTAAACCTATATAGTATTAAAGAGAACCTTTTCAAGTTTTTTTTTGATAACTAATAAAGTTCTGTATGTGCACCATTTGTTGCCCTGGCCACGTCTAAACGATAATCAGTTTCTTCCCAGGTATTCAGCAGCCTATCAGGCGTGACGGATGCTACAGCTGCAACAATCCTCTCCCTCAAATGAGCAATGTCACGGATCTTCTCGGAATAAACAATGTTTTTTACGTCTCCCAAAAAAGAAATCTAGTGAAGTCAGATCTTGGCTCCTTGGTGGCCATGCAATCAGCCCACGTCCACCAATCTACCTGTCAGGGAAACGCAAGTTCAACGCATCACGGACACGGTTGCTATAGTGAGGTGGCGCGCCATCTTGTTAGAACACAATTGGTTCCTTTTCTAGTTCGATAGTTCAAGCATTTCACAATATATATCCCCACTAATTGTCTTCTCTGCAAAGATGAAAAGTCCTACGATACGATCATGCATCGATCCACACCAAACATTGACTTTGGGAAAGTCTCGCTGATGTTCTATGGATTCATGCGGTGACTCAGACCCCCAAATCCTACAGTTGTGTCGGTTGACAGACCTACTTAAGTGAAAAGTCGCCTCATTTGAAAACATAACATTTTCTAGGAAGTTCTCATTTTCTTCAATCCTGTTCAAAATGTAGACTGCTAAATCGAATATTTTCACTTTGTCATTGACTCTTTCGCATCACTTTGTACATGGTAGATTTAGGTATTTCCAATTCCAAACTTTGCCTTTGCACGAATCCATTCCACATTCTGTTCAGAGACTAAAGGCCTACCCGGTGCCTTAATTTTTAAGACACTACCTGTTTCCCGAAAGTGATTATACCACTGCAGAATAGTTTTGTTAGTAGGTGCATCACCGCCATATTTACGTCGATAATTACGCTGAACTATGATCACTGAACTCTATTGAATAACTCAAATCACACACTGAGCTTTCTGCTGGCGTAGCCATGACTGGTGAGTGGCGACTGCCCGCCGGCGGAAGCAGTAGCACTCTTCCCCCAGCACGCTCGCTCCAAGGCCACGCACATCGATTGAATACTAGCGAAACAATCTTGAAAATATACTGAACTCAAGTTCAAAACCGGAAAGTTTATTACTGGTTTCGTTTTTTAATTATGATTTTTTTTTAATCAAGGAGTTCTTTTTTAAACTCCCTGTAGTTTCTTGCAGCACAATCCTCCTAAGCATCATCGATCAAGTATAAATAGGCGAACAGCGGCTGAGCGCTTTCGTGATTTTGTAAGGCACTGTTAATGATGGTTGTAACACAATATACAACAGGACTAGCATTGATGACCCCGACGTCAGAGGAATCAGTTATTACATTTCACAACAAAACCAACATAAAAGAGGCCGAACGAAATACCCAAGCATATGTTTTTATCGATGTAAATAGAAACTCATTGAAATTTCAGAATTTTAGACCGCAACACAGAATATATAGTTTTTACAAATAGAAGCCACCTTTGCCCCACATGCGTGCACCCAGGTGAATAACTCTACACCGACCTAAAGGCAGAAATGCTGCACAAGCAAGGGTGCATAGACATCGCAATGCTTAGAAAAGTAATACATATGTGCTGAAGATCAAGACACCGCTGCTGGCAGCTACGCTAGACAGAGTCGGTTACAACACCTAGACGAGTGGAAAATCTAACATTGCCATGCATACAAAATATCATGGCAGCGTTAGATTCCAACTCACTAGAAAACCTGGCAGTATTGGTTGATGGAATCCGACACAGAGACGCACGTATGATCGGTAACGCACGATCCGAACACCCACTTTTAAAAGTGCTTGAAAAATAAGTAGTACGTTTAACCACCGAAGACCGGACATGCATCAGATGCACTACTCAAACGATAAGTTCCAATTCGAGAAACCATTATTAAGGGAGTCTACGACAAAACCCTTTCCGCGCAATCTACCGTTGATTATAGAGTAGCGGTGTTTAGTTAAACTCTGACTAGATAATTACATTAGAACGCACACAATGCGTTTGTACACAAAAGAAAATTGATGGACCCTGCCGTGTCACATTTTTCAAATGGACTAAATCAACAGGTACAGGAGTTGTGCATTTGAGGGTTATTCAGATTACAATAAATCTATTCGAGATGTTATTTGCATAATTTCTTTTATGTTCTTGAAATAACTAGTTCTACTCAATAAGGTGTAAATAGCCGTTAAGGAGTTTCAAAGTTTAGTTCCAATGGAAGCTTTGATTACAATAATAGTTCTAATTTAAAGCTCTGAAAGTCGTGATATGAAATAAATTAGTGGTATATAAGGTTGTATAGCTGCAACCTCTTACATTTAACAGGTTGTAATATACGTTTGTTACACTTGGGCGTCATAGTGTACTATAGCTGTTTACAGCGAGGTGCCCGCAGTTAACCAAAAGTGTATCAGAGAAAGATAAAACTAAAGTTTCATAAGCGCCTGCTAAAGGCGAAAATCTAACACGCAATGTCCCTGAAGTACACTGAGATTTTCTGAATGTGTAACCCTCTTTTTCAGTTCGATCTATAATGCAATCTAATTTAAAATTTAATTCTATTTTGCATTTATAGTAGCCTACAATTTTTTGCTATGTAGTAGTATTATTTGATATTTTGTTCTGTTAGATTGGTTTGTCAATTGTCATGTTGTATTAATATTCTGAAGGTATCATGTTATTGGACCTAATAGTTAATTAGGACAAAAATAACTCGTTTTATATGTTGTTGCTGTATTATCTGGCGATAAAGGGTCAGCCTTTGATATTTCACCTTTTGTTATGATATCCTGCGACAAGATCAGACATACTTGTGATAAATGCTGTACTTTGGTTACCCTCTTGTGTGAATTATTACAGTATTTCACCATTTTATTTAATTTACTACCTCTATAATTATTGTGGGTTTGTAATTAAAAGACGCCAGTTGCGGATTGAATCAACTATTGGTCTAGTTTATTCAAAAGTACCTGAAACGTGTTTGTTAGTTTGTCTGAATTGCACCCCGGCCTTCGTTAATCGTGAATCTCGCTTTTTGTGGTGAGTCTGCTACTTAAAGTAGCATCCTAATCTATTCATTTTGCTTTACTGTGTGTGTTATGCTTTAGGGACCTGGTAAATGGTCCAGTATATGACTTCGTATATGATCCAGTATAATTTAGTACGATCAAGCATAATTTATTATACGATTTAGTATACGATCTAGCGTTGTCGAGTAGCTGTATCAAGTATTTGTCAGTTTCCATTCGAGGTGACAATAACAACGATCCAGTTCAACGTATTCTTGCTAAGCCCTGAAGACTGCTTCCTTCAACAAAGATTTAAGTAAGCTGTTACTTATTGGATGGTATTTTTCAAGGATGCAATATTCGTCTTGACTCTTTCATGGCAGAAGGTTGTATACTTTGCGATAGTTTATGCATGTTGTTGAACATTACCTGTGTTCAAGTATTAAGTTTAATAATAATAATTTTTCTGGTTTAAAATTGATATTACTGCAACCCTGCATATTACAGTGTTTGAAATATTGCTGTATATAATAATTAGGCGGCTCCGTGGCGTAGTGGTATGTGTGTGACTACTACGCCCAAGGTCCCGGGTTCGATTCCCGACACGGTCCGCTTGAAAAATGTTAGGCGAGCATTTTTCGCAAAAATACACCCTCGTTCGGATGAGAGGTAAAATGGAGGTCCCGTGTGTGAGTGTTGTCACGCACGTTAAAGGTCCCTACCTTGCTTGGAACAGCAAGGATTCGGCAAAATTCCAAATTTTCCAGGTAAAAAAAACTCGCTTCCTGGCCAATGTAGTACCTTCGGGTGGAGCATTGGAAAATCACATGTAATGTATATAATAATTGACATACCTCCAAGCGGACGTCTGGAGAATAGCGCGTACGGCGCTCGAGTTTCGACGTTTAAAGTTCTGTGGGGTCGGGTCGCACAATGGTAACGTAGGAAACGATAGGGCTAATGAATTAGCTAAAGAAGCCGCGACGGGAGACTTTCGAATATCACATTCGTCGATACCGAAGTCTTTGATTAAAAGAAAGCTGCGTGAAAAGTCAATCCGACAATGGGAAGAGAGGTAGAACAACACTGCCACGGGCAGGTTGACCCACAAATTCATACCGAGCTTAGAAGCTAGAGGCAAGATCGAGGTAAGACTAGATCATAAAATGGTTCAGTTGATAACAGGGCCCGGCGCCCTGAAAGCGTATTTACATAGGTTCGGGTTAACCAACAACGACCGCTGTGAATGCGGTGATACGGTTGGCTGATACGAAATTAGCTATCGTAGGTCTAGCATGGCCAAAGAGCCTAGAGAAAGTCGGGGAAGTGGCTAACCAAAAGGCGTAGTTCGCAAAAAGGGTTGCGAGATTAGACGGTGATAATCGTGTGTAAGTCGGGAGGGGACGCTGGGAGGATTGAAAAATTATAGATTTCGACCTGGCGTGATTTTGACATGATAAGAACATTATAACCAAAACCTGCAAAAAAACAAAAAAAACAACAACAAAAAAGAAAGAAAACCAATAATAATAATAATTAAATAAGTATACCCAAAACTCTAATATGCACGACGAACACACACTAAAACAATCACTGTCCCACCTTCTACGCGCGAAAAATCGGGAATAAACGAAACAAATAAATAACAACAAACTAAATCAGGAAACCTCATTAATTTAAATAAGTGTAATAAATAAAAAAATAATAAAATAGAGTGAAACCGCGCATCCCCCCAGGACTTAAAAGTGAAGTGATAGTGATTGTGATCCCCCCTAGAACATTTAGTGCATATCCACCAGGACTTTAACAGTGCATATCCAACTCCCCCATAAAGGTACAAAACTAATAGATATAGGTAGACGACCAGATCTTCGAATGCTGGAGAAAATTATATTGAAGGTAAGCACAAAATTGTGGCGGCTGTACTCGCATGAGCATGGATTTGTGATTTTAAACAGATTTTGAAATAATCTAACAAGCGCGTTTTTTGTGTAATGGCGCTAGTCAATATAATGCTCATGCGAGTGCACCTGATAATGTATTTGCTTTTGCTGATATACGCACTGTTACATGCTTTTGCTTATTCAGAAATTTATTTATATATTTATTATATGTTTATTTATATATTTATATTATATTTATATTTATTTTTACACTTATATTTTTGCCTGCATTGTATTGTATTGTGGCTAGATTCGTTTGACGTTCTGTCGCAAATTTTTGGCCGCAGTATATATAGAAAAGAAGATTGTATGTATATTATGTCTGTTAGGGAATGATAGGGAACGTTAGGGACAAATTTAGAATAAAACACTTAGATCAGGGAGGACGAATTTGTAAATTTATAGAGTAGGCAAATAGCTGGATTCACTATTAATACTTTTGGCAACTGGTTAGAAAATTTGAATCCATTTTAAATTAGCTAGCTAGATTTGGATAGTTTTAAGTCGACCCTTCAGGTTGCACTGGTAAGCAGAGCAGGCGTCTGCTATCCGGTATTACGGATCCCTCCCCCTCTCATTTTTGCTTGTGTCTTGTTGATCGGGCACACTCCAAAGTCAACGCTAGGGATACCATTATTTAAACCCTGTTTTTAGTTTTTATTTTAGTTTGTTAGATTTTTAGTTAGATTTTTATTTAGGGTGGATTAATTATGAAGTTAGAATTAATAAGGAGCACGTTGATTTTTGCGTTTAAACCCAATGTAGTACCTCCGGGTGGAGCATTGGGGACGTGGCCGCAAGTATAGCGGGCCTAATTCAAATTATAATGTATATAATAATTGGCGTCGCCGTGGATCAATGTAGTAAGCGTAAGACTACGGATCCCAAGGTCCTGGGTTCGAATCCCGACACAGCCGACTGCTTGAAAAATGGCAGATGTAAATTTTCACAAAAATTACGTCCCGTTCGGATGAGAGGTTAAAGATACCTACCTTGCTTGGAACGACAAGGGTTGGCAAAATTCTAAATTTCCAGGTAACAAAAAACTCGCCAATGTAGTACTTTCGGGTGGAGCATTGGAAGTGTAAATGCAATGTATATAATAATTTGTGTGATTTTAATGCAGTTATCTAATATTTTCAAGCTATATAATTAAAGTTATGCTTTAATTGAATTATTTTTCTTAATCTTCTTTCGGAATTAAACCACTCGGAGTTTTTAAAATAATTGCGTAGCAAACGAATCTGTGACTTTCAGTAAACAATGGATTCCATTACTAAAAGAAATAACAAAAAAAATTACAAATGAAAATCAAATGCCCCAATATCTAGGTAGCATTGCAAGTTTTTCCTGGGTTTTCCTTGCGATATTAACATGAAGTACAGCCTTCATATATGATTTGTGTTTATACGTACAACAACTAATTACCGATAAATAGAAACATGTTAAAAATGTTTCCAATCATCAAGCTATTGTATTTATATGAAATTTAACTATATAAAAATTAATTAGTTGATTTCACGTTAAGCGTATTTGCTACCTCAAAGTCGCTCCCAGGACGCAACATAAAGTGAAGGTAATAATTCTTCTAAACTTTAAAATTTTCACCTATTGTACTCAAATCAAAGATTAATAAATCAAAGTCATCTTCAATTTATGTCATAAATGTCAAACTTAAAATTTTTTATTATTTTGACAACGATCCTATGCCATGGATCGAAACGTTAATCAAGACGATTTTAAAAACTCTGAGTAATTTAATTCCTACAGAAGATTAAGAAAAATACAAACAAACTACAACAAACATACAAGGAGTATTTAATTGAATTAATTACTGTTAACCCTTAAACGAGGATATAGCTTGTTATTAATAAATTGAACGTTGTGTAACGTTCCGTTGTACTTATTGTATAACTTCGAATTTTTGTGGACATAAAACATCGGACGGCTCCGTATCGTAGTGGTATGTGTGACTACTTCGCTCAAGGTCCCGGGTTCGAATCCCGACTCGGTCCACTTGAAAAATGTTAGGCGAGCATTTTTCACAAAAATACACCCTCGTTTGGATGAGAGGTTAAATGGAGATCCCGTGTGTGAGTGTTGTCACGCACGTTAAAGATCCCTACCTTGCTTGGAACAGCAAGGGTTCGGCAAAATTTCAAATTTTCTAGGCAAAAAAAACTCGCTTCCTAGCCAATGTAGTAACTTCGGGTGGAGCATTGCAAAAATCACTTGTAAGGCCATAAAAAATGTTAGGCGAGCATTTTACACAAAAATACGCCCTTGTACGGATGGGGGGTAATATGGAGGTTCCGTGTGTGAGTGTTGTCACGCAGGTTAAAGATTTTTAACTTGCTTGGAACAGCAAGAGTTCGGCAAAATTAAAAATTTTTTCAGGTAAAAAACTCGCTTCCTAGCCAATGTAGTACCTTCGGGAGGAGCATTAGAAAAATCACATGTAGGGGCCATAAGACATCACTCTTTAAAGTTATAATTAAATACAAGGTATTTTACAACTCCTTGGAAGTACTCGTGCAGAGTCATACATACATGTTATGAATGATTGTATTAAAGAACATGAACTTAAAAACTGTTTAAATAAATTTATATGTTTCGGTTTAATTCAAGTATTGATTATCTGGTTTGGTATTAAAATATAGTGCTACTCAGTGGTTAATCAGAATTCGTGGAACAGTTATCTAGGTTACCAGCGCTTCTTGTCCTGGCGCCCATTCATCGAGTAGCTCTACCAAGGCCTCAGATACATAAAGCTGAAACCTACCTCAATTATCGAAATGCATGCAAATTCCTTACCCTGAGCTACCCCGGAGTTTTAAGAAGTCATCGAGCTACGAAGTTACACTGTAATTGGTTGACAAACAGTTAATAATAAAAAGAAAACTTTCCGTAAGTTAATACGTCTAACCGTGGAATCCAATCCAGGGTTCTTGCATGAAAGGGCGTCGAGAGCCGATTTTGTTTTAGTACAAACAAATGCAAACTTAAAGGCGCCACTGCGTTTAAATTTCCAATACCAAAAGTTCCAGGAAACGCAGAAACCCATGTGTTTCAAAAAACTTAATCACTATAATAAAAAATAACTGACCCGTTAATCTTTTCTATTTCAAACCTGTAAGAAAGAGTTTATTATTAATCAAAAATAAGGCCACCGTTTATGGTTCTCTACCTAAACACAAATACGTACAAAATAATTCTTGGGAAACTAAAGAAAATAACTCAGATGTTAACTTAAGTTTCATGTATTCATCAAAATTAAGTTTCGCAAGTCTAAGGTAATGTAAGAAGTTTAATTCAATACCTCAAAATTTTTGATAGTTATTCAATAATTAAATCTATTCAAGTAATACCGATTAATAATTTACTTCATGAAAGAGCAAAATTTAGAGTTATTTGTTTTGTTCGCTTTCTCAGATCTGTTCAAAGATTACATATGTTTCTTAAAAATATAAAAATTCAAAGCATAATTATTCAACTAATTGTTTTACAAATGTTCTAGAGATTCTGCTTATTTTTAAAGCACAAACAAAGCAAAGTCATATTGAAACAGAATTTTATCTAATGTGTTGTTTAAACTAGTATTTTAAACTGACAAGCAAACTAATATCACGCTAGAAAAATTAGGCCAGTATTAGAATTCTTACAAATGTTCTAACAAAAATTGTTTTTAATAACAAAAATTACAAGTTCATAAACTTCATTAAGCGTGTTATAAACGTCCTATCTGTTCGAAATTTTACAAAACATTATTTATGATATCTCAAAACTTTTGCAATTCAGCAAACACAACAAATAATCTTGGTACACAATTTAAAGCAAACACTGACACTTACCCCAGGTATAGCAAAATGTTAAAACTTTCATTTTAAGTAGTTACCCTAGGTTAAAACGAGTTTTTCTTTATGACATGGAAAATTCCTTCATCTAAGAGTAACTATTTGTTTGAAATAGACAAGGCAAAGCTCTTTCTCAAATATCTTCATTATAAAGGAATGCAAAATTTCATACTGTTAAAGTCAAACGATTCAAAGTTGATCAAAGTTATCAAATAAGTTGCACTAATAACAAGAACAAACAGTTTTTGTAAAAAAAGCAGGTTACATATAGTTTAGCTCTGGTTGGAGAAAGTACCGAAAACCTCGACTGTAGCAACAAAAATGCATGCCGACTAACTCGGTGAGACGGGTGGTGTAAGTGTTTAAAGAGGGTCCTGGAATGCTATTGTGTGTGAAACATGTCTTAATCAGGAAGTGTCTTGGACGCCACCTAATTTTGCAGGGTTTCTAGGAAATGCCTCAGAAAGAACAACAAGAAGGAGTCACAACTTGAGGTTAGAAGAGTGATTCTAGCTAAAATTGCTATGAATAATCATTAAATACACTATTGTTAGAATAAATATAAAACAAACGCTATCCATAAGAACACTAATGTGCCCACCTATTGAAAACTGTTAGCTGAAAGGAAGGCTTCTCAAGTCAATGCTAAATGACCTAAATTTTAATCACGCCTCTAGGTAGTTGTCAAATAGTTTATTATTACAAAACTGGAACTATTGCCTTTATACGAGTTACGAAAAACACTAATAAAAAACTATTACAAGTACATGATAGACATTCTTAGTCAAATATTGAAAATCAGAAATATGAAAAAGTAGTTAAATTAATGGAAAATATTTTTGACGAATAAAGCCACTACATAAATCCTAAACTTAATAACAATAACGTATTGGAGGATACAATTATAAATTTCATGCAATTATTTGAAAATGCTTATTCCATTACAATTTTTTTAGGATACAGTTTTAGAGGTATTTATAAATATCTGATGAGTGATTTTTGTCAGTAAATTTATCGGACACCATTAAAAGCCTATAGCCTTTTTACTTATTATGGGATTTTATTTTACGAGAATTTCCAGTAAGAGAATAGAGCCCACGGCAAGTTCTGATGGAAAATGGCCCAAAGTTGTGGAAATCTCAAAGGCAAAGCGGCTAGTCGAACTATATGCTCTGGGTGGAACATGAGCTGTGGGTCGGGGTTGAATTGCGACCAAAAATATGAAGAATAAGGCGCCACCGTATTTTTCTATACAGAGAAGACCTTACTTAAGTCCCTTGTACAAGGCGAATGCGGAAACCTTTATTCTATAACCGCTATACAATTTATTAAAGACAACATAATCCCTAAAGTTTCTTACCTTATGGCTCGACTTTGACCTTAGTACTTCACTGCTTCACCTGTGAACAGATTAAACAAAGAATAGCACTGTTTGTGCGTTTATACTCAAAATTTTTAAAATTCAATTCGAATCATCTTTCATTCATTCTAATTAAAAAGAATAGTTTTGTTCAAAAATAAAAATCTATTCCTCTTGTATTCAATTAACGTGCTTTTTTTACAAAATATCCTTTCATTTATTATATATCTTTGATTAAATTAATTTGTGAAAATTATTTACAAAGGCACTGGATATAATCAGTACCGTTCAAGTTAAATGTGGTTATTCCTGTAAGAAATATCTAGCTAAGTTTTATTAACAAATTGATTAAGCATAAAGTTGCTTTCTAAACTGTTACTGACTGATAACAAAAATGTTGGTTTGGGTAGATCTATCATAACCTCACAATAAATAATTCCAGTTAGTTATTAATGAAATAGTAAATATAGAAGTTTAATTTCTAATTTTCTTAAATAGAAGAATTTACTTTCTTTATCACATAATGACATCTTCCGTAGTTTTAGTGAATTAATAAAAGATTTAGAAAAGTAAAATTTACAGATTCCTATTGCTTAATATCGAAAAATATATTTATAGTCTGTCCTTGACCTATTTTGAAGTTTAAATAACTTGATTAAACAAAAAATTATCTATCTGCTATGTCCATAATTCAGCTAACATACGAAAACAAATTTCTACATACCAGATGTCCGTCTGACAGAAAAATACCTGCCAGATCCACACTCGAACAAAGCGTAAATTCCTATATTTTCTTCTTGTGCATTTAATTAAAATTACGTTAAACCAGGCTCCTGTTAACTAAAGGTTGTATGTTTTTTCCAAGCTAAACATTATTTCCAATTTTCACATTATTACCAAGCTGCATGTTAATTAAAGTTGCTTTACGTATAAATTAAAACTACAAATATTATCAAACGTTGCATGTTAATTTAAAGTTGCACTGAAAATCTTTACTTAATATGGTTACAGAATCAACTTTTACTTACTGTTACCACGGCCCTTCAACCAAAAAAAATTCTCGTCATCTACGAGCTGTTCCAGCAAGTGGACAATACAAAAATGCTTTTCGGAGATGACATTCTCTCCTAAAACAACTTAAATCGCACGTGCTTCCAACACGAAAAAACTGCAAAAACCATTGTCCTCGGATTCAAGGAACAATTCGACTTGCTTTCACCACAGCTGTATTGGAAGTGTCTAGGTCAAGCGAGTTACCGCTCGGGAACAAGATTACCTTACAATTTCTTAACAGATGGAGCTCTAGGAATGATACTAAATGAAAAGTTTATTTTGTCACCGTGTAAATTAAATTTTAATTTGAATTGAATGCTAATATTTTATTGGGCAATAGGTAATATTTATTTAGTGGATTGTGTAGCATTATTATGCATTATATTGTTTATTATTAAATAAATAGATTAATTATATGAACACATCTAGATAGGAAATAAAATCGTTACAAGCCTTCATCTCTAAAGACTTCAAAACTAGTTGTTCTCAACATGATTATGTTCAACTTAAAGTTGTTGACTTGGAAACTAAGATGCCCCTTATATTAGAAACAACCAAATTTACGGAAAGGTTGAACAGAACAAGAGAAAATGACCTTTTTATTTTCCGTGTCAGCACAATTTGAACGTGAACTAATTTTAACGCCCACACGATGAGGTAATAGGCATCAACATGATACATTATTAATCAAAACAAATGAATCATAAAACTGTAATACCTTGAGTACAAAATAACAATAAAGATAACATTTTAACCTTTAAAACCCCATAATGAATTCGATAACGTTTGAATTTGAACAATATATGATACAGCAATAATTCTTTCCTAGATCAGAAATGCATGTAATCTAACAATTGGATTCCTTAAAGGAAATAATCAAACACTATTGGTAGCATTTACTAATACAGAAACTATTAAAATAAAATATGATTACAAACATTTCAAAGGAAAGCAACCAGGTATGATGTATAAATATCAATCAATCACTTGCTTTTAGCACTCAATTTTCCAAAATGTCATCGAGAAAATTCAGAGCTGAACCAATGTCTTCTCAAAACTGCCAATAGTGTAAAACATTTAATTCGTGAAGGCGTTGAGGAAATTGGAATGCCACCGATGAAAAAATACACAATACCATATATTAAAATGTTGCAATATGATCCTACTTATATAAATGTTACACTTACCAACTTTACTTTTGACCATTTAGATACGTACGACTTTCAAGAAATAAGGTAAGTATGTTACGTGAATCAATTTGAGTACAATTTCCAAATTATTTTAGTTACGACCCAAAAACGTTCACATTTTTTGGAAAAATTAAGTTTGGAAGAATATACGCTGCAGGTAGATTACAAGTGGATGCAATTTTGTTATCTACAGATATTATTGGAAATGGAAAATTAAAAGGATTGATAGGTAATATCTATTGGTTTAGTTAATCTTTCTAGTGGCGTTTTTAGGTCCAAGTATCATAACCCTTGCAATTACTGGCAAATTAATTAAAAAAGAAGAAATATATTATTCTCCACTAGACTGTAATGTCAAATTGGCATCTGAGGGCTTTGACTTTGACATCGTTGGCCTCGTAGATCCCGGTCTTGGTTGGTATAATTCTGTCATGCACCATTATTAAGGAATCAATTTTTAGATACAACCGTCAATGAATTTCTTAATGTTAATTCAAAGGATATCCTTAAATTGGCCTCGCCTATACTTGATAAAGCACTTGGAAAATTATTTTTGAGATATATTACATTTCTGACTTCCAATATCTCTTACGATAAACTATTACCACTTTAGACGTGATTTATTAATGCAACCATAAATGACTCTTATTGTATTTTACTTCTCTGTAAGTCGAAACTACATCTTTATATTTTTTAATTGAACGTGAAAAATACAAATGAAAATGTAATTTAATACTTTCACATCTCTTTTGTTCTTTGTACAGGAATAAGGGATTTTTGTTATTTTTCAGACAAACTGTTACCCTATATCAAAGTGCACGTGGTGGAAATAGAACAAATTGCTACGTACGTTGACGTAACATAAAAAAAAGGAAAAAAAAAGAAAGAGAAAGAAAGTAAGTCCGGGCTCAATCGGTAAGCGGGCGGGATCTTATACCTATAACTAAATTACAAAGGAACCTAAAATAAATAGAGAAAAAAAATATATACACTCACTCATTCACACTCAGAACAAAACATACAACGGAAAAGAAAGAACTTATAATTAGAAAAAAAAATATTTATACAACACAGTAAAAAGAAATTATTCAAGGAAAATGGCGAGCTGTAGTTTCTAGGCAGCTACCCCCTGACAGTAATTAGAACAAAAAGAAAGAACCAAACGCAACCCTAAAAACCACAGCTCTAGAATATCGTAAATATACACTTAAACTAAATTTACAAGCATAATAGCAACATTTTCAATTGTGCCAGCAAGTCTTTAAACAATTTTTTTTTTAATAAGTAGTAAGTTTTTTTTAGTTATTTAAAACAAATAGTAAAGTATTCATCCAAAAAATAGAAAGCAGTAAGTACCAAAATAGTTCAGTAATTTTTGTAAAGAATTAAATTTAGAAATGCCATAGTTGAACGGTACAATCACAGGCGTTCTGGTTCCGAAGTAAGAAGCGGATACAAAGAGAAAAAAAGAACTCACCCTCGAGTTACTGACATCGGGGTGGAGGCTGTCGCTGGTCCACGTCAGCGAGTGGGTAGGCCTACGCCCAGGCAGAACGCATTTGACCTCCCATTACCAGAGGAAACGACAGCTCAAGGGATTAACGTGTCCCCCGCAGGAAGCACGCTAAATAATGCGTGCCGGAAATTCGCATCAAGAAAACGAACGAAACAAAACAACGTGTTTTCTAATCGCTAACCGAACAGCAAAATGAATTGTTACATTTGTTAAAGCACCAAAGCAAGGAAGTAAACCAGGAAAACCTTAATTTTATTAAAATAAATTCCCCGAATTCTTTAAAAAGGGAAAACGCACCAGCATTTAATTATTAAAATACTTGGAAAGTCGCCTATCTAATTAAGGCGTAAATTCCACGGGACGAAATTCTTAGAAAGGATATTTATTTTTCTAATGAAGCACAAAGATTTATCAACTAACATAGATAGGATATTTATTATTAATTACCATACAAATTTTAATACACGAAAGGGTTATTTTTTAATTAACGGAATTAATTTTTGTGTTGAACGCCAAAGGAATTTAAGATAAAAATTATTGTATATAACTAATTAATGATTTACGAAAATGAACGTAACAAAATGCCTAAAAACACCGGAACGTTCCGACAAGAAATTTAACTCGTCGCTTTGGTGGTGAACGCTCGTAATCCACAAAAAGTGTAAAATTGAGTTAGGACTGTTTACAAACACTAAAAAGCATAAAGTTTGATTCCTAAAAGTATCCTAACCCACAACCTTTTAAAATTCTTAGAACACAGTATTTGCTAATAGACGTAACCCACCTTTTATTATAGTGAAAAAACATAAGCAGCTTAGCACTTTTAGCAACTGAGTTTTTAAGGGGTATGGTCCTAAAATATTATAGACGTGAATAGCACTAATCCACATATTCTACCTTCTTGCGTTGGATCGCTCTATTATTAGTTTTCGTGTGTTTTGGTAATAATAGTGCACACATTTGATTAGTGTCTGTGATTTTTGTTTGTAAAAATGTCATCAGGGGGTAGACTACTAGTGCAAAGAGCATTGGAAATGATATTAAATGATGAGGAAAAGTATGAGCAGCCTGACAAGTTCTTAAAAGAATCGGATAACCAAGAAATAGAATATACTTTACTATCACCGGTTCGTTTTGGTAAGTTTGAGGTTAACAGATTTACCTAGGTAGTGGTTAGTGCGTAGTGCGACCTGAATTTAAAGCATACTTCCTATATGTAGAGTCGCATTGAAGTTATTTAGAAAAATTGTATTATTACATCAATCCACTTCATTGAGTTTAATATTGCCTATGTGTAATTAGAGATTACAAGAGATTTATTTATACATTAGTAGTATTATTATACAATACTTTTAAGGATATTTTTTTAATATCAAAATGTATGTAAATTTTAGATGAAATGCCAGTTACTGCTGAAGATTGTGGGCAACAATCTCCTAATAGACAATTGTCACCTACGGTTGAAAGTAAAGTTGTAAAAAAAATTAATTTTACACGTACGCAGTCGCATGCCGTTAATTAATAATGATGTCAGGAATATCGTTTGTAAGTCCGACCATAGGCATGCAACTGCGTACGTGTTTTTCGTCTTTAGCAATCGCCTGTTTTTTTTTATTTAATTTGTTTAATTATTTATATGTAATCACTTTTAGTCGGAGAACAGGTCAATGATTTTCTGGAACTTGGTACAGTTAATGCATTCAATGATTATCATCCAGAATTTTTTAAGAGCCAACTGTCGCCACCGGTTGAAAGTAAGTTTGTTTTTTCTAGTTTTTGCAAAAAATATGGTATACAATATTTTTAATTTTTAGTGCGAAAACAAAGCAATGAGTTGCCATTGCTGAGGAAAGATAGTTTTTCAACTAATAACGAGGATGCATCATCAAGTAGTTCGGAACTGTTAATAAATGTCAGAAGAAGGCTTTTGGAAAGAAACAATGACATACCTATTTTGGATGCCGCCAAAACTGCTGA
The DNA here is from genome assembly GCA_036346225.1 of Platerodrilus igneus. Taxonomy (NCBI): domain Eukaryota; kingdom Metazoa; phylum Arthropoda; class Insecta; order Coleoptera; family Lycidae; genus Platerodrilus; species Platerodrilus igneus. The sequence goes on along the minus strand of JARFIW010000266.1, from coordinate 1,827,785 downwards.
GAAGAAAATAATAACAAGAAAACGAAAACGAGAGCCATCAAAATAGACAAGAAATGTACAAAGAACATTAAGAATGGAAGGAAAAGTGTATCAGACACAGAAAGGAAGACTTAGAGAGGCGAAAACTGTAGCAGAGGTAGAATGTAGTTGTCATTACAAGTGTAATGACTTTTTTTCCAATGAAACGTGACATCAGATTTTTAACGAATTTTATGATATAAAAAGAAAAGAGTTAAGGTGGAACTTTATTGCTAGACATGTTTGGCGAATTCCAAAGAAACGTTCATATGTTGCAAAAAAAGACGGTAGTCGCAGACAGCATACTTTGGTTTATAAAATTACAGTACGACATACAGAACATCAAGTTTGTCAAAAGTTCTTTCTCAAAACTCTACAAATTTCAAGTCCTTACAGTACTGGATAAAAGCTCAGCACTTGGAGTCGTTAAACCAGATCAAAGGGGCAGGAAACCACCGCAAAAGAAGACTGAAGCAACAAAAAACATCATAATTGCTCATATTAAATCTTTACCATTAATTGCTTCACATTACTGTAGGAGCACTACAAAGAGGGAATATCTACCCACAGAATTATCTGAAAATAGATTATATTTGGATTATAAAGATTATTGTGCAGAGCTTGGAGTAGCACCCGAGAAAGCTAGCTTTTATAAACACATTTTCACTTCAGAGTTTAATATTGGTGTTCACCGGCCTAAGAAGGACCAATGTGATTATTGTGTCGAGTTTCAAAATAAAAATAATCATAAAAAGCTAAACATACAAAATGATATGAATGCCCACTTAGCTAGAAAAATAGAGACCAGAGAAGCATAACAAGTCGACAAAAATATAGCAAGTCGTTTGTATATTTTGCAGTAGATATGGAAAAACTTCTTCTAACACCATTACAAGTAGGAAAGCTATACTATACCCAAAAACTAAAAACTTTTAACTTCACCGTGTACAATTTGCAGACTGCCCTAGCTGATAACTTTATGTGGCATGAGGGTGTTGGCACCAAAGGTTCATCAGAAATTGCAACCTGTATGTGGAAATGTATAAGTGGTCTTGGGGCTGAAGTAAAGGAAGTGACATTCTATGCTGACACAGTATCGGGGCAAAATCGTAACTGCATTAATGCTGCCATGTTTTTACAAGCTACCGATTGAAATTATAAACCAAAAATAAATGGAGTCGGGACACTTTGAAATGAAGTTCGACAGTGTCCATTCTGCTATTGAAAACCGTGGTAATAAACTAGATTTACACCCCAGAGGGTTGGTACACAGTAGCTCGAACTGCAAAAACAAAGCAACCATTTTACAATGTTATCGAAATGAACTATTCGGATTTCTTAAATTTCAAACTGTTTTCCAAAATTGCGTTAACAAACAAAAACAAATGTGAAGATGGAGGTAATCTAAATTGGTTAAAAGTAAAATGGATTCAATATAGGAAAGAACAACCTAACAAAATCTTTTTTAAAGAACGTCTAAATGATTCCAAATTCCGTTCCATAGTAGTTAAAAAGACATCCTTAAGAAATAGTACATTGTACCTAAATGAAGTTATACCCAAATTGTACACTTCTAGGTTACCGATTGAAAAACGAAAAATGATGGGCCTGCGTAAACTTTGCGAATCTGACTCCATAAAGTCTACCTATCACGGATTTTATGAAGCACTAAGAACCACTGATAAAGTTCAAGTTGTTGATAATAAAATTCTTCTATATACTCAACGAAGTATATTCTTTCAATTTATTGAACCAACTATTACAAAGACAGGTCGTTATCAAGCACAAGCAAATTTATAATTGAACTTGAAAGATAACAAACAAGTATTCTAATACTATTGGTATTTTGCCTTTTGTACATGATATAATAACACCCCCACTTACAAAAAAGAACACAAAATACAATTAATTATTCATTGATATTAATAATACCCAACAGATTCGATAAACTATGGTGTTTTTCAGCTGTTAATCCTTTCGTAAGTAAATCAGCAGGCATCATATCAGAGGGTACATGCTTTAGCAAAATCAATTTGTTCGTAACTGCCTCGCGAACAAAGTGATGACTCATATCAATATGTTTGGAGCGCTTATGATATGAATGGTTATTTGACATGTTTATGGTGCTTCTATTATCACTAAAAAGCGTAATACAATGGTCATTTCCGGTGAGCTCAAAGAACAGATTTTTCAAATATATAGCTTCCTTGGTTGCCTCTGAAATTGCCATGTATTCCGCCTCCGTAGTCGAAAGTGCCACGGTCCTCTGTTTACTGCTCTCCCATGAAATCACCGAGCTGCAAAATTTGAATACGTAGCCTGTATATGATTTTCGGTCTATTGAACTACTGCCCCAATCGGCATCAGCAAAACCAACCAGCTCCGTGTTTTCCCTAGAGAACCTTAAACAGTACCCTTGAGTAGCTTTTAAATACTTAAGTATACGTTTTGCATATTTCCAGTGAACTTCAGTATGCGACTGATTGAATTGGCTTAAAAAACTTGCACTAAACGCAATGTCAGGCCTTGTAAGTACGGCTAAATACATTAAGCTCCCTATTAAATTCTGATAGGGTTCAGAATCAGTAGCATTCTGATCACCAGGTAAAAGCTTTAAATTAGTTTCAATTGGAGTCTTAACTAAATTACAATCTTTCATATTAAACGTTTCCAACAATTGATTAATGTAACGTCTTTGGCTTAAACGTAAGACCCCTTTCTTTTTGTTGTAACTAACATCAATTCCTAAACACTCTTTAATATCACCTAAATCTTTAATATCAAATTTACTACTTAGTTCCTCCTTTAAGAAATCACTTTTGGTACTATCATTTGAAAAAACGAAAAAATCATCCACATATACTGTAACGAATGTTAGTTTATCGTTAATTCGTTTAATGTACACACAAGGTTCATGCTTAGATTTTTTATATCCTAATTCTAACAAAACCGTGTTCATTCTGTCATTCCAACATTTGGAAGATTGTTTCAAACCATAAACAGCTTTATTAAGCTTTAACACTTTATTTGACTCTTTAAATGTAAAACCTTCAGGTATTTTCATGAAAATTTTTTCTTTTAAATAACCATTAAGAAATGCCGTTTTAACGTCGTAATGCTTAATGTCTAAATTTAATTTTACAGCTAGAGCAAATAACAATCTTAAAGTCGAATATCTAACTACAGGTGAAAAAGTTTCCGTATAATCAAGACCTGGCTTCTGACTGAAACCCTTAACAACTAATCGCGCACGATATTTAATCTCACCAACACTATTTATCTTTTTCTTGAACACCCACTTACAACCTACTACGGTAAAATTTTCTTCAATGTCGGCAAGCTCCCAAGCGTTGTTCTTCTCAAGCGACTTCAATTCTTCTTCAATAGCGTCGTTTCAGAGTGCAGCGTCCGGCCTTGACAAAGCATCTGAAACACTAATCGGATCACTCAATATGACTTCGGTCGCTTTGCTAACATAAGATACCGAATCGCTTTTAATGACAGGTTTGTGGGTTCTTTGAGTCCTTCGTAACGGTGCTTGAGGCAAGTTTACATTTATTGACGGTTCATAGTCACTATCGTCATCACTGCTAAAATCTATAGTGTTTTCCTCTCCTGTACTTAGGTTTCCAGTTTCAGTAGCGGTAGGTACTTCCCCCACTGAAACTGATGTCGACTCTTCAAACTCACAATCTATAACAATACTTTTTTCTTTAGTATTTTCCATTACAGTCACTTCTCGACTGATTATAATTTTTTGTGTGTTTGGGTTGTATAACCTATAACCCTTGACGTGGTCCGCATAACCTACTAAGATGCGCTTTACAGCTTTAACGTCCCATTTCTGCCTATTTGCTTTAAGAACATGCACGAACGCCGGGCTACCAAATACCCGTAAATGCCCCACTTCTGGCTTTTTACCCGTCCATATTTCAAAAGGGGTTTTTAAATGCCTGAGGCCACAGAGCGATTTTTTAAATAGCATGCGGTGTTGCATGCTTCTGCCCAAAAACATTTACTAAGTTTTTGTTCAAAAAGCAAACATCTAGCCTTTTCAACAATGGTGCGGTTAAACCTTTCAGCCATCTCGTTTTGTTCTGGTGTATAACTATTAGTCGTTTGGTGAATAATCCCATGTTCCTTTAAAAAATTCTCAAAAGCTAAGCTACAGAATTCACCACCGATATCAGTTCTAAGAATCTTAATTTGCTTGCTAGTTTGTTTTTCCACTAATTTTTTATAAACCGTAAACTTTTCAAAAACTTCAGCTTTGGTTTTCAAAAAATAAAATGACACATCCTACTATAATCATCGATAAATGTCACAAAATATTTGGATCCGGCTGTGGAATTCTTTTCCGTTGGACCGCAAATGTCACTGTAAATAATTTTCAGCAAATCAGTAGCTCTACTGCCCTTATCTGGAAACGGTAAGCGTGTTTGCTTCGCTTCACAACATACTTCACAATTAGTTGTTAGATCTTTTGGAGATCCTTTGTAAACTAATCCGTTTACAATCGTGGTCATTTTTTTTAAATAACTTGCATTTATATGACCCAAACGCCTGTGCCAAAATCAGCTTGTAATATCAGGTGCTACTAAAAATGCACCTTGCTTGCTTACATCTATTTTATATACATTATTTACTAAATGGGCCGTTCCCACTAATAGATTATTGCTATTATAAATTTTACAACCAGTTTTATTAAAAAGAACTTTGTTACCATTGTTGATAAGTTGGCCTACAGATAATAAATTTGTAGTAAGACCAGGGACATATTGCACATTCTTTAAAATGATATTAAGCGGTTTTTCCTTTATCATAGTTTTTAGTGCGATATCACCAGCGCATTAGTAGTACATTTAGTTACGAATCACCCCCTCATTTCCTCCCAAAACCCTCATTTCCTCCCAAATTTACATGTAAATTCCCATAAGGAGGAAATGAGGGAGTGGAATCTCCACCTTGCTCCGCCTGACTCCGCCTTGCTCTCCTCCTTGCTCGGACACCCCCAACCATTTTGATTACGTCACACCCGCATTCTTTCCACCCGCGAGATAAATCTTTCTCCGCATTTCCACCCACGAGATAAACCTATCTTGTTTGGTATCAATTAATATTAGATTTTTCTCGGCTACCCGAATCTTTAGGAATTTTTTAGATTGCACCATCCCCAAGGGAGCTACCCCAATTTTAAGATTTCTTACCTGTAGCGACTTTTGAGCGTTCTTATAAATTTTTTTATACATGCGATACATCTTGTTAGTCTAGAATTTTACGCACATCCAGAATTTGTAAACAGATTTGATATAGGACCACGCCCTGCAAAGTTATACCCCTTTAAAGTCCGGAACCTCTAAATTTTGCTCTTTGCTCTATAAGCAAACCTAACAAATAGTTTTCTTTGTCTAGCCATAGCATCTTTCGAGATAAACCTATCTTGTTTGGTATCAATTAATATTAGAATTTTCCCAGCTACCCAAATTTCTAGGAATTTTTTAGATTGCACCATCCCTAAGGGAGCTACCCCAATTTTAAGATTTTGTACCAGATCAATTCCTAATCACCTCCCCTTTTTAATATCTACAGTCCTTTAACCAATACAAAGAAATAAGCACACAAAATTTTAATAATTTATATTATCCGATTTACAGTTTAATAAACTTATAGAATGCAATTTTACAAAGTATAACATTATTTCCTGTGTGTAGTCGAATCCAAGTAGTTCAACCTGCAACAAAAAAAAATTAATGTGTTGTTTAAAAAGAGAGGAAACGTGTTTTCGGTCAATAAGACATATTATCGTTAACCTAACAATATGAGAATAATGTAAATACATTACAATGTAATGTGTTTTTAATATGTGAATGGAAAGGTCGACTTTGACGTAATCATCGCGTTGTTAATAATTAAGAAAGCTGTATATAATTTCTTTTCCAAACAAATGCGGTTATTACAATAGGAAAGTACGCTAAATGCAAGTCAATTAACAGCAATTTAATAGTGTTTACTGACCTACCTTAATTGTTTGTACAAGGAAACACAATAAAATATATACAAATATAGTAAGATGTTGGTTGTTTCGTACAAGACCATTTAACAGCTAGTGGAGCTGAACGTTTACTGCTTAATGACATACCGTGCTGTTTTTCCTTGTGTTGCTGTAAGCTATTCTTGTAAAAGCGATACTGCAAGACCCAGAGTTTAAGTACTTTGCTGCCGACGGATGTATAAGCTTAACCGTGGACGATGTTACACCACGACATTTGTTCTGGTGCCGTTTGAGAGCATCCCTCCTGGTAAAGTAGACGTGACAGGGCTCGCATTTAAAAACGTTTAGTACAAAACAAAATTCGCACTATAGCACTTTGGTTAAACTTGTAATCGAACTAACTAAAAAGCTTACTCGAGCGTATCTGATTTATGTTCCTTATAGAATGCATACCGAAGGTTTCCGAAGACGACCGAACGATGTTGAGGATTCAGCGGGGAACTAAACGATGTCATAATCCTCGCTGCTCGTCCAATACATTTAGCGCCAATGCATACACCTGGTTCGCTTCGTCGATGGTGCGAATGCCGTTAGTAGAAACACCGGAAAACGTCTTCCATGTTATACGGATCGCGTGCATATTAAAAATCCAAAAGGGAGGTAGCACACGCACACAAATTGTGTGCAAGTCGTGCTGTAGAAGATGCAATGCTACTATAACCAAAAACACTTTAAACCATTACTAAGGAAATACCAACTTGTTGTCTACAGGATACTTACTAATAAAGCAATTTAATTTTAAATAACTTCTACGTCATATTTTAGGAAATGGAGGGCTTGAATATTTTCTAATTGAATCACCAAGCGAAAGTATATGCTTAGCGGTATTAAAATTAACCATTAATTTTCAATTTTTACGACCGTGGTTAATTATAGATTAAAATTTAATTTGTGCACGTTCGAGCTTCTCGTAAACTAACATATTTTATAGCAACAATGCGCTGTATAATACATGCATACCCCTTCGCCGCGCTACTGCTATTCTTGTAATTGCTAGAAAAAGTCACTCTCCTTTTTACTGTTAGGACCGATGCAAAGCACCAATTTTTTTATACTTTCTATAGCACATCGCGCGCTTTTTCGTATGATAATTAAATTTTGCTTCTGTAGGCTTTTACACTTTCGCATAGCGGTCGATCGCACGTAATGATTTCTAGAACCGGTAAGTACTTGATATCGTCCAAATAGAGAATTAGATGCTCGATGTCTGTCAACTTCCAATTCCCTCGTAAAAGGTAGAAAAAACTCAGTCAATCATCCATCTAACTTAAACTTCAACCCGCTCCTGTTCTGATAATTTACAAACATTTTTCAAACGATAATGGGCCGAGAATTTTTAAACCTCCGAGGGATCTTTAAGTGGTGATCAATTACACATCCGAGCTACACGTAAACTGACATATTTTGTAGCAACTGTATAATACATGCATACCCCTTCTCTGCGCTACTGCTATTCTTGTAATTGCTAGAAAAAGTCACTCTCTTTTTTATTGTTAGGACCGATGCAAAGCACCATTCCATACTTTCTTTATAAGTGTAGCATATCGGGCACTTTTTTGTCGGTTAATTAATTTTTGTTTATGTAAACCTTTACACTTTCGCTTATTTAAACATCTAATACGATCAATTAACCACTTTCGATTATTCTAACGGGGAACCACCATACATTCCGCCGCACCGTTCTTTTTGAATCTAACGATCCTATGGGCTTCCGCACACTAACACCTGACGTATCTTTCCTACTATTTGTTAAACAAAAACTACCGGTATCGCCATTGTGGGCGTAAACAGATGTTTGTGGATGTGTACGAGAATATGTAACCATATACATTAACCAATCTAAGCTATTTTATTTAGTCCACGAAAATTATTATTTTTCTAAACCATAATTAATAATCGCCTTTATAGCTTCCACATTTCGACCATTTCCCAATGACTGGTGCTGCGTACATGGAAACTTTAATTTCTTATTAGAGAGAATTCTTATTCTCCCACGCACTGCTGCGTAGCTGCATGCCCACCCCTTTGGAGGTATATGCTCGTTATAGGTTGTAAGACCCTCGGTTTTACTTAACTACAATTCGTGAGACCTCTTTAACCTTTTTAATCGTATCTTTCTCGCCTACAATACAGTAGGACTTAACATTACTACCAACAAATTCTAATACTGGACACCCATTAAATACGTCTTTAATTTTCCCTAGAACTTTTTTGTTGACAAGTGTTATATTGTATTTATTATACGCGGGGTAGTCACTCTTTTAAGATAAATATATTTTGTTTGGCATCAACTAATATTAAATTTTTCTAGGGACCCCAAATTTGTAAATAAATTTTAAATAGGTCCACCCCATACAAAGTTATGCCTTTTAAAGACTAATTTTTGCTCATCTTTATTTAACTCCATCTTTAAAACCCTTTTTTTCGCTAACCAAGACATATGCTTTAACCAACCGTTTCCCTAGAAATCTAAAACCGCAGTGTCCCGCGAACACCACGTGGAGGTAACACGTATACTCTGTCAACCGAGATAGAAGCAGGAAGGATTTGGAAGGTGGGAGAAGAACTTAAAAATTATGGAATTTAAAAACTAATATATACAATAGATTTACAAAATCTGTACAACTATCTTATATCTTTACGCCCCTACGCGTCGATTGTTGTACTATTAGGATATGATATACCTTTTGTCATCTTCCCTCGACAAACTAATTTTATTAATAAGCTGCGTATGCAAATCGTGTTTTTACTCCGGATACATACGCCGGCAAGTACTCCACACCAAATAAAGAATTGGATGCTTGGTGACTGTTAACATCCGCTTCCCTCGTGTACGCCCAGACACACCCCAACACATGGGCACCTCTGCGCATGCACACCCCTGCCCATGCGCGCCCCCCTGCGCGTGCGCACCCCTGCCCATGCGCACCCCTCTCTGCGTTACTGCTATTTCGGGGTAACGTCACAACCTTTTGTAAATAAAGAGCAATGTAATACTATTCTAAAAATTTTATTCTGACATTATACATAACAAAATTTAAAAAATGTAATGCCGAGCATGGACTCATTTAAACTTAATTTTAATACAAAGTTATACACAGAAGACAGTCCTTTCTTTATGTTTGTTTGGAGTGGTTTTAATTTTATTTAATTTTATTCGCAGCTTAAAATTTAAATCGAGACCCAAGTCTTCTATCTCCTTTTCTAACCAATAGTTTGATACATAAAGACCGTGTAGGTTTTCGAATTGTAAAATGTAGCAAAGTTTGCCCCTATATTTAAAGTCTTTGATTCCACCGACAACCAGATCCATTCCTTCGTCTAATTCCTGCAGCTTGTGACAATCTTTTAATTGCAGCTTTCCCACTATATCCTGCATACGTATCTTGTTAGCTTGATCGACTTCTTCTTGTCGGTATTGGAGGAAATCCTTTTTTTCCCACACACCGTTGTGTAGTTGCATATCCACCACTTTTGGGAATATATGGTTGTTATAGGTTGTAAGACCCTCGGTTTTAAATGATCCGAAAGGTTCTTTACTAGGCAAATATACAATGTTTAGCGGAACCCCTTTGCGTGTGGTGTACGCCAAGGTTACGAAACCCGCATTCCTTAGTTCGTCTTTGTTATCTGCCATTTTGATAAATACGTTTTTAGAATAACCTTTTAAAAAGTATACGGATTTAGTACCATCCTTTTCTGCAAGAACACCTACATAACTAAAAGAGTCTTTCTTACTAACCGCAAATGCATACAGGTTATACAACCCGGATGTATCTAAGTCAGTCCATCGACACATAAAATAATCTTTTAATTCTTCCTCATTTTCTCTAATAAGATGTTCTTTGTGTAACACATCTTTGTATTGTTCGCGTATTGTCGCAGTGTTTTTCATGTAGTTCAATTTTCGCCTTTTTGCATCCATTTCCTCTAATTCCAGTTGTCTTTTCCTTCCACTTACAGCGTATGGCATACATAATGGGGTAATTTCCTTTAGCGTAAACGGATAGAGTTTACTACCAATATTTGCGCGTTGTCGTACAACCTCTGGGCGAACGTTAGGTGTATTTATCAATCCCAATTCCGAAATGACTATTTATTTTGGAATTGTAGAATATGGTGTTGCAGATTGTGTAAAATATGTACTACCTGCTTTAATGTAGCACTTGTGTAAGATTTTTATTTTATCTTGGCTGTCTTCCTCCTCTACTATCTCCAAATAATTTACGGGTAAATAGTTAAAACTAAAAGTCGAAAGTACATACTTTATCAATGTTTCCCTTTCTTTTGGTTTTTCGGACAACTTAATTTGCAAGCCCGTCAATTTCTTTGTATTACCATTCCCCCAATACACGTACTGTAGTAGGTTATTATACACTAAACAGCATTTATTTTGTAGCTTGTCCGATAGCTTACTCCACATTTTGGCAAGTGGTACCGAGTACATTGGCGCCTTTAGGAAGTATAACTTACTATCTTCCAATAACGTTAAACAGTCTTTTAAGGGATTATACACCCGTTCCGCACTGACATAGCTTCCAATTGCACAGTTGTATATTGTCGCTTCCAATCGCGTAATACCATGTTCTTTGGCCAAAGTAAACGCAAATGTTTCCCTTAAACGTACATCTGGACAACGTAAAAAATCTAGTATATGATTGCCAAGTTGTTTATTAACACCAGGACTTGTTATCTGACACACAAATTTGTTGTATATCTTAATTCTTGCATTGGTTGTTAGCCATGTTAAACAATCAATTCCCACAGTTTTATCGTTGTCAACTATAATATTACACTTTTCTTCGTATTCGCCCTTATAGCAAAAGTTATGGTTTGTAGTTAAATAATTACACATCTCCATCTTGCTAAATATACCCGCAAAATCTTGGGTTACATCCATGTCAAAAAAATAGAAATAATCTTTTTCGAGTTCGTCTAATATATCTGGTAGTTCCTCCAATAAAGTTTCCAACTTAACATCTGCTAGTTCCACTTTGTATGGAACACATATAGGATTTTGGAATTTTTTATTAATGCATTCGAGGTCTTCTTTTCCGATAATTTCTTTTACTCTCTGGCCCATCTTGTTAGTGCTTTCCAGAGAAAATGGAAGCTTAGCTTTAACACCATGCCTAGCGGAAACAAATCGGTCAAACTTTCTTCGTAGATAGCTGTTAAATGCACCACTAATTTCTTTTTTTAGGATAAACATCCTTTTGCTTGCAGAGGTTTGTTCGGCGCCAGAAAAGTCGCAAATTTTAACCAACATTATATTGTCACAAAATGGTTCTGTAATTGGTGTGTGTAGTCCACCAGTCAGCATCTGCTCGCCTTCGACATAACAAATATTACCAATATCTGTTACCAGATTATTGTTGCACATATTTTCTGTCAACAGCCATAATCCAAATCGCTCATTTGTCGGTTTCACTTTATTCCCAAGAAGTTGAGAAACGTTAATCACCTTTGAGACGCTCATGTTTACCGTTCTAGCTACTATCGAATACTAAATTGAATACGAAAAAATTGTTCTCTTATGTATTCTACAGAGTTGGGGCGTATATTGCCGAAGATAGTCGAATACGTTGTCATCCGACCTAAGCCGACAGGGATGCGCATCGACATATATCCGGATATATGTAGGATGTTAAGTTAGGGTGAAATTACCCCATAGGGTGAAATTGCCCCATGACCACATGACCATATGACCACATGACCACATGACCATATGACCACATGACCATATGGCCTAATTGCTTTTAATGAGTTTTCTCATTAAAAACCTATTAGCACTAATTGCTTTTAAATGAGTTTTTCCATTTGTTGGTAGTAATGGTAGTAATGTTAAGTCCTACTGTATTGTAGGCGAGAAAGATACGATTAAAAAGATTAAAGAGGTCTCACGAATTGTAGTTAAGTAAAACCGAGGGTCTTTCAACCTATAACGAGCATATACCTCCAAAGGGGTGGGCATGCAGCTACGCAGCAGTGCGTGGGAGAATAAGAATTCTCTCTAATAAGAAATTAAAGTTTCCATGTACGCAGCACCAGTCATTGGGAAATGGTCGAAATGTGGAAGCTATAAAGGCGATTATTAATTATGGTTTAGAAAAATAATAATTTTCGTGGACTAAATAAAATAGCTTAGACTGGTTAATGTATATGGTTACATATTCTCGTACACATCCACAAACATCTGTTTACGCCCACAATGGCGATACCGGTAGTTTTTGTTTAACAAATAGTAGGAAAGATACGTCAGGTGTTAGTGTGCGGAAGCCCATAGGATCGTTGGATTCAAAAAGAACGGTGCGGCGGAATGTATGGTGGTTCCCCGTTAGAATAATCGAAAGTGGTTAATTGATCGTATTAGATGTTTAAATAAGCGAAAGTGTAAAGGTCTAACATTTTTCAAGTCAGGATTTGAATTCGGGGCCTTTGGCATAGTAGTCACACGCATACCAACTACGCCACGAAGCCGCCTATATCCGTTTACCTTACATGTGATTTTTCAATGCTCCACCCGAAGATACTACATTGGCGAGGAGGCGAGTTTTTTGTTGCATGGAAATTTAGAATTTTGACGAACCCTTGCCGTTCCAGGCAAGGTAGGGATCCTTAACGTGCATGACAACACTCATACACGGGACCTGTTTACCGCATATATTTTAGATTTGCTGAATTTACCAAGTTTGTCGAACAAATACAACGGACAAAACCATGCTGCGTCTGACTTTTTGCATGGACTTTATACGCGACAACAAAAGATGAACTTCCAGTCACATACATCAGTTTTTACAGTTTTTGATCAAAAAGACTTATTTGTCGAACGAAACGGTGTCACAAAATGCAGTCTTTGGGTATCTTTAAAGTTGAATACCTAAATAAAAGAAATTCGGAATAATCAGAAAGATTGAAGTGAGTTATGGGGATAGACGGATATTACATAACTTATACAAAGAGCAAGCACTGGTAAAAGAATTAGAGTAGAAACGTAGGAAAGTTCTTGTGGTTTTCTAGACAATATGGAAAACTCTTGTAGTTTTCTACAATGCTAGTATCACAGAGTGGTTTGATGCAATGAATAAGAAACGATGTAAATTACTCTATTAAATATGAAAAACATTAAATTATGACATACAAGTTTTATAATACTGCAACTGACATATGTAAAATCAACAACATTTTTTTAGCAACTAAGCAACATAACCAAAGTAGAAAAACGCACCCTGCAAAGGTTTAAATAAACAATTATTTTCAACACTTCCCCTAATTGTTTAGTTTTTATATCGTTAAAGCAATCCGTGAAGATTGTTAACTTGAACCAAACGACAACGTTCCAACCCTTTCGTTAACCCGTCTGCGGCTTGATTTTTTGTTTCCACATATGATACTTTAAGTTGACCGTCTTGAACCTTTTTGCGGACAAAGAAATAACGAATTTCAATATGTTTTGTACTGCGGTGCAGCTCTGGGTTCTTGATAACTTGAATTGCACTTTGGTTATCGATATTAATAACAGGAACTTCATCATAATTGACTAACTCGAAGAAAAGACGCTTGATCCACATGGCATGTTTAGCAGCTTTACAACTTGCCACGAATTCCGCTTCCATTGTGGATAGAGCGATATTAGATTGTTTCCTGCTCATCCAGCAGATTGCTGCGTCACCATACTTAAACAAAACTCCAATGGTAGATTTCCGATCACTATCACTGGCGAAGTCTGCATCTCTGTAGATTTCAAGCTTGTCATTGCCATGGCGGTAAGTGAGTTGATAGTCCTTTGTACCTGCAAGGTATCTAAGAATCCGCTTAACACCAATCCACGTCTTAATGCACTTTATTGTTGGAAACTGTTTTTAATTTAATATTTATCATTTTTGTATTTGTAAGAGTCAACAAAATATAAAAGGGTCATTTAACAATTTACGACAAAGGGAATAGGTATCTTGGAACGTTCGAAGGTCTCTAAATAAGTAAAAAGATAGTTTTGCTGGCTTTCAAAAACCATAAATCTGGTATGTGTAGAAATTCCGTAAAAAGGGGGAAATTATGAGAGTGAATTGCTCTGTTTAATTAAATAAGCTAGTCGGGGCAAAAACCCTAATTTAACATTCCACATCATAGAGGCTTGATTGTTCAGGGGAAATATCACAGCATTCTGTGACATGCCCAATCGTGGGGCTCAATGAGAATATTAGGGGTAAATTTCACAACAAAATTTATGACGGCCCAACGCTGGGACTAAAATCACATATATATATATATATATATATATATATATATATATTGCTGTGATAAGGGGTTGTTTAAGGGTGTACTTTATAGTAAAGGTCGTTTAGGAATTAGGAATTACCATAGGAAGCAGAAAACTGCATTTATTTAATAGAAAGTTAAGAAATGGAAATAGTTTGTAAATAGTAAGCAGTCAACACCCTGAATATAAAGTATAAATCGTTTTAAGCGACGCAAATAGACACAGGAAGACGCATAGTTAGCGTAGAAACAAGGAACACATGCATTAAGTAAATAGTAAATATTTAATATCCTGATAGAGTTTTAGTTAATTTGGGCAATGCAAATAATGATATTTTTCAGTTGAAGCACGCGTATTTTATAAGTAAACATAATAAAGTGTAATTAAACACGCATTCAAAAAGAATTCCAAACAATTAGGTTAATATGGAGGTAAGAAATAGAGCTTCGAGAAGCATAATGTAAATGCGTAGAAATAGTTAACAACTGTGATAAAGAGAGTTGATTAAAAATTGCGTAAATAACAGGCAGATATGAAAATTAAAAGTCGAATTGCATCAGTCGTTTATGTACAACATGGAAAAGCGATTAGGTTCGCCAAAACACCGCATGTTTGATAACGAAGCACCTGCGAGCAGGCCACAACTATTTGAAAGTATAGAAAATTACATCAGAAACTACTTTAAATGCAAAGACTTAATTGGTTAAAATTAGTGACGAGTTTGTAGACCATACCCACTGACGGAGTAGAAGATCAATGATATATTAACAGGAACAGTGATAAAGAAGTCAGTTTTCAACTCAACAAAGGCCGAGGTGCGCCACTCTGAGACAAAGTGAGATACGTAATAATAATTTAAAATGAAAAGTTGTATTAGTGCGACTAAGATGAAAATTACGATTGCCGATTAAACGTAAGTAGATTTTGGGAATTTATTTAAACTAAAACATAATAGTAATATTTCTGAGTCCGTGGAGAATAATAATACAATCTCCGAGTCCGGGGAGAATAATAAGAAATCCAAGTTCAGGGAGAAGGATGATAATCCAATTCTAAGTTTGGGGAAATTGATAAGAAGTAATAAGTCTGAATGAGATGACAATAAATTGGGGTGCATAAGTATAAGTTTAATAATGGTAGTCCAGAGGGTCATAACAATAATTTAAATGCAATGGTTCAAGCGTATGGATAGACAATATTTCGAATGGGCATGTAATAACCCTGAATTGGAGAAAAATAATTTTTATTCAAATGGATGGTAGAATGCATGGAAAATATTAGCTGATAATGGATGCGTCAATTGCGAGAAGGAAATAGTGAAGAAAATAGACCAGGTTAGATTTTTAGTTATGACATTATTTTTCTATTTTTTTATTTGAATATTGAATTTGCTTTATATAAATGAATGTGAGGAAGTCAACAAAACAGAGGACTTGCATACGTATAAAGTGCGTTATATGATAAGAGGTTTTGAACGTTCCACACTTCTTTTTTTTAAAAAACAATAGGTTTTTGGTGACTTAAGATTTGATTAAAAAGTATATGATTTTTGATAAATGAGATTTACAACATTAATTAATCGAAAAGTGTATTTTGAATAATTTACAAAAACTGTACATAATATTCGTTTCATTATACAAAATTGAATTAACTTCATTTTTAAAATTTCTAAATAAATGCTAGTCGAGGTCATAAGATAAAGTTAATGGGAGTGATTTGATAATTGCGCATGTGTAAATGTCAAATAAGGGAGAACTGTATTAAAAAATTAGTAAAATGAACAGTGCAATAACTCTCTAGTGTTTTAGGTGGTAGACATAAACTATACACGCGGTTGATAATATCGACGTTCGCCGCATGATTGAAATTTGAAGTATCGTACACATAATATAAATCGTGCAAACTTTTGAATTATGAATAAATCACCTAGTTTGATGTTCCTGGGCATTTTTAACTTGCCTAAAGTAAAACATGAGGAACATTAAATAGGACTAGAAAAAAATATTCGGTATAAGAAGTGAGTTATAATATCACGTCTCCTTTACACTAAACAAGACGAAAAACTGATTATTAATGTGTTCATGAAGACACTTATCATCATCATTAGGTCTTCAGTCCTGGAACTGGTTAGACGCGTACCATCATTGTTTCCTATTCTGAACTAACCTACAGATTTCCCTGAAATTTGCACAGTCTGCATCTATTACTATCTGATCTAGATCAACATCTACCTCTTTTTTCCTATCTCTGCTTGTAATATATCCCATACTATTACCCAAAAATCCCTTAGAACGTATTCTGCCCTTCTATTTCTCTTATCTTTTTCAACAGATATCCTTGTTTCCCTACTATTTCTATAACCTATTTGTTATTATCTTTGTCTGTCCATGCTATCGTCCTCATACATCTGAAGCACAGCATTTCAAAAGACTGTGTATACAGCTCGTTCCCCTTCTATTGTTTTCTAATTTTATGCCCTATTTCACCGAGATTCAGTGAAGGGGGGTAAGCAACCTGTGGCTACCAA
This sequence comes from Platerodrilus igneus, assembly GCA_036346225.1. NCBI lineage: Eukaryota > Metazoa > Arthropoda > Insecta > Coleoptera > Lycidae > Platerodrilus > Platerodrilus igneus. Next base: position 1,810,928 of record JARFIW010000266.1, on the reverse strand, counting down.
GATCCCCCAACACGTAGATATTTGCCGAAATAATGGTTTTCCAGTAAATCCTTTCACACACTTAACATTATTTGAGAATGTTGTCCAACCAATTCTTGTAGTTACTTATAGTAATCATCATGTTTAAGCACAGTTATTTTCTCGTCATTAGTTTATCCATCTTGGGATTGGTTGGATGCGTACCTCCATTGATTTCTATTCTGGGCTAGCCTACACATCTCCCTGAAATTCCTGCAGCCTACATCTTTTACTATCTGTGTGCAGTAGTCTAGCCTAGGTCTGCCTCTTCTTCTCTTTTTTCCTATCTCTGCTTCTAATATATTTCGCACTATTCCCTCATGCCGTAGTATGTGGCCTATCAACCTATCTCTCCTATTTTTTACCGTTTTCCACATATTTCTTTCTTCCCCTACCATTTTTAGTACCTCTTCGTTCTTAACTTTGTCTGTCCATGATATCTTCATCATACGTCTGTAGCACCACATTTCAAAGGCTTCTAGCTTTTTCTTGTCCGCTTCTCCTACTGTCCAGGCTTCACAGCCGAACAGTGCTGTGCTCCACACATATGTTTCAAGCAATCTTTTCCTTGTTTCTATGTTTGTGGTCTTTGAGCACAGCAGTTGCTTTTTCTTGTTAAATGTAGCACGACCTTGTGCTAATCTTTGTTTTATATCTTTTGTGCTTTTCCCATCTTGCGTTATTTGGCTTCCTAGGTAGCAGAATTCCTTAACCTCTTGTAAGTTCGTGTTAAATACTTGTATTCTTGTTTTTGATTTATTTTCCCTACCTTTGCAAACTAAAACTTTAGTTTTAGTTTTGTTAATTTTCATACCGTATGTCTCTGTTAGAACCGTTTCCATTTCATTATGAGCAGCTTCTAACTCTTCCTTGCTAGACGCTAGTACCGCTATATCATCTGCAAATCTAAGCATATCAATTTTTGTCCCTGCATAGTAATTCCAAATGTCTTCCTGCATTTGACAGTATTCATTGCCTCTTCTATGTACAAGTTAAAATCAATGGGGATAGGACACATCCCTGTCTCACCCTTTCCTAATGTTTACTTCTCTACGTTCCTGCTCTAATTCTATTACTGCTGTTTGCTCTTTGTATAAGCTATGTACTATTCGTCTATCCCTATAACTCATTCCAATCTCTTTTAGTATTTCAAACATTTTTTCCATTTTACATTGTCGAATGCTTTTCCAGATCTACAAACCCTATATACACGCTTTCCCTTTTCTATTGTTTTCTCCATTATCACTCTCAGAGCTAAAATAGCCTCCCGTGTTCCCCTGTTTCGCCTAAACCCAAATTGGTCTTCTCTAGTATTTCTTCCGCCCGTTTTTCCATTCGTCTTTGCACAATTGTAGTTAATATTTTTGACACGTGTGCTGTCAAACTTATTGTTCGAAAATTTTCACATCTATCCGCGCCTTTCTTCTTTGGAATAGTTACTATGATGCTACGTTTGAAATCTTTGGGTATCTCGCCTGTCTCATACACATAGCTTACAAGTTGGAAGAGACGTTCTGTTACTGCTTGTCCAGCGGCTTTTAGAGTTTCTGCTTGCATCTTATCTGTACCCGGCGCCTTACCATTTTTCAGACTCTTTAATGCTAATTCAAACTCATCTCTAAGTATAGGATATCCCAAGTCGTCATTTTCAATGTGTGATTCCTGTTCTAATGCAGTTAGTTCCTCTCCTGCATATAAATTCCCTATATATTCTTGCCATCTACCCACTTTCTCTACGTTTTCTATGATGACGTTTCCTTGTGCGTCCCTTATATTTTTGCTATACGGTTTTATATCCCTAAAATTCATTCTAATTACTTTGTATGCTTCGTCTGTCTTTCCTATTTCCATCTTCGTTTGTATCTCTTTGCACTTTTCATCAATCCATTGTTCTTTAGCTTTCCTGCATTTTCGAATAATTTCCCATTTTATGGCTTTGTATCTCTGTTTTCCTGTTTGGTCTGATTTATTTTTGTATTTTCGTCTTTCTTCTATTAAATTCAGGATATCCTTTGTTATGCATGGTTTCTTATTTTCTTTTTGTGTATACCCTAGAATATCTCTGGCCGCCATGTCTAGGCTGGATTTAATGTTATTCCATTCTGTTTCTACTTCCTTAGTTGTAACATACTGTTTTAATATCGCTCTAATTAGTTCTATGAATTCTAAAAATAGTTATTTTCTAGTTTAATTTTAGCATTCTAATTATTAGAATGAAGGTCTTGGAGCGAACGGCTTCTAGACTACCCAAGTAGCGTCCTAGCGAAGTTTCCAGGAAGATCTAATCCAAGAGTCAATCAGTTTTCTAAAGGCACTTACTTTAAGGGCACTAAACATGTCAGATTAGTTGCTATCTATGATTAGATGTCAATCATGCTTTAGGATCCTATTTATGTCAGGGTGGTCTGAAGCAATTTTTCAATTAGCGGAGCACTCAACTAAAATTAGTTCCGAGATCTACTTGTGTGACAATCTTAGGCAATGGGCAGTTTAATTAATCTTAAAGATTTACGACCGGCGTATCCTAAGCCGAGTATGAGCGCCAAGAAAGGGGTTATTTTTCAATTAACTTAAATGTATATAAGGATGCCAGCCGGTGGTAATCGGGGTTGTTTATTTCCAGACGCGTTAGAGTCTGAAGCTCGTTGTCTTGCAAGATTGAGTAAGTGTTTTATTTCTCTGAATTCAAGTGCGTGCCGTTATGTTCAAAGTTAGTTTATTTTTCTGAGTAAGTAATTATTATATATGGTATTAATATGAACTCAAAGCTGTGTTATGCATCATAAGTCATTTATTTGTTTAAATACAATATCTGTCGACTTTCATAACATACAACTTCGGGTTAAATCTCCGTTCAGTATTTAATCCCTTTAGGTTATTGTTAAAGACCGCATCTTTTGAAGGGTTTCTTATTTTATTGTGTGTCGACGTAGTCCGAGGCTTGTAATAACTAAGCCACGAATTCGTTATTGTACTATTTGACCCGTGTGAAGGTCATGTTTTTCCTGTTATTGATGACCCCGTGATTAAAGGAAGGTCGTTTCAGTATGCAAGTTAGTTAGACTACGGTAGCGTTAATTAATTATATGTATTGGGGTGTTTGCATCCAGAACTGTTGTTAATATTCATAAAATAAGGACTTTAGAATTGTTTAGTTAAGTTGTGTTGTGCTAGCCGGAAACTTAATAACATTTGTCCCTGTGAAGTGACGTATTTTCTGTCTTGCAATCTTAGTTCATCGCCACGAACAAAGTGCGACGAAAGCTATTACCGCGATCGGTCCATGGGCCGTTTAATTCCCATGGTGGCGCCCTATTGTAAATATTGTTAATCACTGTATAATTTTGTATGCATATGTAATTAGGTTAAGTTAGTTAGTAGGCCGTTTAATAAAACAATTGGAATTTTGTCTTAGTGTGTTGTTGTTTAATGAACCTCCCCTTCTCACCGACTGCAGCAGCTGCGAGGCAATGTCCCGAAACGTGAGGGTACTATAATGTAAGAGGTCCTTCCCATTTATTATTTATTATTAATTGGATACCCTCACGCGGTAGGTAAATATTCTAATTACACTGGCGCATTAACGTGGTTAAAATCGTAAATATGGTAAACAACACACGGACAAAGTTTGAGATTGTTTTATTTCTATAGTACTATTAAGATTTGAGCAGAATTAACAGTTTAATATTAGTGATTTAGGAACAGGTTTCGCTATTGTTGGCATTTACCTTTTTATTTAGTCATGTATGTGGTGGAAGCTTTAAGAAGTAACGAACTGAGTCACGAGCTTTCAATTAGGAACGTTGAACCAACAAAGTTAAGTGTGTTAGAAAAACGACAAGTTTTGCGTTCAAAACTCATTGTTGAGAAAGTTGACAGTAATGTTTTTTCTAAGTATGAAAATTTTGAAATCGATCAAAAGGACGAAATTGAATTATTAAAACTTAAGATTTTTGAATTAGAAAACTGTTTAAATTCTTTTACCATTCTTCCTAAAAGGAAATAATATATTAAACTTAACACGAGATTAATGCATGTAACACAGAGACTAAATTATGTCAATTTCGATATTGAATTTTTAGAGGTACCCAAAAAACTGCATTCAAAGTGCATTAGAGCTTTTGAGATTTTAGAACAGGTAAACGGGGAAAATGAGATTAACGATAACCCTTTTTATTGTTCGGCTAGCGGTAATAAAGATCCTACAATAACACGAACAGCAGAGGTTTCATGCCCTGGAGCATCAACGGTTTCTTCCATTAATACCCCATCGGTTTCGATTTCTAGTAATGATTTAGGTACGCTAATTAAGTCCTTGAATAAAACAACGACATCAGTCCCGATCCACAAGTGGGGATTACAATTTTCGGGTGAATCTGATTCTATATCGGTTTTAGATTTTATTCAACGCGTCAAGGAACTGCAAGTTGCAAGAAAAGTTTCGTCAGATGACCTTTTCGAAGGGGCTATTGATCTTTTCACCAGTTCAGCATTGGATTGGTATAGAGCAACGCGATGTACAGTAAATTCATGGGATCAATTAATTTCTAAATTAAAACAAGATTTTCTTTCAGCCGATTATGCAGAGAATCTTTTAATGTTAATTAAATCCAGACGGCAAGGCGCCGAGGAATCACCTACCATTTATATTTCAAAGATGGTAAACTTATTTTCTCAATTAGAAGATTCCATTCCAGTCCGGGAACAAATAAAAATTATTAAAAGAAATTTACAGACCTTTTATGCCACACAACTGGCGTTAGTTGAAGTGACTGACATTTCCCATTTGATTTCTCGTTGTAAGGTTTTAGAAGACATTAAGCCTCCAAGTTTTATTAAACAGGAACATTCTGATTCTGCCAACGTACCAATTATTTTAGAACGTCAAGTTCGACAGAGTTCATTTTCTAATAATAATTTACCTTGGTCCGGCGTGTCGAATTATTTTAAAAACACAGCAAAATTTTCGACTATTTGTTTCAACTGTAAAAGACGGGGTCACTCGTTTCATACTTGTCCAGAGAAACGCGGAATATTTTGTTATTCTTGTGGGCAGTGGGAAGTTACGTCCACAAATTGTCCCAACTGCTCAAATAATTCAAAAAACTAAGGATAGGAAAGCGCGTAGTCAGCCGTTGCTTTTCCTCGTTTAATAATATTGCTGCTGACAAAAAGACGTGGTCGGAGTGGTTAGTAAAAGTTAAAAATTTTTGTAAAGCATCTAAGGTTTTTTCAAATTTTTATAAAGTAAAAGGTGATACAAGACCTTATATTAATATCGAGTTATTTAAGGAAACTTATACCGCACTGTTGGATTCCGGGGCGAATACCTCTATTTTAGGCAGACATGGTCTGTGTTTATTGGAGAAATATAAGTTAAAATTAATTAATAATGTAAAAATGTCTATATTAACAACCGCAGATGGCACTTCACAATCAATTTTAGGTTCAATTAATCTGCCCTTGACTATAAACGGGGTTACTCGGTCTTTAAATGTTTTAGTTTCCGACTCAATAGAGTGTACCCTAACGTTAGGGATTGATTTTTGTCAATTATTTGAATTGAAAGTAGATTTTTCAAAAAATGAATTTTATGCTCATTCTGCGGAAACCAATAAATTAAATTTCATTAAAGTTATGGCCGATTTAAATAAAGACCAGAAATTTGAATTAAACAATGTTATTTCTTTATTTCAATCCCTGGATCGTCCTACCTTAGGCCGAACCACTAAAATTTCACATCATATTACAACGGAAGACGTTGAACCAATTAAACAAAGGTATTACCCATTATCACCGGCGATGCTGGAACATGCTAATAAAGAAATAGATGCGATGCTTGAACAAGGCATTATTAGCCCAAGCAATAGCCCGTGGAACTCCCCCATGCTGTTAGTAAAGAAAAAAGCAAAAGGTGAATTTCGTGTATGTTTTGACGCTAAACGATTAAATTCAATTACAAAAAAAGACGCGTATCCCATTCCGTTTGTAAATGACATTCTTGATAGATTACGCAATGCGAAATTTCTCAGTTCAATCGATTTAAAAAAAGCCTTTTGGCAATTGCCCTTGAGTGACGAAAGCAAGGAAAAACAGCCTTTACTGTCCCAAGGCGCGGATTATTTCAATATAATGTAATGCCGATGGGTTTGGCCAATGCTCCAGGCACATTACAGAGGCTCATGGACTCTATTTTTGATTTTCATTATCCCAATCGGTATTTGTTTATTTAGATGATATAATTATTATTTCAAGCACATTTAAGGAGCATATTAGAATTTTGAACGAAGTGTATGAGAAGTTGAAAGGCGCTAATTTAACTATTAACATTTCAAAATGTGAGTTTTGTAAACCAGAGTTACAATATCTGGGATATATTGTGAATAAAGATGGTCTCCGAACTGACCCAGCAAAATTGACGCAATTGTAAATTTTCCTCAACCCAAGACAGCCACTGAAATAAAACGTTTCACCGGTATGTGTTCTTGGTATAGGCGTTTTGTTTTGGATTTTGCCACAATTATAGCACCTATTAATGATTTACTAAAGGGAAAGAGAAAATCGCAAGCGATTAAATGGACGGACGAGGCTCTTATTTCGTTTGAAAAAATTAAAGATGTTCTTACAAAGGCTCCTATTTTAAGGAGTCATGATTTTTCGAAAGTTTTTTCTTTACAATGTGACGCCTCAAATTACGGCGTTGGTTGTGTTTTAACTCAGGGAGAAGGAGACGAAGAACATGTAATTGCTTATGCTTCTCGCAATTTAAATTCAGCAGAGAAAAATTATTCAGTCACAGAACGGGAACTTTTTGCGGGGGTGTTTTGCTATTCAAAAATTCCCACCATATATTGAAGGAACTCATTTTAAGGTCATTACGGACCATCATTCTTTAATTTGGCTCCACAACTTAAAAGATCCTGCGGGACGTTTAGCTAGATGGAGTGTGAAACTCCAACAATTTGATTTCGAAGTTATCCACAGGAAGGGTAAATTTAATGTGGTACCAGATACATTATCCCGAGCTCCTAGTGGAGCCTATGCTATTAATTCTTTAAATTTTTCTTTAGACGAGGTTGAGGATTGGTACAAAAACATGTTAAATAATATTAAGGAAAAGCCAGATCAATATCCCGATTGGAGAGTAGAAAATGATAAAATTTATAAGTTTATTCCGAATAATTTGAATATCAAAGCCAATTTAATTGAGTGGAAATTAGTAGTGCCGAAATCATGCCGTGCACAAATTTTAAAAGAATGCCATGATGATCCAGTTTCGGCCCATTTGGGTGTATTTAAAACATATACAAAAATCAAAGAGCTCTATTACTGGCCTAAAATGCGGTCATATATTTTTAAATACATTAGTAAATGTGTTACGTGCTGCCAAAGCAAATCCAGCACGTTCAACCATTATGGTTTTATGGGCAAAGAGAAAAAAGTTTCATTTCCGTTTCAATGTTTGTCGATTGATTTAATGGGGCCCTTTCCGCGCTCGAAATTGGGGAATACTTACCTTTTAGTTGTTACTGACTGGTTTACAAAATTCACTTTATTGCATCCCATGCGCAGCGCTTCAACAAAACAAATTTGTAATTACCTAGAAAATTTTGTATTTTTGGTATATGGGGTACCTCAAATTTGTATGATAGATAATGGCCCTCAATTTAAAAGTAATTTATTTTCCAATCTCATGACAAATTATAAAATACCTTCGGTTTGGTTTAACGCCAGCTACCATCCTCAAGTTAATTATGTAGAACGCGTTAACAAGGTAATTGGAGCTGCCATTCGCAGTTACATTCAAGATTCTCAGAAGAATTGGGACGATAATATTCACAAAATTGCCCATGCGCTTCGTAATGCTGTTCATGAATCCACAAAATATTCCCCAACATTTTTAGCTTTTGGACGCACGGTTCCTCTGACCGGGAATTCTATAATAAATTAAAGGATTTAAATCCAGAGGATCTAGCAATTGATACTCGAGAACAATTGGTTCAAGACCTCAATGAATTATCGCCCATCTTTAAAGAAGTTCAGAAAAACATACATTTGGCGTATGAACGTAATACGCACTCTTACAATTTAAGGCGCAGACCATTAAATTTCAAAGTAGGGGATTTAGTGTGGAAGCGTAATTTTATATTATCAGATGCTTCTAAACATTTCAATAAAAAATTAGCCCCGAAGTTCCTAGAAGCAAAGGTGATGGAAGTTTTAGGTTCTACCACTTATAGACTATCTTCCATGGACGGAAAACCGCTAGGGGTGTTCCACGTCCAAGACCTAAAACCTCACTAATATTTTATTTTTTCCAATTTTTTTATTTTTTCCTTCCGCCAATTTTCTGAAAAGACTCAGTTTGTCTTAAACATAATTGCGGTAGGATGTGTTAATTTCTACATTTATTTTATTTCAATTTGCTTCAAATTCCTGAGAGCAATTTCAATTTTTCGAGGGGGGCTGTGTAACATACTGTTTTAATATCGCTCTAATTAGTTCTATGAATTCTAAAAATAGTTATTTTCTAGTTTAATTTTAGCATTCTAATTATTAGAATGAAGGTCTTGGAGCGAACGGCTTCTAGACTACCCAAGTAGCGTCCTAGCGAAGTTTCCAGGAAGATCTAATCCAAGAGTCAATCAGTTTTCTAAAGGCACTTACTTTAAGGGCACTAAACATGTCAGATTAGTTGCTATCTATGATTAGATGTCAATCATGCTTTAGGATCCTATTTATGTCAGGGTGGTCTGAAGCAATTTTTCAATTAGCGGAGCACTCAACTAAAATTAGTTCCGAAATCTACTTGTGTGGCAATCTTAGGCAATGGGCAGTTTAATTAATCTTAAAGATTTACGACCGGCGTATCCTAAGCCGAGTATGAGCACCAAGAAAGGGGTTATTTTTCAATTAACTTAAATGTATATAAGGATGCCAGCCGGTGGTAATCGGGGTTGTTTATTTCCAGACGCGTTAGAGTCTGAAGCTCGTGGTCTTGCAAGATTGAGTAAGTGTTTTATTTCTCTGAATTCAAGTGCGTGCCGTTATGTTCAAAGTTAGTTTATTTTTCTGAGTAAGTAATTATTATATATGGTATTAATATGAACTCAAAGCTGTGTTATGCATCATAAGTCATTTATTTGTTTAAATACAATATCTGTCGACTTTCATAACATACAACTTCGGGTTAAATCTCCGTTCCAGTATTTAATCCCTTTAGGTTATTGTTAAAGACCGCATCTTTTGAAGGGTTTCTTATTTTATTGTGTGTCGACGTAGTCCGAGGCTTGTAATAACTAAGCCACGAATTCGTTATTGTACTATTTGACCCGTGTGAAGGTCATGTTTTTCCTGTTATTGATGACCCCGTGATTAAAGGAAGGTCGTTTCAGTATGCAAGTTAGTTAGACTACGGTAGCGTTAATTAATTATATGTATTGGGGTGTTTGCATCCAGAACTGTTGTTAATATTCATAAAATAAGGACTTTAGAATTGTTTAGTTAAGTTGTGTTGTGCTAGCCGGAAACTTAATAACATTTGTCCCTGTGAAGTGACGTATTTTCTGTCTTGCAATCTTAGTTCATCGCCACGAACAAAGTGCGACGAAAGCTATTACCGCGATCGGTCCATGGGCCGTTTAATTCCCATGGTGGCGCCCTATTGTAAATATTGTTAATCACTGTATAATTTTGTATGCATATGTAATTAGGTTAAGTTAGTTAGTAGGCCGTTTAATAAAACAATTGGAATTTTGTCTTAGTGTGTTGTTGTTTAATGAACCTCCCCTTCTAACCGACTGCAGCAGCTGCAAGGCAATGTCCCGAAACGTGAGGGTACTATAGTGTAAGAGGTCCTTCCCATTTATTATTTATTATTAATTGGATACCCTCACGCGGTAGGTAAATATTCTAATTACATAGTATCCGATATTTTCTCGATATCTTTGAGCAATTCATTTGAATTTTTTTCGAATCTTTCTTGAATACCTTTATCTTTTAGTTTCTCTAAGTCTAAGTGCCTTTTTCCGTTTCTTTTTTTCACATTCTTAAATTTAAGTGCGGCCTTCATAATTACGATGTTGTGGTCAGTATCTATATCTGCTTCTGGGTAGCTTCTACAGTCTTTTACTTGATTCCTAAACCGTTGTCTAACAAGAATGTAATCTATTTGATATCTTCCTATATCTCCTGGCATCTTCCACGTATATCGTCTTCTAGCATGATGTTGAAATAATGTGTTTGTGATGATTAAATTGTTCTTGTCACAAAATTCTACCAGCCTATTTCCCCTGTCGTTTCTCGTGCCTAAACCAAATAAACCTACTACTGCTCCTTCCCTACCCTCACCTACAACGGCATTAAAATCCCCCGTAATTATTAAATTTTCCTGTCCTTTTACGTATCTTAATATGTCTTCGATATCTTTGTAGATGGCTTCTACCTCTTCGTCACTGTAGCTAGAGATGGGCATGTATACTTGTATTATTACTGTGTTTACCGGTTTAGATTTTAATCTAACCATAAGTACTCTTTCGTTCTTTTGTAAGTAATTTTCTACACAGTATCCTATCTTTTTCCGCATAACTATCCCCACGCCCAAATTTCCTTCCTCTGCTCCTGTATGAATTACCCTGAAGTCTCCACTCCAAAAACCCCCCCGCCTCTGGCCACCGAACTTCGCTGATCCCTACTATATCTAGTGATAACCTATTCATTTCGATTTTTAGGTTCTCTAGCTTACCTACTTGCTTCATACTTCTAACATTCCACGCTCCGACTCGCAGAATGTTCCCGACTCTTATTTTTAACTTTCCGATCGCATCCTCCGAAGTAGTCCCCTCCCGGAGATCCGACTGGGGGACTATTTTAACTCCGGAATATTTTACCCCAGAGAATGCCATCATTTT